>OZ023163.1:26803751-27353751 GCA_963678695.2 Diplodus puntazzo
AGAGCTCGCATCTCTTCCTCTTTTGCCCCTGTCCTTGTTGGGGGACAGAGCCTGTGGCAGTGGCAGGGGCTTGCAGACTCCTAACCAGACTGGCAGAGGCTGGTGTGCGGGGAAGGTGCTGTCGCTGTTGAATGCGAGGAGTTACTAAAGCTTTCCCAAGCTCTGCCAGGAAGAGTCGCCTCTTGAAGTATTTCCCCCGATTCCAGGCTGGGTTGATCGCCATCCACACCACATACGCATTATATGCAGACACATCCAGGATGTTGTGGAACACCGCTACAGGCCAACGCGCTGTCATTCGCTTGCAGGTGTATGTTCCAGTAAGCTGCAATGAAAGAAACAATAAATAAGAGATTGGAAATAATATTGAATCTGAATGCTATGTTTTACATGAATAAAAGTAAAATAAAATGCATGATAGATGAAAATATACATTACCTTATCAAGGCAGTCAACACCTCCTTTGTTGCTGTTGTAGTCCTGGATGATATGTGGCTTCCTGTCCTCCATGGTACTGACAGCATCGTCTTTGTGCAGCGTGCTCATCAGGATGACATTTCTACCTTTCTTGGGAACATATGACACAAGACTGTGTGTGTCAGTGAAAGCAAATTTTGATGAAAGGGCCTCTCTCCCTCTGGTCGACACCAGCGCAGGAGGAAGCTCAGGCTTGTTCTTTCTCACGGTTCCCACCATGGTGAGCTTTCGTTTCAGCAGCTCCTGACCAAGTGCATATGATGTGAAAAAGTTGTCACATGTAATATTATGCCCCTTGAGACCGGCTGTCATGTCCAGCACAACACGCATGCCTTGGTTTTTTTCTGGCCTTCCATCAATAGGTTTCCCTGTGTACACCTGCATATTCCAGGCATAGCTGCTTCTGGCATCACATGCTGCCCAGATCTTGATTCCGTATTTGCCCGGTTTGCTTGGCATGTACTGCTTGAAGGGACAGCGACCTCTGAAAGGGACCAGGCGTTCGTCAACTGTCATCTCGGGGCCTGGATTGTACATCAGTGGTAGACGCTCCACCCACCTGTCCCAAACGTTCCTGATGGCAGCCAGTTTGTCGTTTCGCCAGCGGGCAGGTCGTGTATCTCTGTTATCGAATCGGATAATTCTTGAGAGGACATGAAACTGCTGTAAAGACATAGTTGACCGGAATATAGGCCTCCCGGACTCTGCATCCCACAGACTGTATGTAGCCTCATTGTTTGACCGATATACTCCAGCCAAAATCAACAGACCCATGTAGGCCTGGAGGTCTAGCTGGTCCAATGCTCTCCACGTGTTTCCAAACACACGCTTCCCCTCCAGGTTTGTCATGTCCAGTATAATTTCCTCCATGGACGCTGGAAGAAACAGTTGGAAGCTGGACTTGATGTCATCAACACGAGATACTGCATATCGTGTTGCCCTGGTGTCATCCTTACAATATTCTCCACTCTTGCTCTGCCTCCTCTGTCCTGGGAGGAAGGATACCAGAGTAAGTTGCCACCCTTGGACTGGAATGTCACATCAGGTGCCTCTTCTTCTTGTGCCTCTTCTCAATGTGCCTCTTCCTCTGGAGCTTCTTCGTCTGTTGACTGGTCAGTCTCACAAAGGTCCGGATCAAAGTCAGGATCAATGTTGTCTTCCAGTTCTGACACATCCTCCTCTATCTCCGGTTCAACTTCGACCTCCTCTTCATTTGATTCCAAAATTAGGTCTCGAGCCTCTGTGACAGTAAATCGCCTACTCATGGTGATCGCAGAGTAAAATGAGAGCAAGGCACTAGTAAAAGTTTATATAGGGTGTCTGTGAGAAGATATGATACATTGTTTATTCTGTAAACAGTCGTTTGCGTTGCGAGGGGGGGGGTGCGTGCGGGGGGGGCACATAAGCACAGGAACGAGATCGATTCCCATACAAAATCTGATACATTGTGTGGTCTGGAGTGCGTGTGTGTGTGTACATGTGTGTGTGTGAGAGTGAGAGTGAGAGAGAGTGTGAGAGAGAGAGAGGAGAGAGAGAGAGAGAGTGTGTGTGTGTGTGTGTGTGTGTGTGTGTGTGTGTGTGTGGGTGGGTGAGTGTGTGTGGTTGTAGATATGGATGTTTTCCATCTAATGAATCAACATAATCTAGTATTACCCATTAATTTCCTATGCCGGTCAATTTTGACCGGGAACACCATGGGTGTTACAAAGTTGATTAGACCTCTCAAAATTCAATGAAAGTGGTGATCATCAATTTTATATGTTCAAATGCCTAGTGTGGAGGATATCATAAGGCCTTGAGGCAATCAGAGAAAAAATAAAATGTTTAGGATTTTATGAAGTTGTAAATCGGTCAGATTTGACCGGAACATCATAGGAGGGTTAAACCATGTGTGGGAGTGTCCTAACAGAGTTTCAGAGTTGTTAGGGCCACTTGTGGGTCGTTCTTTCAATGCATATAATATTGAGTCCTAGTCACAATGTTTTCCTCTTAATGAGGTTAATTCAACTCCAACTGCAAATAGTCCACCTTCTAATACTTCTATTTTTAGTAGAGGTGTGCAAGATTGATCCAAATATCGATACTTTATAATAATCCTTGTAAAAAAGTATCTTGATATGGCTACTTTACTTACTTGGTATCTTGATATCGCCCCTAATGTGTTTCAGGTCCTCCAGTTCGCCTTCGAGGCGGTTTTTTGTAACTAACGTTAGCTGATTTGTTTGCATTAGATTGAGCTACATAGAGTTGACATAGAGCTACGTAGTGTTGTAGCGGGGTTTCCTCTGTTTTACTTAATTGAGATGTAAAATAAATTGAGAGGATTCTTAAGCGGACAAACACAAAGAGTGTAAAACTTTCTGGCCGCTCGGACATCTGGCTGCCTGAACTTTTTCCATCTCCATGGCAACAGTTTCCAACTCACCCAGTCCGACACTTGAGGCTAGCGGCTGGCTGGAAGCCACACAGCCGTGTAAACACACCACAGGTGACCGACGAGAGGAGAAAGTCAGGTGGGTATCCATCCCGCTTCAACTACCGCCGACTGTTGGCAACAACAGGGGGAAAGAACGGGACAAAATGAAATGCGTTAAGACCTTATGTCTATGGTTAAGACTTTCAACTCCAGGTCGGTTTCTCCGGGATCGATTGAGTTTGGCTCAACTAGGACGGCATCAAAGAGAAGTGGATGACAGATCACATCGATGTTACGTTATGGTCTGGGAGTTGAGCAGCAGAGATGAATACATTTCTACATTCCAGTTCCAACTTTTTTTTAATTCTTTTTTTTATATATATTTTTGGTTAGCCTTCAAATTTTTTTCCAGGATGTAAGAAATGGTGGAAATTGCTCTTGTGATGGGCCCACCAGAAGCATTTTGCAATTTGTCAATTGAGGCTGACAACTACAGGGGTGTGGATAGAAAACCACTATGACTCCCCCACAGTGATACACAAAGAATGAATGCAAATCTAATCAGGTAAAATGGAAACAGCCACAAGCTTTGTTGCATTTGGATGAAATGCTCATCTCCCCCGAAAGCTAATCTCCAAACTCTTTATTGTAAAACAATCTAACAAGTTTAAGATGCATAGCAGAAATTCTCAGGAAGCTTTACTCGCGTTTTCCAACTTTCAAATTCACTTCAAGCTGAGTCATTACATCCTTACAAAGCAGGTGAAATTAGATTTAATTTCTTTGGGACAAGGGCGCAAAAAACAGAAACTTTTTTGGAGACCAGGATCTCACCCGAGCCAGTTTTGTTACCTATAATTCATTCATGTTTGTCTTTTTCATCACACATGAATTATAAACCTTTCAAAATGATTTATGACAGATTAATTGAGTAGCCCATGTCATGACCAGGCATGTTTGCATCCAGGTGATTCCTAATTTCTCTTCCCACTGGGCATTTTTGAAACTTTAAGTGGTTTAGCATTATGTTACTCATATCTGTCAGCCTATAGTTCACAAAAAAAGACTAACTAGAGAACTCATCCAGAGTTTAACTAAAAAAGAAGTCTTTCTTGTTACTCACTAACCAGTGGCAGGCGGTGAGGGCTCTGCTGTATCGACCAGCTGTCTGTCACTTCCTCTTCTGTCTCCATGTACACAAAACACATGGTAAAACATTAACCGCTGTCTTCACGGGTGTGCCTGTGTGCACACATGTACTGCTGTGTGTGTTTGCATGCAGTCCCAAGCGAGCACATGTGTGAGTGTGATCCTGCCATATTACAACTGGCTGCTGTAAAAGTGAAGCAGTGAGATCACTCGGAGAGACAGGTGGGGTGGGGTGGGGGTATAAAGGCTAAACTATAGCATCAACCATCCTAACACACAGGACGGTTGAGGCAGACAGGGTCGTTCAGTAAAGAGGACAGAGCTTTTCAGAGTAACAACCAGCATTGAGGGGTGTAAGGAGGAATTCTCAGGAGGTGCTGGGAAGCTGCAGCTGGACATAAATATAAAGACAACAGGTGGAGCGTTTTCATTCCCCAAATTTAAACCCCTGACCGAAGTGGAGTGGACAAAGACTGTACCAGATTTAAGTCTAAACTTCAATTTTAGTTTGATATTATCACATTGAAAGATCAGCTAAAGCAAAGTGAAGTTTTGAAGCTCAAAAGATACTTTGTAAACTCCGGGAGTTGTTAGTGAAGGTTGAGACATCAGCATCAGAATGTGTTCAGGCGGCTTTGCCAAGTGTCTGGGGATCACTCTGCTGCCTCTGGCTATTGTATGCGTGCTGTGTAACATCCTGCTCTTCTTCCCCGGTGGAACATCTGTGGACAGCGAACACATCACAGTTGAGGTCTGGTACTTTGGAGGCATTCTGGGATCCGGAGTGCTGGTGAGTCTGTTTAAATTTCAACAATGACATTAAGAACTGGTGCAATCCACTTTGCCACTACTGGACTGAATATATCAATGGGTAGATGATGCAGCTGCTTCTATCATCACTGAAGGCAAATTTTCTAGATTCTTGTAAAACATTTTTATAGCTTTTCACATTTTAGATTTAGATTTTTAGATTGCGTTTCATCATGATGGCATCCGTATACCTGTGTAGACCAATGACTGCAGTAAATTATAAATAACGCACTGACAATTAATTAGGGCTGCAACTAATCATTGTTTTCATTAGGTATATATATATATTAATCTGCCAATAATTGCCTTGATTACAGTTATCGATTAATTGTGTGTTCACAACGTGTCAAAAAATAGCGGCGATGTCCTCAGGTGGCTTGTTTGTCTTTTCATAAATATGGTGTATAGATGTATATGCATGTAAGTCCAGAACCTAAAAATATTCTATTTAATATAAAGTACAACAACGATATAAATACAAATCCTTACATTTTAGAACCTGGAATTGATTAACTGATCATTCAATCATTCAACTGTTATATTAGCTCTAAAACTTATATACAGTTGCACATCACCTAAAAGAGTCAATGGGCCTCATTCACCAATATCTTCTTAAGAATCTTCTTAGATTCTTTCTTAAGTTGTTCTTAAGAGGTTCCTTAAGAAAACCCTACGTCGGATTCATCAACGCGTTCGTAAGCCTCAGAATTGTTCGCAGCTGTGTTCCTACATTGATGTATGCCACCTCCTCGTAAATTGAGAGCGCGTGCCAGGTTTACGGTGGGGGGGTTACTAATTGATGGCATGGTTTCCAATTTACTTGATTAATGTTAAATCATTGGCACATTTAATTTATTTTAAAATTTAAAAATAAATTACCAAAAATATAAAATGAATAAATAAATAAATAAATATGACAGAATTATCACTGTAATATTGTATTTTATTGAACTGCACAAGAGAAGAAAACACAACCATGCCAACATGTCGGCACTGAAATGTGCATGAGAGTACTCCTGAGTGTTCGTAGGATTTGTTCTTACCTAAGAACAAATCCTGGATAAGAAAAAATTCATGAATGCCACAATCTTCGTAAAATCTTTGTAAGTGGGACTTAAGAACAAATTTGTTCGTAAGAATGGTTCATGAATGAGGCCCAATGATCTTAATAGATCTTATTTGGTCAAACTAATTCACACTAGAAATTTTGGAAAAACACATAATAGAAATGCTGCTTAAAAATCAGAATAATTCAATTTAGCATCTTTGAAATTATACGGATAACATATTTGTTTAATATTTTGTCAGTTGTGGTGATAATTGATTCAGCATTGACAAATGGATCATTAAGGTGATTGTTGTGTTATACTATATCTTACTGAGAGTGTTGGGACGTTGGACAGTTCAATTTCCTCCTGCAAACACCAGAGGAACAAATAATCATCATCTGCTGTTTTATTACTCTGTGTGTGTGTGTGTGTGTGTGTGTGTGTGTGTGTGTGTGTGTGTGTGTGTGTGTGTGTGTGTGTGTGTGTGTATGAACTTGGGGTGTGTTTGGACGGCAGATGATCTTCCCAGCTCTGGTCTTCCTGGGTCTGAAGAACAATGACTGCTGCGGTTGCTGTGGCAACGAAAGCTGTGGGCGGAGATTCGCGGTGAGAAGATGTTTCACCATTAAACTTCTCACCATCATAAAGTAATTATTTACAGCTGGGGCTTCAAATGTCACAGGAGAGAAGGATTAGAATGGATCCCAAAATAATTCTGAAGCAACAAAAATGTTAAAAATGTTTTAAAATTTTATACGTTCAGTCGCGTTCACCGACTTCCTTCCTCACTCTCTAATTCTCTCATGGAAGCTATAGTATCAGGTGACCAGATGAAACGCACTGAAACCACAAATAGAATTACAGATTGAACAGTTCGAACATTGTTGGAAAACATTTGCGATTATGTACGTACTCAACCCAGCAAAAATATGAAACAAAGATCCAGTCGTCTTTAGACATTTTACTGCAGAAATGGTACATATTAAGTTAGAGTTTATTCCACTTTTGTTTTATGAATCAGTAGCTTGATTACATTTTCTCCACATTTTTGTCTTTATGTTAAGTACACCAACCTGTGCTCACCACAAGATGACCTCAATTAGTAGCAGCAGTGAAAATGTGTGTTAGTCGATGTTAGTCGTTTCCCCTCTCTACCAGTGGATCTACTGCTGCTGTATGTCACCTGTTTACTGTGGAGTATGAGCATTTAAAACAAACACAGTGGCACCATGCACACACACCCCCTCCATGATATACACAGCAATAAATGACAAAACAACAGACACTCACACACGCACTCTCTCACGTGCACACACAAATTGATGAGGCGTCAATTACTGTGCAAAGACATTCCCCTGCTGGGAGTTTCACATGACTTTATCACACAGAGTGCATATTGTTCTGGTCCAGACACACATACTGATCAATACTTCAGGAATGTGTAGGTGTGTGTGTGTGTGTGTGTGTGTGTGTGTGTGTGCGGTCCAGCAAAGCATCAGCAAACAAAAGACTGACACACACACACACACACACACACACACACACACACACACACACAGTGTTGCCTGTATTCTGCTTGTGCCCCTCAGAGAGAATAACTTCATTGTTGTCATAGAAGTTCAAAGTGAGATTGTTAAAGGTATTGATTCCCAATATGAGTGCTGCTCTCTCTCTCTCTGCAGATGCTGAGTTCCATACTCTTCGCAGGTGTGGGTGTTTTGGGGGCTGGTTACTCAGTTATTGTTTCTTCTGTGGCCATAAACCACGGACCTAAGTGTTTATTTGAGATGAACGAGACAGCGAAGGTGTGGGGCACTCCCTTCTCAAACGGGTGAGACACGCAGCATGTGTTACAACGCTTACTACTTATTCCAGATAAGCTGCATCAACAATGCAAAGATGTATGGCGCATGCAGTTTGTTTCAGTGGAAAACGTATAGCACTTGACTCTTGTCATAATTAGGACTAGGTGAATGAAACTTCGATGATTATCTGCTCACCCCTTAACCCACTGGTAAGTCGGGGGGAGTTTTGTCCACAAAAACTTTCTGCGCATTGTCCTAAACAGCTGCAGAAGGTAGTGACTTAAAAAAAAAACATTAAAAAAAGCTTTTAGCTTACCAGCTACAGTGAAGATTTACCTTAAAAGATGGTGTCAATAAGGTCTTTTCATATCAATGTGGAATCTCTGGGCTTCCGGAGTCATGGATTACACTGAAGGATTTGTATAGAACCATTCTATAGTTTTTTAAGTTGTTGTTAAAATTTTAAAACAAGTCCCCATCTACTTCAGTTGTTTAGGAGAATGCTGCAACACTGTTTTGCTGTGAGGCACCAGAAATGTTTTGTTGATTTTGAAACTTCACCCGACTTTCCATGAGCGTGACCGGATAATGACTACTTGTTTATTTCTGGGTGAGCTGTTCCTTCAAAGGTTCAGTTGACCTTTTGAGGAAATTCACTTGTTTGATTTCGTGCTGATAGTTGGATATGAAGACTGACACCACGATCAGGTGTGGTGCAGAAACTATGGATCCCTAGCTGGAAGTCATTTAGCTTAGCTTAGCTTTAATTAAGTTACCTTAGCTTAGCATAGCATCAAAGGGGGGTACAGCCACCTTGGCTCTGTCTAAAGTTAAGCAGACCAAAATTTTATGATATTCCAGAAAACTTACTGTTCCACAACATCTCTCAAGTTTTGTGAACCAAACCTTTTTTAAAATGAACATTTCAACACCCTCAATAAGAAATATAATTAGCAAGCAAGCCCAATTAATTGATGCTAGCTTTTAATACAGAACTCTTTTAACATAAAAAAGGATAGAAAGTTAACACCACATTATTGAAGGGGCTGTAAACCACTGTGCTCGCTCACTAGTTAGCTGGCTCTTCACCAGTTTAACGTGTCTACAGGTTAAACATGCTTTTTTTTCACCCTCTCTTTCCAGTGACTACCTGTCCAACAGGACTTACTGGGATGTATGTGAAGAGCCGAAGGGTGTGGTGTCCTGGCATCTCTCCCTGTTCGCTGTGCTGCTGGTCATGGGTTTAATCCAGATGGCACTGTGTGCTGTGCAGGTGGTGAACGGCCTGCTGGGAGCTCTGTGTGGGGACTGCTGTGGAGGGGTCAGTATCTAGTCTGAGACGAGTTCACTTTCCTCCTTTTATTTTAAGAGAAATTTAATAAATATGGAGGGAAATCTAAATCTACACTAACATTTCTGCAACTATGTAAATCTGGGCAATAATCAATATTATATCGATATCGTGATATGAGACAGTACATTACGTTAGAATTTATATCATGATATGTTGTACGTTGTGTTATTCCAGTTTTAAAGGCTGCATTCCAGTAAATTGATTGAGTAAAGATATGACTGTGAAATAAAAGATGTTTTGTTGTTTTATGAGTCTTTTTCATCTGGCTTCTTTATCAAGATAGAGACTAATCTCAGTTGTACTTATACCTGCTTAAATAAAAGAAAATAAGAAGGAGGCTATGATTAAACTTAAGTGACATAATAATAACATTTTAATATCAAAGATTCAACACCATATGTGGGCTTGTTGATCTGACAGAAAAATAGCATGCTTTCCAGATCAAACACATTATTTTGAAATCTTAGTTGTGTGTTGCCCATTTAATTGCAGATTTGATACTTGGTTACAAACAAATATGTCAGACAATAACTCATTAACTGGATATCATAACATGGATTCCAGTTAATGAGTTATTGTCTGACCATTTTTTAGAGTAAACCATATGAAATTGTTCATAAACTTTGTCTTACAGGGCGATGGAAACTGAGTCCGAGCACTTCCCGCGAGTGTCTGAAGATGGCCGCTTCCTGTGTTAACTCTGAGGACGACAGTTGTCTCTTTGCTTTCTGACGCTCCTTTCTGTTTCTGCATCAGAGCTCATTGATTGCGTTGTGTATGCAATTTAAAAACACTGGTGAAATGACAGAGCTCCAATTTAAAAGGTTTTCCATTTACTCTCTAGCAAACACTGGTGACTTCAGCTTCAAAAATGTAGTTAATAATTTTCCTCTCGTCGTATGTATCTGAATCACTTCTTGCCAGCAAAGTCAAAACATTAAGTAAATATCTTATTTTTATATATATATGAAAATGATATGGGAGCATTAAACAGGACAGGACCATATAATTGCTTGAAATACTGTTTTTTTTCTTATCCAGTCAAAGTTAAACAACGGTAGCAGCAACATCAAAGATGATGCGTTTCCCTCTTCAGATAAGATGTTTTATGTTGCATGACTGCCTCCTGCTGGGCATTTTGCTGTTTTAAGTTTGATGAGATGGGGGTTAAAAAATTGTACATGTGTCTACACTGTCAATAAAATCTCACATCTTGTTATCATAACAAATGTGTTGTGATGTTCATTTTTTATTTTTGCTGCATTACTCACTGTAGGTAGTGCTACGACTGTCACTGGCCTGGTCTTTCATACACAATTACATTTGGAGGTCTTCTTGTGAGGCACTAACTTGTCTGATGTGTTATTTATAGTTTCCATTTCTGTTCGTCTGTGAATGACCGATCTGAGTGTTTCAGGGTTATTTTTTATTGATATAAGCAGCCGGCAGCAATTACAGCATCGTCAGGTCATGGACACATAAAATCACCAGGTTAAATCGTACCAATGCAATACTGGTTTAACTTTAACCAATACCTGTGTGGTGTTAATTTTACCCAGTTCCTGCGTGTAGAAAACGACCCAACATAAGGGTTGTTTTGATTCAGTAGCATATAATGTAAAAATAACGTCAACACTGGGTAAAAACAGTTGTGTTAAAATAGTATGGAGTCTTTCTGGATCAATTTTGAATCCATTGTTTAGTGAGTGCTGGGGAAAAAAAGTATAAGAATAAGAATATTCCAATACAAATTACAAATTATTAGAGTAAAATTGAAGTATCAGCAAAATGTACTTTTTGTATAAAACAATAATGTCACCTACTCATGACGTGGAATAAGGTACCTGTCATTGTTTGACTATTGTATATTGTTTTTAGATTATTGTATATATATATATATATATATATATATATATATATATATATATATATATATATATATATATATATATATATATAGTGTTAATGTTGATGTTGCACTTTAAGCTCAGTTCAGTTCAGGTCTTTATTGTCCCTCGAGGGGGCATTTTATTTACAGAAGAGTGCAAAAAAAAAAAATAATAAAAAAACCACAAAGAGGACATGGGACATTAATCACATTTACAGCAAACAACCAACCAAAAGATTAAAAATAAAAACTATCAAACCATTGAAATAGTAGCCACAGTGAAGTGCTGCTAGTAAAGTGCTGCTGAGCAGTGCAATCAAGGTTTAGTGCAAATAAAGTGCATTTATTGCACTTGGAACAAAGGAAGATTTAAACCTATTGGTTTTTACCCTGGGGGACCTGTATCTCCACCTGCAAGAGAGAAGAACAAATTCCTCCAAGAGCGGGTGGTCAGAGCTGGCCAGGATCGACCATGCCCTCCGCAAAAGTTGTCTGTCATAGATTTCTGCTAAATCAAGCTGCTGCATGCCAATTATATTGCTGGCTACTTTAGCAAAACTGAACAAGCGATTTTTGTTTTGCACTGTGAGGTTCCCATACCAAGAAATTAAACAAAAAGTTAAAATGGACTCAATAAAGGATTTATAAAATAAAGCCATCAGAGTCTTGTCCACATCAAAAGTATTCAGCCTACGCAAAAAATAAAGTCTCTGCAGGCCCTTTTTGTGGATTGCAGATGTATTAAGGTCGTGGTTCAAGTCAAGTTCTTTAATGCTGTAAACCTAGATGTTTAATTATGAGTGTAACCTGTTAAACCCAAGCAAGACCACTTGGGCTATTATCTGAGCACCTGTGGTAACATATAAGTGAAACATATAGTTTGGTTCATGATAAATTTTAAATGGCACTGATGGTGCAAAAGTGTTCTGACTGAGTGCTCTGTACTAAAACATCTCTACCTTTGTTCTGATTCACTTTAATAGCATCAAAGTTGGCATAGGTTATATTCAGATGATTTGCTGTTGTCTGCTAGAGATTTGGAGCTGCAGGTTCATCATTCCTCAGCGATATTTATTTACAGTTGTAATTTAAAAAAATAATCTTTAATTTATGCTGTGTGCTCAATTTTCTCAGACCCAGTGACATAGATACTTATAACTACTCATGTGAACAAATATTTAAGGTGTTCGTGTTCCCTTTATTATGATAACTTGATAATACAAATACACCTTATGGCCGCGGGAAGTGGGGGTGCTGGGGGTGCTGCAGCACCCCCTAGTGGCGAGAGGGAGATTTTTAAAAAATGTATTAAAAATATTTTGCACAATTTATAAATTCCTTATGAATATTTTGGGAAATGATTTTGACACACGTAGGCTATAACGTGTATTTTGGACTTTAAATTTAATCATTTTTAGGCCTAATCAGCACAGGTTCACGGAAGTTACGTTGTCAACGTCAGGCAGGCTAGTGGTCGGTCGCCGAGTAAAGAGGTTTCACGCTCGCTCCATGCAGCATACATCCATGGCTGCAGCAGACTAGTAAATTTACATAGTCTAATGACAGAAACGAGGAGGGAAAAGGGCACAGAAACGCATTTCGGATTTTGTTGGAAAACCACCACCAGTGAAGAAGAACACTAGTACCGCAACCACGACAACGGAGAGCAGCCGGAGTGAGGAGACTGTCCGCCCGCCTCAGGCTGCAGGTGCACCCGCAACCCAACCTAGCGTGATTGGACAAAAGTTGACACAGACCGCCTTGAACTCCAGCTCTAAATACTTGGGCTAAGCATCGCCAAGCAGCTTGCCGATGTCTCAAAAGACAGAGGGTCTAAGTGTGTCACAGTCCAAGATGTAGCATCATGTTTGCCAAAGTTCCAGCCACAAACAAGAGCCGTGTTTTCAGAGACAGAAAAACTGATCGAGTTATGTCTATGATTATCCATGTCCGTGGCCTCATCCGAGCGCACCTTCTCCGCCTTGCGTCTTTTGAAGACATGGGTACGCAGCACCACGACCCAGAAAAGACTCACACACCTTTCGCTGATGCATGAGCACACAGACATTCTGAACTCCCTAGACATTCGTCCCCTCATTAGAGACTTTATCTCCACGACCCCAAAGCGCACCTCAACATTTTGACACCTGTAACCAGGGCACCCGGCCTGCAGCTCAAAGTAAGAGCATGGTGCAGCCGCGCACCTTCATATATTCATGTAGTTTAACATCACACTAGAGTATTTTTGCAAGGTGGTGGGGATGGAGATGGAGAGTGTTGTTTTGATTGTGTGTTCTGTGCGTAATGGATGTGGAGAACTGTTAAATAACGTTTAAATAGTCGGATATTATTTCCTTGTGGTGTGCGTAAAAAAGTTGGAGATGGAAAGTGTTAATTTTGTGCGTGTGATCTTTGCGTGTTGGATTTGGAGAGCGATTCAATAACTGCTTAAATAGTCAGAGATTATTTCCTTGTGGTGTGCGTAAAAGGATTTGGAGATGATAGAATCGCGTGTGACATAAACGTAGATGGTGCAGTGACCCAGGTTCATGGCAGCTGACCAAATCTATTGCATTGTTATAGCGTTATTGTGAAGTTTAACTAATAGCGCATATTCATCTGAGAACTGATGATGTCTCTGTGTGTTACAGGCTCTGGCTGTGTGCACTGAAGTGTATGTGACAAGAAAGTAGTGAATCTCAATCTATTTATTTATTTTTAAAATGTATTTTAAATAGGCCTATAGGCTCATTTGTTTTTGTCCAAAAAAAAAATAAAATTTCACAGCACCCCCTGTTCAAAATCACTTCCAGCGGCCCTGCACCTTATAGTTGCAGATACACAAAACAGAGGCCAGACAGTTCTGAACAGGTTTAGAACCAGGACACTTCTCTTTACCATCCAAGGAACACTTGAAATGTAAAGGATGTAGGTCAAAATCACCTGATTTGTAAAATAATATATTCATTGTGCAGGAGGAGTCTGAAAACATGTAGTCTGTAAAGAAGCTTCTACAGCTGGTAGGCACATCTAGTGCAGTGGAGTGATTTTACATTTGGACTACAATAAAGTCCAGTTAAAAAAAATGTTCCTTAGTAATTCTAGCCCAAATAAAAGAAAGAAAGAAAGAAAGAAAGAAAGAAAGAAAGAAAGAAAGAAAGAAAAAAGAACAAAACAAGTTGGTTTGAAACACGTCGAGTAAATAATTTTCATTTATCAGGCTAGCTTGCTTCTATTAAGCTTTCCTGCTTTGTGGTGGAACGGTAGTTTACAGAACACGGAAGGATTTCAACGCGTACCAACTTGTTTCCCACTTCCTTGTGCTGGGTGACCCCGGGGATAAACGTTACTTCGAGAGTATGCGGATTACAACCTGAAACAGAGGTAATTATACTGTTCGTGTTTCGGAAGTATGAATCTATATTGTAGCCAAGTGCTAACACAGGCTTAAGCTAGCTGTGTAACGGTAGCTGTTAGCTCAGTAGCTAACGCGTTCGCTGTGTCTGTTGTGTCATAGTCAGACAGTCTGCAGTATGAAGCAGCCGTAAGCTTCACTGAACGTCTAGCTGAGAGATGAGGATGAACCCAGTATCGAGACTGGTTTTTACTGATTTCTGGTTCAGGGTCTGACCTCAGTCAGAGTCTTCGTGGAGGCGAAGAAACTTGAACAGGTTTTCACTGTTGAGTTTCTACATCTAGTTTTGTACAATGTGCCTGTTAAAGTGTAGGGCAGTGTGATAAGCACGAAAATGATGATGAGGTATTGATTTGTTTTATTTGGCTTTGCTAGGTAAGTAAAGCCAAATAATACATGTTCAGAGGAGAGGGAAAATCCAGCATATGTGAAGAGAAATAAAATGACAGAAATCTTTCCCAGAAAAACCATGAGTGGGGACAAGACCAAATTAAATGACAGAAATCTTCTGGAACCAGTTGACAAAATGCACAATCCACATAAATCTCGTTTTCATATCTTCAAAAAAAAAAAAAAAAAAACTTTGGAGGGATTAAAGCCATAAATCATTTTACATTTTCGTCAGATAACTCTTTGCAGGTGATGTCGCAAAAGGCAGAAAGTTAGTGGTAACATTTCGTTCAGCTTGAACGCCACAGAACATAAAATGGGACTATATACTAAATAGACTAAATTGCATTGCAATTGCACATGATGCGATGCTAAAATCAATATTTTTTACAATATATAACTCACCGTTTCCAGCTTCTGAAACATAAATATTGTCTGATCTGCTTTTTCTTGCTTGGGAGTAAACTGAGTATGTGTGGATTTTGACCTGTTGGCTGAATAAAACAACCAATCTGATCTGTTTGATATTTTATTCTTTTTTTATTCTTTTCCCATCAGATGCTCTCTGTCATATTTAAAAGAAGCACCTTTGCAGCCCGGAAGGTAACGGCCATTGTGATTTGCACGCTATCAAAGCTCTTTGGCTCATATTTCATTCATGCTGAATCTTTTCAAAGCTAAAATGTATTTTTATTTTTGATATGAATGTCCTTTTAGGTGTGGCTCTGGGCTGGTCCTCCACAAAGATGCTGGACATCAGCTCTGATCGGAGCCTCTTATGGTGGATCCATCTCGCTGCAGACCTGCTGTGCCTCAACAGCAAGGCTGCCGCTTTCAGAAAGAGACAATGGACGAGTAAAACCTTCACTAGCACTCCGTTTCAGGAGGACTGAGACGCATGCAGCTCCGCTCTTTGTGAAGAATCAACATTTCCACTCCTCTGCTGTGAGGCTGAAGAAGAGAGCAGAGCCCGAACCTCCTCCCAGAGAGCTGGATCTGCTGCGCTATGACATGAGGGACTTGTGGAAAGGTCCCAAACCTGCCCTGTACCTGGGGTTTGCAGGGCTGATCCCCTTTGTCACCCCGACTCTGTTCATGGCCGTGTCTGAGATCTACTGTCCAGAGCTGGCCCATGCTCAGTTAGCCTACAGCGCCTCCATTCTCGCCTTCCTGGGTGGAGCTCGCTGGGGATTTGCTCTTCCTGAGAGCAGCCCGGCCAAACCTGACTGGATAAATCTGACCAACAGTGTGGTCCCTTCCCTGTTAGCCTGGGTGACTATGCTGATGAGCGACAGCATTGTTCCTGCAGCCACCATGATTATCATGGGACTTGGGATATCACTGCATTACGATCTGTCTCTGCTGCCCACTTACCCCAGCTGGTTCAAAGCTCTGCGCGCCGTCCTGACCACTGTGGCACTTTTTTCTCTTCTTGGTACTCTGATAATCAGTGAAATGTACCCAGAAAAGAAGATATTCGTGGATTAAATATTAAATAAGTATTTCAAACTATAAAGCCAACATGTTTTTATTTAAGTGAGTGTGCATTTTCAACAAAAACTGGCCTCTCTAACAGTTAACATCTAATGTGCTCTCAGCAGGACATACTGCCTGTTTTCTCTTAAATATTTCCCCTCCCTCATCAGGCCCTTACTTTAAAGCCCCTGTTTAGAGGTTTTATGTCACAAACCATCTTTCAAATCAGCCTGATGAAATACGTTTATTTCAGTGATAAGTTTTTTCACAAATAGGAATCAGCAAAATCAAAGCTGTTCAATCACCTCACACCAAGGAACTGAGCAAAGTTGATATTATATCACATTTCATAGCCAGAGGTCTTTTTTCTGTCTTAAAAGAGTACAAAGAAGTAGCGCTGATCAACAGAGAACAAGTCAGCAACTAGTTTGATAATTGATCGTTACACAGTTTCTTAAGCCAGAATGACAAAGACTTTTATTGTTCCAGGTGATTAAATGGAAAAGTCTGATCTAAATTGTTTTCTCACCTATGTTTACGACTTGAGAACTGGTGGGGAAAAAAGTTTTGCCAGGATCATTTCGTTTAGTTCCTTCAATTTTTTCTTTTCCATTTGTGAAAACGTGACATTTGTTTTCTGTTGTTTTTTTCAGATTTTGTGGAACTTTTTCTGCTTTTTAAAGAGAGAAAATAAAAATCCACTTGTTTCACACATCATGTATTTTTTTCTCCACATTTTCAGATAGAAATCACCTTCAGAAATTAAAGTCAATATCAAAAAGTTGTTCAGTGATTCAGCAGGAATCAAACAGTGAGAGTGCAGTCCCTTCTTTAGTGTAGTGCTACAAATTGGCAAAGCCACTGTTACTGCGTCTGTTTACATGGCCAGGATCAGACAGCTAACACCACGAGTATTAGCATCACCGAAAAAGGTATTACATAACATCTAACTGGAGTAATCTGTACTTAAAGCCTCAGAAGTCAAACGCACAACACACAAGACTCCTGTGACAGCTTGTACCGTCTCAGTGAAGAAGACATCCTTGTTTAGAGAACAAATTTTTAACATGTTTTGAGATCCCAACATGTAGGGCCAACACCAAACATATTCAAATTCAAATACGTGTTGACCATAATATCAAATAAATACACAAAAAATCTTTCTTTTGTATTCAAATGTTTTTATTCATGTAAACACCAGCATCTAATTAGCCAAATATTGAAAACAAAGGCAAGAAAAAAAAACAGAGGGGAGAAAAGTCCACAGACATCTGGGAAAAAGCACATAAGGCACATTATTCCTCTGCTCGCCGAGCTGAGAAACTGAAAAGGTGCAAAAATGACGTCCAATATAAAAAGAGACCAACACTGGGGTGAAAACCATTCCCAAACACACACACCAGAATGTGAATCACCAAAGAGTAAATACAGTATTGCACTTCAAAAGTTTCCTCAGATCTCTCAGTGAAACATCTCCCCACTGAAGGGTGACATCTTTGACAACATGTTGTGGAACTACATGAAGCTGGACGAGTGTCTGTGTAGGAACTGAAAACGGTCTTGGATAGCAACAAAAAAAAAAAATCAAGTGCCACTTTATTTCGGCAAGTGTTCCACTTTTTGAGTTGGTGCAATAAGGTGCCTTTTGGTCAAATATTAGAGGTGACGTGTTTACGGCGCAGTGACATAATGGGACCAATATTCAAAATGACTCATATATATATATATATATATATATATATATAAAAAAAGACATTTCTAACCACAGAGACAATAAAACAAAACAAAAATGCAATGAAATCAAAATTAACCTCCGACCAGTGCTTTTGTTTTTCAAATTCTACAGCCACCTCTTTGGTTGATTAATCTGAATTGAGTTGACCCAAACTGGGCCCTTCAATCTATGGGTGCATCCCAAACGCAGGATGGACAAACGACAAACAGTTGGAAACATTGCAGAAGTCTTATTAATCTGTAATAGTCCTCTGTGAGCGCTGCACGATTTTGTAAACAATTTAGTTTTAGTAATGGCTCAACAGTTTAGACAAAGTCCTGCAATTGCTTTAAAAACTTCCACTATGGCTCCATCTGCAGTCCAAGTCCAGACTAAAGGTAAACAAGTTCTTTACGCCACAGTTTGAAATACAACGAAATGCTGCACATCCTGTTACACTCTCACCGACACACACAGTCCCTCTGCCACCTACTTCTGAATACCCAAGCCGGACCGCATGTACTCGTACACCACGTAGCTGATGCTGACGGCTGGTATGACTTTCATGAAATTGGGCACGATGCCGCGGTACAGTCCAAAGAAGCCTTCCTTTTCCAGAATCTTCTTCACCATCAGGTTCATGGGCAGCTGTTCTGAGCCTTCCAAAGAAGCTGAGAAAAGAAATGCAAGATCAAAATGTGAAAAAAAAAAACACCAGTCCCAAACACAACCAGATAATGAAAATGTCTGATTATGACCACTCGGGGAGCAGAAGAAACAAGATGTCAACGTTTAAAAGAATTTTGCTAGTCTGGGACACATTATTATTATTTCGGCACCACAGGAATGTACTATGATTCTCTATTACGCACAAGTAAGTATTAATGACATCGATTAAAGCTGTCGTTTTGTAATATTTACTCTTTATTTGTGCCTTTCACACATTATTTTTCTACCAATAATATGACAATCACTGCTTGATTTTGTTTATTTCATCCTATTTTTTCTTTGTTGGACAAAACTTTCCATCTGTGAACGATTTAGAACTTATCTGCTTGATCTAAGTCACTCTGGATAAGATCATGGGAGCTTCTGGCATGTTCCGACAGTGCTGAATTTAGAAATTGACAGAATTTCAATTTTTTTTTTTGAATGAATTTGTACCTTGTGCCTGCATCCGGGTGCGGATCAGAGCCAGGGGGTAGCTGGCCAGCTGGCCGCAGGAGCTGGATACGGTGCCACAGCCGAGCAGCACCAGAATGCCGGGGTTGGCTGTGTCTTTGGCGTAGCGGGACAACCAGAGGTTCTTCAAGCTCTGGAGAGGACAGGCAAGTGTGTGAGAGAAAGACGGTTAGATTACGTATATATTACACAAAAGCAATATCTGACATGTATAAAACACAGCAAGTGGAAACCCTGGGCCATAATCACGCACCTCGTACACCGCCAGATCTATACCGGCGTATGGAATGATGCCTATAATATTGGGGATGTAGCCCTTGTAAAACGCCTTCACTCCCTCCTTCTTCATGATTTTCTTGGCACAGTCGAACATCCCCGAGTACTGACCGGTCTTCCTCAGGCACAGACGGGTTTTCAGCACCTGGAAGAACGAATCAGTGAGATGAATCAAGTAGCAGATGATTAACAATAAGAACTTACAGTCTTTTTCGTCTTTATTGCACGTCGTCACTCCCGATCTTAAAATAAACGTCCATTTTAATTCTTGACAAAATATCTAATGTAAAATATTGGTTACTGACTGTGAGGTTTGAGTAGCACAATCGTTTCAAATCATCAAGATGCACTTTTAAAACTCTTCTGCAACACAATCTCCTTCTCTACTGTCTATACAGTACATGCGCTCAAAATGTTCCAAATAGTCACCACATTGAATCTGAATTGCATCTCTAGGAGAGAGGAGACTAGCTGGAGGAACTTTGAGCGCGGATGCTAAAAAACAAACCACAAACACACAATGATACACCTGTGCTCACCTCCATGGGGTAGATGGCAGTTTGCGCTGTGGCTCCGGCCAGAGATCCAGCCATGAACCTCTCGTGGGTCTTGACCTTCCCGGGTTCACCGGCGAACATCTTCTTATACTAATGAAACACAGTGACGACAAGGAAGAGTTGCAGCAAGATGCAATGACTGTTGAGGGTCATTTAGCACTGTTGTAGTAAACAGCTTCACCTGAAATGACATCTTGGGGAGTCATTATAAATGTGAGCACAAACCCTGCGGCATACGCTGCATTCAGCTTATTTGAAGTGAATTGGGTTTACCCGCTCGTAGGCCATGAATTTAATGGCGGTCTCCGGAGCAATCTTCAAGACGTTGATGCCGTTTCCTCTCCACAGAGACGTCAGGCCTCCTTCTTTCAACATTTGGTTGAAGCCACCAACCAGGCTGATTTTGTTGCTCTTGGAGGAATGCACCTGAGGACAAAAACACCTTGCATATGTGAGCCATTATTTTACAAAGTGATCATATTTGTGTAGTGAACAAGAATCACATAAATAGTATAAAATACAATTAAGAAACGAGGGAATTATTTTTCTCCTTTAGAAGAGCGGCTTCCCCACGTTCTGTTGTAAGTGTGTGATATACAAGTATGAGTATGATCATGCGTGGGATCATCCTATTTCAAGGCACCCTCTCTCACATATTACTAATGAGCTCAACCATATTTATACAGCACCTTTCGTGTAAACATGTAGATCAATGGTTCTTTTGGGTTAGGTTGGTCTTTCATGACCAGTGCAACCAAAAGTTTAAGTTTAAGTTTTGACATACCTGCATGAACACCTTCATCCTGTCCAGCGGGGCGGTTCCTGTACGGGACACTGCGCCCGCCATGGCTCCCGCTGACAGCTGCTTCCACCACAGACCCGTCGTCTTCTCCTCCTCTGTGAACTCGTCCGGGATGGCGAGGCTGTCACCAATGTCCAGGACCTGCACACAGCGCATTATAGTTACAGCGACAGCCAAATAGATATTTTAAAGACTGTGTGAACCTCAGTGTCTAAACATCAACGAGGAGCTAAAAGAAAAAGTGTCTAGTTCTTTAGTTCAAACGGCCACAATCTGTTCCACCAGGGCTGCAACAATACGTCTGTGTGCATTTCAAATGTAGCTTCAAACCAACTGATGCCTGCTTCATTCACTCATTCCAGAAGTGAATCTGTTTCCAAGCCACGCGATTCACAGATTCACCTTGAGTTTATCACCTGGCAGGACAGGATAAATGGTCCTTATCCAAATTCTTACGCAACTACAGCTCCATGCTGAGAGATCAATTACATCATAGCATGCCACTTTATACAACCAGTCGGTGTAATTAAATCACAAATGTTGTTTTTTAATCTAGATAAAGGCAATACAGTTAAATAAAAAACATGACATGTGTTGACATTAGATAGCGACACCTTTAATGGTGCTGCGCGAACTAATGAGCCATAGACAATAATTATTATCATTATTTTAGGTTATCTAAACTGATATTTTTACATATGCTAATTAAATTTGCGTCTATATGTCCTTGCTCACATCCACCTCTGCATTGATGGATCGACTTAAGCTGATGTTTGGCCTAAACACATGAGGAGCTATCTGTGACCTAACCCTAACCCTAACCCCCCTAACCCTAACCCTAACCCTGAAAAATGTGCAGAGCATGTGAAGAACATGTTTTTATCTGTAGACTTGGACCTTAACATAAACCAAAAATGTATAAGAAACGCTACAAATATGGTTTGTATACATTGTGACCAAGATAGCAGGATATAATGCAGTTGTAAAACAAACCTGAAATGCTCAAAGGTGGTCCAATGGCATGCAGACACATTGTTTTTAAATCAACATATCTTTGGCATTTCTGCACTGCAGTTTTTTGCAATTTACACACTGTACGTGTAGATACAACATTCAGTGTCTGTAATAGGCTGAAATTGGCTGACAATAATGGCCACCTTGATGTTTTTCAACCTAGTTTACACTTTAGAAATACATATTCATCACCACGTAACAACCTTGACTGAGAGGCTGAATGCACGAAACCTACCATGTCCACCTCCACCTCATAGATCCCCCCATCATCCTCAAAGTCGATGAAAAACCAGTTTCTCTGTTGCTGCTGCTGCTGCTGGGGCTGCAGCAGAGCCATGGCCATCTCAAGCCTTTGACAAAGCTGCTGAGCTACAACAATGTAGTCCCCTCTAAACTCTAACTCTCAGGCTGATCAGGATCCTTTACGGTGCTAATAAAGTGTCCAGAAAGATGTCCAGGGTCTGCAGATCCAATCCAGCCCGAGGGGAGAAACGCTGTATCCAGAGTAGGCAGTGACTGCCCGCGTGAATACTGGAGACGACGGGACGCTCTCACTGCCACAGATGTTACCACCAGCGTCTCCTGTGAGCCACCTCACTCCTGTCCTGTTCTGGACTCACTTCCTTTCTCGTCGGCCCGTCTCAATCCCGTTGACTGAGCTAATCCTGCCGTAGGTCAGGATGAAATTGGCTTATCTCCGCCTCAGTTTAGCAGCAACAGGTTTATTTAACCTCTGAGGATGTGTCAGTGAGCAGAGGCTGCAAACGTCAGAGATTAGCCATTGACTGGGACTGACTGTGACATGCAACCATAGCACAAGCACACAGCCAATAATCTAAAACTGACATTGCTGTTTAAAGATATGAAAATGATGATTAAAACTTATGTGAATAGTTTGAAAATGTCTGTTTTGATAATCTTTGAATAGTTTTCAGTCATTTTATAAGCAAAAATACCAAACATTTGCCCATTAAAGCTTCTTAAATGTGACGATTTGCTGCTTTTCCTCTGTTTTCAGACTGTTGGTTCGACGAGGAAGTCATTTTAATAATATAAACTATTACTCGATAAATTGTGAAAAAAATCTGTAGATGAATCGATGACAACATAATTGTTTGTTTCATTCATCAAGAACCAGAGCAGAAGGCTCCTAATCACAGCCTCTCTTTCTAAGAAAAGGTCACCACGAGCTCTTCCTTCTCCCTTCAGGCTCCATGTCTACCTCTCACTCCTTTCCACACCTATTCTCTGGAAATGATTGAGTCTAATCTGCTGACGTCAGAGCACGATCTGCTGCCAAAGTCCTCGTCCAAATCCAGTTTTGGCCGTCAACTCTCTTTCAACTTTCACAGGCACAGGTCGGACTGTTAACTGTTTTGCCTCCACGTCGGTTCCATTTTAATTAAGATGAAGTTTCTATGTGGTGCATTATTTTCTATATTTCCTCTGCTGAGTTAGACTGTGTAAGAAATGCTTATTCATCACTTCATATTCAGGGCTGTAATTATGCCTCTGTTCATTGTGAAGAACACATGATTTCAACATAACTTGGCATGAGGGAACGTGGGAATACAGATGCTTCACCAGTGTCATCAACTCAGGGAAAACTCATCAAGCCAAAAGTCAAAATACTCAACTTTAGAAGTTGGTCAACACCATGAAAACCAACTTTGGAGGTGGGAAGTTACTGTACTTAACTACATTTTTCAGGTATCTGTACTTTATTCGAGTATTTAGTTTTCCGACAGCTTTTTACTTTAACAGAAATATCTGTACTAACTGTTGCTTTCGTTTTCTCGTTCCTTCAGTTGTTCGGCATTTGAGAGTAATTAACGATTATTTTCTATTTTGCTTCGGCACATAGCCACCTGGCAGACGCAACACGACTTAGACAGACAGAGATGGAGACTGGACTGGGGAGAAAAGGCGTGTTAGTGTCTCGTATCTGCAGATTCTACCTTCAAGCTTAATAGTATCCGAATTCTATTAATACGACGTGAGGTTCAGTTAGCTTTGCACAGAAATGGCCGCTAGAAATGTCTTTCAGAGGGAGGCTCTTTACTTTGATCGCCTTTCAGAGCCTGTGCTTGATTATTTTACTTGAAGTTGAATCAGTACTTCTACTGTCCTGCCCTCCTCCTCTTACCGTGCTGTGCTTCCAGTAGCGGATAATCTCCTGCAGGTTGGTGGCCGGGTTAAACAGGAAATGCTCCCTCCATTCGTTCCAGTCCACGGTCATAGTGCCATCGACATCGATACTGTACAAGGACAGACAGAAGACATTTTAACTACTTTTACATCATTTTCACCTAAAAAACTGAAGAAGTTTATTGGAAGCACACAAGCCTGAAGACGTCCAATGATATGAATCTAAAGCCTTCAGCCTGACTCAAACCAGGGACTCTGTCAGCACCTTAAACTCCTGGGCAACAGGGCCATTTTCTGGATCATGAACAAAATAAGATGTGAAATCTAACCTGACGTTTAACCAACAAATCACCCCACAGTCAGGAATCTTTCATTTTCTCATATTAAGAGGGACAGACACAGAACACAGGAACACAAAGAATAAAACATCCGGGACTCATTCACTGTTTTTGATCACAAGTTTTGCATTCATCAAGAAAAAGTCCCAATTAATCCTGCAAACATCATCGAACCCCCCACCAAAGGAAATGGACGCCTGGATTATGTAACATAATACACTGATCAGGCTTCTCTTTACTGCTGCTCAGTCAGACAGAGCAAGTGATAGAGAGGAGAGAGAGAGAGAGAGAGAGAGAGAGAGACAGAGAGAGAGAGAGAGATTTGCCTAATGGCAGCAGATAGTTGTGTGAGAGCATGCAAAGAATTAGGTCACAAGCCTTGAAGATTGAAGTCACGCATACCACCAAAATGATGAGCTTATTTTTGTATAGTTTGACACAAATGCACTTATAAAAAATAAGAATAAACCATGTGTCTCCTCTACCATCTGCCCTCATCTGCCCTCACCGTTCATCTTCCCTTCATTTCCTTCCTTCTGTGGTTTTCAGACATCTTTCTGTCTGATTCACCCTCATATGATTCACATCCTGTGCCACTTCTCCATCCAGGCCTCACTGCCAAGCGAGCTCCTGAACATCTAACGCATCAAGCTTTGTTTATGCAAATACAGAACAAACTGTAACAGCTCACTGTGCAAACTTGATCCAACTTCCTGGGCAACGAACAATATGAGGAATATATGAAACAGAATCCAGCTCACAGTATTTGCTGAAGTGGAATGATGGTTAATTTAGTATTTCTTATTATTATTTTAGCATTACGCAGCATTTGTGAGCCCAGAGCAAAATCATGGAAGTAAAAATGTCTGATACAGTGCTGTCACCACAGTTTACCACCAATGCTAATACAGTAATACAGTCTGCAGCCGCTCCACAGAGCTACATCCAGTGTTGTAAAAAGTACCCAACAGTCATACTTGAGTAAAAGTACAGATATTATATCAAAAATATATTTGTACTGTACTAAAAGTGAAAGTAAGTGAAAGTCTTAAAGCATCAGATTTTAAATGCTTTTAAGTATCAAAAGTAAAAGTCAAATTAAACTAATATTTAAACTAGAGAGACGATTATCACATCCAATATTCAACACATATAATGCAACTCAGATATTTATTCTGTCACTCGATTAATTATTCAGCCCTTATCTGCATCCTGGTAAAATTGTTGATGAGAAAACACAAGTAGAACCCAAACTTAAATGAGACGGGATCCTTTACGTGCACTGAACTCAACTACAGAACTTGTGAGGTGGATGAAGCGGCTGTTTTTTTTGCACAGGCATGTTCTGAAAGCACAGAAAGCTGGGAGCTGAATTTTATACTTACACTCTGAATCCTTGGCTTTGGTAATTATACATTACAGTTTTAATTTTTCCGGATTCTTAATTGAAGTCACCAGCTGAAGGAAACAATCTTGTTTAATGGCCCATTTTATCCAAACCTGAGAGAAGTTTCTGCCATAAATAAAGTTTTTCCTACATGTTTGTATTTCGTCTCTCTCTCCAGGTCAGTCAGACATCTTGTCAGCTGTTTATCATGAACCATCAGCCCACTTTAAGCGAACACACAGACTGAACTTTGCTATCAGTCCCTAACACTCGCCCCCACCTCCAACCATCCTTTTTTCACATTTTAGTTTGACTTCATGAGGGTTTTCGTTTTGGACCCGTGTAAGAGGAAACAGAATATTTCCCTGAGCTCTGGTGGAGCACAGCTGCAGACAAAATAAAAATAATAATATAATAACCTTTTTAGGATCTTCTCGGCCTCCTCTTTGCTGATGTCCAGTCCCAGATCGGCAAGCGACTGCTTTACCTCCATGAAGTCTATCCGACCTGTTAAAAATGAAAACACAGGAGTCCTGATATTTCTGTCAGCTCTAACGGAGATAAATCGCCTTCCACTACCATGATGAATTATTACTACGCAGCAAAAATCATGTTAAATTCCCAGCAGTGAGTTTGACTTTTTGGTTTGTTTTTGAACCACAGTTAAATCCATAAACTTAAAGTTTGCTGGATATATAATTTCCTCATACCGTCATTGTTTTTGTCCAAGCTCTTGAAGGTGAGCCGTAACTTTTTCTCGTGCTCCTTCAGGTACTTGGTGAACTCGCTGAAGTCGAGCCCCTCGTCCTTGTCTTGGTCTCCAGAGGAAATTATTTTCTAAAAGAAAACACAGAACACAGACAGAGATGGGTTCAAGTGCTGTGCATCAGTCAGATAACAAATACCTGCTCATCAAACATATGGGAAGAGAAAACAACATGCTGGCAGAGAAAATGTCTTCAATTAAAAAAGTTACTGATATTATCACATTCCAATTCCCCCCCAGACATTGTGTGGGAGTTTGCTTGGAACTTCAGGTATACTCTCATGAAATCGAAACATTTTTGTTTTGTTTATACCCAAAAGTTCGTACATCCATAGTTAAGCAAATAAACATCTTCTTTTCATGGATTCGTGGACTACAGATCAGAAAAAAAACTACAAACTAACAAAAAATAAATAAAAATGCTAATAGATACAAATATGAATATATAAAATGAGAGAAAAAGGCAGATGTGGCAATTTTCTATACTTTTAACTCCTTGTTTTTTCGCCATGGTGGATATCCACGGTGACTGTATCCAAATGAGTGTCATTTTCAGCTGAACTTTAGGTTGAGGATGCCCTTTTCAAGAGCAATACATGGAAGAGCAGTGGACGAAGTAAACTGTGAAGAAGTCCAATTTAATAAACATCCAGTACGAAAGACACACAACTAAGTACCATCACAACAGAATATGATACAGTGGAAGTGATTTACTGTATTATCATTTTAAGTCCCCTATGGGCCTCTGTGTGATATCCTAGAGGAGAAAGACTGATCCAAAGACAAACACTATGTACAGGCCACATGTTGTGCTTTTTATCTTGTGTCTGCCCTTACTGGGTGTCACAGAGGTTTCATTTCATTCTCCCTTCCTCTCTTCGTGCAGCAGCTGCTTGACTCCACCAGTTGGTGGCAGAGTCATGCGGACATGAGACTTCTTTACTTCATCTGAACTCACTTCCTGTGTTCAGTCTGTAGGTGCCATATGAGTGATTAAGTATTTCATGGTAATTTCAGTTCATGGTTGAGTACATTTTGGATTTGATGTTAGTTTCATGAATTAATTGGATTTAAAAATGTTAATTTAAGTTAAAATTATTATTTTATTAATATTGGCACTATTAGTGTTGCACACAAATGTTGATATTTCATTTTGTAATGTCATTATTATATCTTATGCGATGGATAAAAATAAGAGCCTGTAGCTTTAAAGAGGTAGCTGTGGTTTGGGGCACAGTGTTTTCAGGAGCTAGGCTGTGTGGATGACGCGGTTTTTCTGACTAAAATGTAGGTTTTCCAATAAAACCTTTCTGAATCCACTGGAGCTCACGGCCGACACGCTGACACACGGAGCGTGTACGAGCTGTGTTTGGATCGTGTTGAACATCGTGTGGAACATGAATGCCTTTTCTTTTTGTATTTTTGTCGAATGAATATAAAAAAGAGACTACCGTGGAGGACACATTTTTTTAAAGAACACGCGTCAGCCAAAAGCTCCGGTGGATTCAGAAAGGTTTTATTGGAAAGCCTACACAGTCCTTTGATTGGTCTAATTGTCCCTCGTAATCTTTTATTACTTGCTTTCCTCTGACCATCTGAACTTTTCGTCAGGCCTGTCCTGCTGTCGATCAGGCGATGAATTATTATACTTGATAAGAAAAACACTGACAAAATGACACCGTTTGTTCACCGCTCCTCATCACATAAATCACTCACATCATTATCGCATGTGTAACGGCGCCCCTGTTCGCCTGACCTCTCCTTGACGTTTTGTCTGACTCATACTATATGCCACATAATTACGTTATCAGCCTTCCTGATGAACGTGAGGAATGCGACATTATTTGATCGGCAGAGGTGGGACCGTCCTCTGAAAAGTCACAGCCGACAATAAAAGCACAACTGCACCTGTAGTTTGAACTTTGAGACACTTTCAGATATTCTGGTGCAGTCTGTCTCCACACAGCCTGCTCTTTGCCGGCCTCAGATTCTTATTCATTTTGCAGAGACCACTTATAGATGGGCCAGGTTGTCAAGATAAATGCCCCGGGGGGAATGTTATAAAACGTGAGGGAAATGAGACTGAGATCAGGGTGCTGAAAGCCTCTGCTGAGAGATCTACACGTGTCTGAATTTGAATATCGGCTTGCAAAAGAGTTATAAGAGACATCTTTTCTTCTTTTTCTATTTGCCTTATTTCTTGAAATTAAAAGAAGAAATACTTTCCAACCGTTGAGACAAAAGACGTGCACAAAAATACTAAACTAGCTTCCTCCTCGGATCGTCATCTGCCCAAGGGGGATTGTTTTATATTTAGGACTAGAGTTTGGCATCTGTTCTGTTCAGACAGGCTGGGGCAGTTTTGGGGTTTGAGTGCCTCTTTCTTCCCACTGCTCAGTAAGATTCCTGCAGTCAAACTATAAGTCAAAATTATAAAGAAGAGCAGCAAATCCTTATATTTAAGAAGCTGGCACTAGCAAATGTTTGACATTTTTTGCTTTGATTATAAAAAAAGCAACTAATTGTCTTTCGACAAACTAATCGTTAAACTGATCAATGGTTACGGCTCTAGCGCTGAAGCGATATGCCAGTAGTTGATGCATTAATGACAATTTTGCTCATCAGTTCATGATTTAACTCACTTATTAACGAGTGAATCCAACAATTTTACACATTAAAATTGTGCTTTGAGGTCTTGGGGAGTACTCTGGACAAATCTTCATTTCGTCTGATAGATTGCTAGGTTGCATTGTGGGAAATGTAGGCAACAGGCACCTCCTATACCGCTGTTGGACTCATTATGGACAGATTAAAAACAAAATCAATACAACAGTACCAGAGATTTTGTCTTGAGATCTTGTTGCTTTTTAAAACCTGCCGCCTTCATCACCTGCAATGCAACTGAGCCTCTGCGTGACATCACTGGAGGACATCACATATGTTTTCACATTTGAAGACCTGTAAACACACGTTAATATCCACAGTTGGTGGAGTTACCCTTAGATTTGCTGTATTTCTCTGGTTTACATCATCATAAACTGAATATAAGAGGGATTTTTGGACTGCTGGTTGGACAAAACAAGACATCTGAACATGTCATCCTTGGCGGTTCACTATTTCCTGACATTGTTTCGACCTCCAACTTTTCCCCCTGGAGGTCCAAAATGTCAACTTTGTTCTGAGCCGCGGGCCAAAAGCGAACGCCTGTTACATTATCGGGATGCACAATGGTATGGGGACCCCAAGCTCCCTGTAATGACTCACTTCCTGTGTGTGTTATGCCTGCAGTGTTCAGATTAAGAAAAATAATTCATAAATAGGGAACCTACATGTTTGGAGAGCATTTTTACCTCACAAATATTAAACAGTATTAACATTATTAGGCTTTTTTTAATTAAAGGTGCACTATGAACTGTTTTTTTTTATGCCTGAACAAACCAAATAAACACACTTTCTACATTTTCATTTTCATGACTGAATAAACTGAATTAAACAAACTGACCTTAAAGGACAACACAATTTCATACTGTTAAACTTTGTTCATATGTGGCGGACCCTGCCGCCTTTCTAGCTTCAAACAGTGTTCTGGGGACGTTACATTCCTCTGAGAACTGCTTGTTTATCACTTGTGTAAAAAAATAGGTACTACTGAATGTTGTAAATGTTTAAATTCTGAGATTGAACTCTTTCTCCAAAACTACACAGTGCCCCTTTAAGATTAAGACTTTTAGATTCAAGTACAATAAAGCAGTATGTATCTCAAAACTGTACTTGGGAACAATCCTTGAATAAATGTACTCAGTTACTCTTGTACTCATGGTTGCTACAGGAGGAGTTGCAGCCCGCCCTGTTCTCTCAGGAATGCCGCCCAGCACACCGTACACTCGGGACTACTTTCTCTACCCCACGGCCTTTTTACGACCCCGTTTACTGCGCCCGTGACTCTACCTGAGCTGCTCCCTTTCCGGTCCTGATGCCCATGGCGGCCAGGCCGGCCTTCAGCTCGGACACGTCCACCCTCCCGTCCCTGTTGGAGTCCAGCCTGGCGAACAGATCCTCGTACGTTTTGGACGCATCACCTCCCTCGCAGCGACAGTCCGCAAAGAACAGCTTCCTCACCGCCTCATACATGGCTGGACCGACGCTGATAACACACTCCTGGCCTGCCCGAGCTACACACACACACACACCCACACTCACACTCACACATACACAGAGAGACCGATTCCTGTGGCTGGCTGGCACTTCTGGTTTGCAGCGGTGTAATTTCCGCCGGCGCAGTTCCTTGAGAAGGAGAAAAGTCCGTCGCAGGAGAAAAAGTCCTGACAGGTGTGCGCGCGGTGTGTAACACACCTGAGTTACGGTGCAGATGTGCAGATTGACACACAGAGAGCTGTTGGATGAGGTAGTTCTGGCGGCGCGGGGCAGGAGGGGTGGAGAGAGAGAGAGACGCTCCAGTTCGCCTCAGAAGACCTCCTCTTTCACTGCGCACACACACACATTACAGACACACCCTGCAGCAGGAAAAACACACTCGTTACTTCACAGAGGGCTTTTATTTCCACACATGAAGTTCCAGGAGGTTGTTTTAACCGTGATGTGCTTTCATTGCCTCTAAGAAAACTGCGTCATTGTGGATATAGAGGCGCTTTCAACGCGCATCCAAACGCATCTCTATCCACAATGACGCATGCCAAAGCTTGTCGGACTACAAGCTCTTGTTGCTCTCTCACAGCCACACAGAGCAGCAGCAGCAGCAGGGTATAGTACAGGCCACGCTCCCTTTATAGTGTAGTGTAGTCTCATTCTGCCTAGTGAGTCATACCCGCAGGAATCTGGCAGCTGTTCCAGGGGAAAAAAACAAAAAACATTTCACCCAAAAGTTTTCAGTTCAGATTTCACTGCTTTGAGGACAGATTCCCCCTCAAACTGTTACTTTGTTAATGGTGAAAGTCGCCCATCCAAATTGTACTCTAATTGGATTAAATGCAGCTAACTGTGGCACCGATTCAGCATCTAAAATGTAGCCTGACTAAGTGGCTCATGTTGTGCAGCCAGTGATGTAAAGTCATACACACGGGTCACAGTTGAGTGAAAGTTAATATATTATAAGAGTGAAATACTCTATTACATGAGTAAACTTCCCAAAGTATCTGATAATAAATGTACTTAGATATCAAAAGTATAGATTTTGTTAATAAACGTACTTTAGTGTCAAAAATACAAGCAAACGTAAATTATACATACTGTGTATGAATTGATGAGTAACGTTGCAATTCAATATGTGTGATAGCAACAGTACCGTATTGTACCACAAGGTGGCGGCAAATGTTACATAACAGCAGCTGGTTTCACTTTGTTGTTTAATCTGTGCAATCAGAGCTGCTGGTGTCCCCATGAACCGCCAGGGGGCGACGGAGAGAGGAGGCGGGCTTCCCTCAACTGTGAAGCTAACAACCGTCAGTGCTGTACATCTGTTTAATCCAAACTTATTTCAAAATAAAAGAAAATGTAATAAATCTGACAGAAATGTGAGATTTTGAAAAACGTTCTGGTCTATGCGAATGTCTGTGTTTATGGATGTTTAAGTGAGGTAAAGTTGTGAGCTTTACAATGGGTTTAACTTCAACATAACACATTTCAGCATTATTTAACAGGCCAACACCAGTTTACATGTCATTCAGGATGCATAAAAGTAAATAAGGGAGGCGCTGAAAGGAAGATTAGAAGTTGATGATGCAGACTGCTGGACTACTAAATGTTAAATTGCATTTTACCCAGGACTATTTTTTTTTTTTTTTTTTTTGTCTGGTCCAGTGGAAGACGTCCCGATTGTAAAAGGAAGAATACTACAATGTAGAAATATTCTGTCATTTAAATAAATATACAAAATATTAGCTTCAAAATATACTTAAAATACCAAAAGTGAAAGTAGTAGTTATGCAAAATGATCCATTTTAGAATAATATACTAGTATCTTACTATTACAATAATTTATGCATCACTTTAATGATGCAGCTGATTTAGGTGGGACTAATTATATTTGGTTAATTCATTCATTCAGAAAAAAGTAGCATTAATCTGTTGCTGAGGAAACCTGTGCTTGAGTACTGTCCTACAGCTGAACATGAAATCGCTTCTGAAATGCTTCCAAGTCTGTGCCTCTATTTAGAAAGGAACAGGAAGTCGCTCTCATCTTCACTTCCGCTGGTTTCACGGGCTGACTGTTGTCACCAGCAGCTTCACCATCCTCCCGCAGCACAACACTGTGTCCGTACCACCACACAATGGGCTGTAATGTCAGCGACGGGCGGGATTAGAGCATCTTCTCGACAGTACTGAATCTGTTTATGGATTTAATGATGATGAAAAAGAAGAAATTCAAGTTCAAGGTGGATTTTGAGCTGGACGAGCTCTCCTCGGTCCCCTTTGTTAACGGTGTCCTCTTTTGTAAAGTCAGACTGCTGGACGGCGGGTTCTCCGAGGAGTCTTCACGGTGAGGATGTACACAATCGCGGAGACTGAATTATTTGCTGTCTTCTATCTCACAGGTCGAATCATTTCAGGAGTGCTCGCCTACAGTGTCACGTTATTAGCTAACCAGCTAACAGGCTACACGAGTGACGTTTGAAACAAGCTAACGTCAATCAGTGGTTTGACACTATAACGGTGTTTTGGATGTTTAAATCCGACGGTCCCCTTCCAGTTAGCGCTATTTTAACTGCCTATTACTTGACAGAATTGTGAACATTCACTGGACAAAAACACACACTAGCATGCTCTGTAATGTGCATTAATTAGTTTTCATTTTCGAGGCGACATCTGGGTGCATTTCACAAGCTCACTTCCTCGCTGGTTGTGGAATTGATTTCTTGAGCACCCAGCTGATTTGACACGTAACTGCCACAGAGCTGAATACGACTCCTCTATCTATTGCACCCAGATCAATAGAGTCTCTTACCGGTATGTTCTGCGTTGTGTATGTCCCCTGTTTGGCCATAAAATTATCACTGAAGTAGAAGGCAGGTGTCTGTTGACTGTCTTCTTAATCAATCTGACATTGATTGTCCGATCAGGCAAATGCAAGGGCAGTGCAGAGATGAAAACATCTGAAAGTCAGCTGCAGCAGGGCAGTAATGCTTTCACCAAGTCATATCTGTGTTATAGATGACAACATAGTCCTGTGTAGCTTAAAGGACGAGTGTCATACCATGACTGTCCCCTGCTAGTAATACTGAAACTATCATTTTGTTGCCGTTACTACAGTGTAAGGATTAAAACAAATACAAAAAACAAAAACTGAAATAGTGGAAACCAAGTACTTTGGCATGGAATAAAATGAATCTTCATCCCTTTATTCTGAGTGTCATGCAGTCCACAGTAGAGCCAGACCAATCCTCGATTTAGAAATCGACTGCACCGATATTTATGTGGGATGATATATACACACATTATTTTGCATTGACCCCTCCAATGGTTGTCAAACAATTGTGACAAACTGTTAAGAATTTAACTAATTAAAAATGTATTAATCAACAATCCGAAATGGGCACAAATGCATCAAAACATCTTTAATTAAAATACAAGTAGTTTGTCATTTTAAGTTGCAAGAAGGCTTTCTATACGAACTGATATTATCACATTTTAGCCATTTAGTAGCTTCCTTATAGGTTGGATTTTGTTGGGCCAATTGTCATTATTTTGTGTTCCTAAGTTTATCACTCCAGTAACTTGGTGTTGACTTGATCTGTTCTTTTAAAGGCTAATGCATCAAACATGAATATCATTTCAAAAAGAGTAAAAAGGGCATCCATAATCGGCAAATATCAGACAAAATATCACCGTTACTGGCATATCTGTGATATATCAGCAAACCGATAAACTGGTTGTGCTGTAGTCCACAGCAGCAGCATGATTGCGTTTCGAAAATATAAATTACAGTTGAAGTGGCAAATGAGTAAGTAAGCAGTAGTAGTAGAAAGTAGACATAAAATGTCAGAAAAGTGAAAATGACATTCCTTTTTTGTCCAACCTAAAGATATTTGATTTATTACTGCATAAAGAGACAAAGCAAAGCAGGACGTCCTTACAACCATTTAACTGGAAAATGCAATAGTTGGCTTTTTTGCTTGAAAATGATTATTAGATTTTCAAAAAAGTTGCTGATTCATATTCTATCCATCTTTTTACCATCCAACAGTTGTGAACCAAAATCCAACGATATTCAATTTATTATTAAGTGTTCCCACATGGAATGAGAGTTGAAGCTGGAGCCTGTGCATATTTGGTGTTCTGCTTGAAGAATGAATTGATGAAGAGTATATTAATTTCTGTCAATAGAGTAACTGATTGATCAGATCATTGTTTCACCTCTAGTAGGGTGTTATGGGTGTTATGGCCTTAAAATGATATCCCAATGTTTTTCTGCTACATCGTGGTAAATGTTATTCATCACGATATTTTGTAATCTCTTCAGAAGCCCTTCATAAATGTCACGGTATTTTTGACGAAATACCTCGATATTGATTTTGAAGGGAAGACTATTGGTACTTTCACAAAATATTAACACAATGAGATTTTTGTTATATAATCGTTAGTAATGTGGAGCTAATGACTCAGTGGGCAAAAGCAAGTATTAGAACAAGTAGAACAGGCTGGTAAGATCAGAGCATTACATCAGTTTACTGGAATGGAGCCTTTTAAACCAGGAATAGACAACACTCATGCCATATCACAATATTACAATTTCCAAAATTTAAGGTGATTACAGTATCTCACACTAATTGTTTAATGTTGATATACTGCCCTGCCCTAACCTCTAGCTGGAAATATTGTCTGGTTTAGCTGAATGGACGGAGTGAAACTGTGTGTCAGACGACAGAAATGTGGTGCTTTACAGATTATACATACCACTGTGTACCTGTTACTCAGGGTCACTCTGCAGTCCACAGCAGTGGATCTTATTGACAGTCATCTCCTGTGAAACCTGTTGGGCTTTCACTCATAAATTAGACTGCTTTTCTACCGGAAAAGTATTTGTTTTGGAGTGAGGCTGTAGAGATTAGATTGCTTGGCCCTGTTATATAACTAGGCCTCTGTTTGCTGTAGAGTAAGTAGCTCTTATGAAATAGCTAAATGTGTTGGACGTGAATCACGATGCCTTTAAGGTCGCGGCATTAAGGTCATTTTAATATAGCAACAATTGTCTTTAACACTGTGAGATGTTCTTTAATCCCGGCGATGAAGTTCATACGGTAGACATTCAAAGTAAAACGTCCTGTTCTGGCTCTGCAATATTTTAGCTTGCAGAATTTGTGTGTCATAAATTAGATTTCCTCTGAGGCAGTTTGATCTGTTGAACCACTAAATTATGTTTCCTCTGACACTCTTTTAACTGATCCCAACTGTGAGCGTAAGGGAAGTGAGGGTTGTTGTTTCATGAGCCTTTCTTTTCCTTTGGTGTGGCTTGTCACTGGGATTAAACCATTGTTTCTGCCCAAAACAAGTTTCCCTTATTATATAAATTTACTTTTGTTGGAAGAACATTTATTGATGACAATCTTTGTATTGCTGCAAGGAACAGGAAAACCTTGCGTCAAATCCATGTCAAAAAGATGAGATTTCTGTGTGACAGTGCGTTTGTGAGAGAGTTTCTGCTGCAGCCGCCTTTAAAAGGGGAGCAGCTGTAGTTTAACAAGATAGCTGACCCATGTATAGAGATGGGAGAGACAACTTGTGCTTGCGCTTTAAAGCAGACTTAATCACACTCACTAATAGTATTTAGCTGAGCTGAGAAGTGCTGCGAGTTACGGTACGTGCGATTTAGCAAGAATTCCCAAAGCACACACAGTGTCCAGCTGGCTGGGAGTTCCCTCTCCGACTCAGGGAGTTCACTCTCGGAAATGTATCAGCCTCAGGATGAAGTCAGTGTTTGTAAAACGTTGGTCACGCATCTGTTGCCTTTTATTTATTGTGAGGCAGAGACACAGTGCATAACACGAGCCCGTTTAAGCAGTCAGTCTTAACCGTCTTATGAGGAATCTACACACCCTTAATGGTTTAAGTCTTATGTCATCAACGCTCATGTTGCACGACAACATTTCTGTCTTTCTCCTTCACTCTTTGTATCTTTTTGTCACCGCTGCAGATGCAAGCGCATGACAACATGGCATACTTTGATGCATCACTGTGATGTGTGCTGGTTTAGTGAGGAAAACCATCAGCTCTGTTTGCATTTAAATCCAGCAAATAAGATCTAAATGAATGGCATGTGGGGTGTCTTAACAGAAGGGAGTTGGTTAGGTGAGTGGGAGAGGAGAGGACGCCAGTGAAAGCGGGGCCATCTGGGGTATCGTAATGCTGCCCACGCACACACGCTTTTCTCTCTCACTTCGTCTCATCCTTTTACTGAGAGTCGACTACACCTCACTCTCAGTTTAACCTCTAGTTGTTGGCTGAGGATGTGTTCACACGTGTTTCTCCGTTATTGTCATGCCAAAACGAGCTACACATAACGCTGTAATCTTTGGATTCAGCCATCGAATGAATGAATGAATCGGTGAAAACAGGACTGTGACTAATTAGCTTCTTTGTTAACTGGCCAGAAAAATCAGAGGCTTAGCACATAAGCTTGTATTGTCAACTTCAAATCCCTAGCCTTACGCAGTGAAGAGATGCGATGATTGTTAATCCAGTACTCATTCAACCCAATTGGTTTTTCACTGTTATGTAATAGTGGTACTGTATTAAAATTAATGAAATGAAATTGTGCTCCCACTGACAGGTGATCAGGCCAGCAAAAAACAAGTGACAAAGCAGGAAGTCAGTGGTACTCGCCCAAAGAAATTTGTCAGACAAATCACTGGTTTCTGACAGCAGTTTGTATGGTTGTGAATAACGCTGCATGAGTAGGGTTAGGTGTTAGATAGATTTTGTTTTTTTGGTACAGTTACAAAACATTTATTATTAACATGCTTTTAAGAGTTTAAACATTTCTTTCCAAAACCATTTTTTATTTTACAAAAGAAGCCCTTAAAGAGTTCTTAAACTGGTCTGTCAAATTTCTTTATCTGGATCAGCACCAAAAGTTAAGTCTTTCTTGGCCCGAGACCCATCCTCCATCCAAGTATCGTTGAAATCTGTTCAGATTTTGTGTAACCCTGCTGACAAACCCAGCAACAAACAAACGGACACAGTTGAAAACATAACCTCCTTGGTGGAGGTAATAAACAAGATTATTAAACTGTTCATATATTTGACTTTTAATTAAAGCTATAACTTACTATAATTTTTTGTGATCGATAAATCTTCAATTCTCTTCTTGAATAACCAATGGTTGAAAATGTTTTTTCCACAGCCCAAGGTAACATGCTCGAATGTGTTGTTTTGTACACAACCCAAACATATTCAGTTTACTGTCATAAAGGCATGAAGAAACCAGAAAATATTGCCTGAGTAGGGCCCTATAAAATCATTTTATTTGTCCCAAATTCCGTTTTTTCATTTTAATTTTTGGGAATTACGTTTTAATACCTTTTACTCTTATTTTATTACCAAAAACAGTCCATTTTTAATGTAAATGACTAAAATGTACACAAATTGGTGACAAAAACATTTCCTCAATACTGTACCGTACAGTACATTGAAGTCCATCAAAAACAAGCAGGAAGTAATGAAACTTTAGTTGACTTGTCATAAAACAACAGCCAAACATTTTAAACTTCTTCAAAAGTAACATAAACAAGTTATTTAAGCTGTAGGACCAGTTAGTCCTTGTCAGCTACTCTCTCTTCAAGTTTCCCACCTATCAGCGACATCACCATTGAAATACATGATTGCCAACCTCTTTGTGTTGAGTTCAGTGAGTGTCTCTCTCTTGTCTGTGAGAAGAGTTTTGTATTTGCTGAAGCTCCACTCACAATCAACTGAGCTGACTGGGAAGTAGATGAAGGGCACAGCCATCTCTGCAACTCTTGGGAATCTTGCACTCAGGCCTCTCTAGTAGATTGTAAGCTCCGTATCAGTTGGCAGGTGGTCCCTGGAACACATTGCTGATAGGCCATCCACTGCTCACTGAGCTCTGCTGATGGGTTAGCCATGGGCTTCAGCGTTGAGTAAGCTTCGATCTGCTTTTCCATTGCTGGAGCCTGTCTGGGATCAGACCCTGGTCAGCCTATACACGTCTCTGGATGGATGTGTGTCCCAGTGCTTCGAGAACTTTGTGAAAGCCAAATGAAAGGCATCATGGAGATTGTAGCTCATCTGTCTTGGGCCCATAACCACATGTTTTTGCTGTTCCATTAACTAGGTAGGAGCCAAGATCCTCCGTGACATTGTATGCAGACACTGCTGTGAGTTTCTTTCGGGACGGTCAGGGATGTCATCGGTTTGGAGCAGGCTTCTGAGATGAAGGTTAACTTGAGAGTGAGGGTCTGCACCTTCTTCTCTGTTTCCAGCTGGCTGAGGATGTTCTTGACTGCCATGCCTGTTGACTCCTCTGCCAACAAAAACTGTCTGTATAGGTGATGATACTTGACAGCCTCAAACCAGCTATTCCATCTGGTACACACTGCCTCAGGAGGCCTCACCCATCTTCATTTTCTGGCAGGCTTCTTGAAGAAGACAGATCTCATCCATGTCACAAGCGAGGTAGCATCAGAGAAGTATTTGTAATGCTGCCAGGTCCCACCCACCAGATTGATGATATGGCAGAGGCAGCTAACATGGACACTGTTTGGCGTCACTCCTTTCAGGACCTCCCTGTATGCTTTCAGACAGTAGGCGGCATTATCTGTGACCACTGCCCAGGCATCATTCAGATCCAGACTGTTGCTATGGAGGGAGGCTAGTATGTCGTGGGAAACTGTTGAGTAGTTGCATCTATTCATGAAGATAACATCCACAAGAAAGTCTTGGTTTTCAACTCCTGTGATTAAAGAAGAAAAAAACATTAGCTCGCACTTAGTTTTAAATGTCCCTTTCATTTATTGATGTAGATTGAAAATAATAATAAAAAATATATATTGGTGGCTGTACTGACATGATTTCGATTTGATTATTTTATTTTGAACATGTAAATTAAAAAATAGATCAGTTAAAAAAAGAAAAGAAAAAAATAGTGAAAAGAAATGGACAATATTTCCAATTCTATTACAATTTGATGTCTTGATTTACATGTTCAGAGAGTAATCCTTTTTAATCTTAATGAATGTGCATGTTAGCCGGATTCCCCCGTGGGATCAGCTGTTTTCTGATTCTGATGCATCAGCTATTGATCATCATTTATTTTTAATTACCTATATTCAGTTACCCTATTACATTGTTATACATGTAGCAATAAAAGGTGAAAATTATATGTTATCAGTGACTGAACAAAAGAAATGACAAGAGGTAGCATCAGATATCATTTCACCTGAGGGGCGATGTTGGGTCAATGCATGCACACAATTCACTTAACAAATTGATAACGAGTGTTGACCATTGTACATACAGGCTGTTAAATTCATATTAACTTACCAATGACGATGTTTAGAATGCTGCAGTCTCTTGCATCAGTGGTCTCATCCACAACAACGGACTACTTTTTCCCATGGATCTTTTGTAGCACAGAGGAGATATGTTGCTCAAACACTCGGGGAGGTGAATTTGGTGAAGGCTGCTAACATTCTCAGGTAGACTCCTCCCTGTTTGCAGTGCTTTTTCAGAAACGGATGCAGTTTTGTCATCTTTTCCAAGGGGATGTCAGCCTCAGCACACATAGCCACAAAATCTTCAACAAACTCTTTTCTGGAGTCCGATGACTTGAATGTAGCAGCAGTAATGCACGTCTGTAGGGACGTGGCCTTGCTAGCGTTATTATTGTACTTTTCCTTGTTTCTCACATGGCTTTTGGACAGTACATGGTCATTGCACGTATTTTTACGCTTGCAGTCAACTGAGTGTTGACAGAATTTGCAAAACAAAAGTTCACCTGACACATACAAGTCGTTCGGGAACTTGCTCCTCTGTACTGAGGGGTTAATGTCGAATTTCTACATTTTTTACTAATGAAGACGGTGAAGCAGCTTCGCCATGCTTACATTGTTTTGAAGGGTGAGGGGCTCAGTCTGTGGAGGGGGCTTGTTGTGCCACCCCAATTTGCTTCCCTCCCTGCAGTTTTCCCCAGACATACGTTGCTCTTCCACACGGAAACAGCATTTCAGTGAAATTATGTCAATATCCGCTATATTCCACGTTAAAAATAGATTGCGTTTTAATTGGCCAATTCCGCGATTCCATGATCGCGGAAATAATAGGGCCCTACCTGAGAGAGTTTTCCAATACCCTGTTCTACAGGCACATTTTGGTTTTATTGTATGTTTTTTTTTTTACATACATTTTTTATTTATTCTGGTATCAAGCCAAACAGCTAATGAGTGTGTATAATTTGAGTTGTCCAAACCACAAAAGGAGATGAAGCAGCTCTTAAGCTTTACGGAGATATGCTCAAGTGATACACAAGGAGTGAAATCTAAATTCTGCATCAGTACCTCCTCGGTTAAACTTGAAAGCATTATTTATTATCTATTATTAGCCTCTGAGACCACAATATGCAGCACCACAACAAATGCATGATATCTGATATCTTGCAGAGTGCTTCAAGGCGGTCTAAGTCTTTGTGGTTTCTTCTTACAGGGAACCGGTGCAAGCCAACTGTGTTCGATGGAGGAAACGGTTCTCTTTTCCCTGCAAGATGAGTGCCAATGCAGGGACAGGTGTACTGGACCCTTGTGTGTGTCGTGTGTCTGTCAGAAAGGTACAGTATGAAGCTACTGAGCTCCATATTTCAGACTTAAGATAAAGGTCATCAATAACTTGATGTTTTGCATGTGAGCAAACAAAGCTCAGGCAAGGGCTTTATGTGAATATAAGGGTTATTGTTCTTGTCAGTGTAAAAACAAGGCTGGAGAGGAGAGTCTTATCCTTGCGAATAAATTTGCTGTAGGCAGCTTAAATTCTGGTATTGGTTACGTAGACTTTTATGTGGCAAATTGAAACTTGAGAATGAAATGTGAACTCTAATACAGCAGTCAGCAAGTACAGCATTCAGAAGGAAACAGACTCCTCACTGTGAAATCTTTCGCCACTCATCCTTTTACGTTCTTTTATCCTTTCACAATGTGATTGTGATATTTGATTATGTATTGTTACTACTTTTTTTTTATAGATATAAAAGATAAAAACTTAAATAAACCTTCCTGGTAGAATGCACCTTGTGCATCCATGTTGTCTCTGCAAGCTATCTTTTGGGTCTCATGCGGTTTTTTGTTTAAGGACACGAAGCATGTCATGTACAGAACCCAGAAAAGCCTTAGTTTGTTTGCATTTATAGTGGCCCCTTTAACCAGTATTTTGGTATTGAACTTTAAAATAGGCAGTTGCCTCTTGCTACAATTTGGATTTTGTGTTAGAGCTAGGAATGAACCTAACACTCATGTTTTAAATGCCTTTTTCTGTCATCTGGGATGTGAAAACATCAGTTTTTCTCACAGTCAGAGAAGGGAAAGTTCAGCTAGGGCTGGGCGATAAATCGGTAAAATCGAATAATTCGAGTATGTGGTTAAGGATGATTTTAAAAATGAAAATCAATTTTTTCATTAACTTGCTCTGCCGCTGCTCCCCATGGGCTCCCGTAGTTCATAGTTGGCTCCGCCCTCCCCTGCATTTACTTTCCACAGAGAAACAAACACAACAACATGGCAGCAAGCCAAGCTAGATAGATAGATAGATAGATAGATAGATAGATAGATAGATAGATAGATAGATAGATAGATAGATAGATAGATAGATAGATAGATAGATACTTTATTAATCCAGAGGGGAATTCTAGTATCCAGTAGCATACAAAATACAAGACATACATTAAACATACATTAAACTAAAATTAAAAACTAATAAACAGTAAAGTGCAAATGTAGTGGAGTGTGAATGGAAGTAAAACAGTGCAAATGGATGTGCAAATAGAGGTAGAAATTGTCCATTGTCTATTATCTACAGTATTGCCCTCCCTTCAGAGTTTGTTCCTAAAAAGGCACCGTCTTGTCAGTAGCTTGGCTCTGTAGCATCAGACCTTGAACAAACCACGGTCCACTACAAAGTTTAAAGGCTTTTGCAACTAAAGGCAGCGGACCGACATGTTTATTTCAACATGCATCACAGTGGGACACATGTTGTTCACTACGAGATGTACAGGAGCGTGGCAGCCCACAAACACCCGCTAAAAAGCAGCCAACATTAGCGGAATCATTAATCATTGTGTTCCGTATGTGAAGAAAGGGTCCCGGTGGACAGCTGTCACGTTGCATATCGTTAAAGACATGGTGCCCGTATATACAGTGGAAAACCCCGGAGGTTCATCCACATGCTGAAAAATGTTGACCCTAGGTTTGTGCTACGAAGCCACAATAGGGCATAATGTCTCAAGCCAGAGGTAGAAGACAGGCTCATCTTCCTGGTCAAAAATATGTTAAAAAAAAAAAAAAGACAGCAAGCACACACCTCATGTCCTGTACATCTACCAATGTGTCATGTTTACTATGCAATGCATGCAGATGTTTAATTTAGTTTACATATCTTCAGGAATACAAAACACTGTTTGTAAACAAAAGGCACCTTTTGCAAAAAAAGTATTTGATGAAAGAACATTCACACTTCATCAGTCTCAACATGGAAACTGATCTGTCTTTATAAAAACCTGTAATCTGAAAAAATGTTAATTTTTGTTTACAAAAGCATTTTATCAAAAAGGGACACATTTTATTTCGAGTGAGTTTGAAGGTGCACTATTTCAAATAGGCGGGCAATTTTTTTTTTTACAATAAAACCATTAAAATAAACGCAATACTTTTAATAGTTTCATAAATCAAGTTTGGTGTGAAAAAATCGGAGATTCAATTTTTAGGCCATATCGCCCAGCCCTAAGTTCAGCTATAAAATCCAAACACACCACGTAGCATCAGAGTAGACTGCAGAAGAGAGGGTTTCTACCTTTGTCTGGTTCAAAAGTTGTTCAGAGGACTTCAGACAGTCATCACCAAAGAAGAACCGCCAAACCCTGCCTACGCATTTCAGTTGTCATGCTGCCTTTGATCTATACCCCTTAACTGTTTTCATCACAGTTTTGTAGACATTTGAGATTCAGTTTGTAAAGTTTACAGCATGCTGTGTCCTGCATTGCTCTGTGCAATGACACAGCTAAAAAAAAATATCAATGATTCAACTTAGAAAATATAGGCCAACTCAACTTCTCGAGCAATGACTCAAATCCTCAGCTTTTAGTTGGCAGCCCTTTTTAAGACCTTACATTATGTAATTTTCGTTGTTATATTTGTGCTATTTTAATGTTACAGTTATAGTTACACTAAATAACATTTTCACGGTACTATAACATTTGTAAAACATTTTCGGTATTACCACACAGTATCAGGACTGTGAATATGAATCTGTCTCCTCACTTTGATTTGTACAGAGTCAAGCTAAACTTTCTTTTCCCATCAAAATATATTGGAACACAAATAAGTCTCAAACACATTGGATGATAAGGTGGTGATCACCAATGCAATGTTTTCAACTTATGACTAAGTTACACATCACTTTAACATTTTAAACTTTGAGTTATGTGTACTAATATTTAAATGTTTATGCTTCTATTTTCCAGGAGCTGAAAGGTGGGAAGGCATATGCAAAGGTAAATCCTCACATGCTAATGTTATCCAACCCCCATCCCCTAAGCCAGGGGTGCCCAACTTTTTTTGACCCTAGAGCTACTTTTCAGGTAGCCAACCTCCCGAGATCTACCAGTCCAGTGACAACATCACAAACCCACACACATTGTTTCCAGCCTGCAGTAACTAACCTAACAACACTTTTTCTTGTTGTCACACAACCACTAGACAACACATAACAAACCCTCCCTCTCTCAAAAGCACACACACAAATTCCTCTCACATAGTTGCCAGTTTGCGTAGTGCGCTGAAGCACCTTGAATGTGAACTTACTCAAGTTTTACGTTTAATTTCAGGCAGATGAAGAAAACTTGGTTTGATGTCACAGAAAACAAAGATGACTCAAATGACTGAAGTTCTCTATTCAAACCGTCCACATTCCAAAGTGTACACAGCGTTGCGTTCAGTGGAGCCGGAAACCAGCCCGTCAACTAAACTCATGTGGACGTACGCACTTAAACACAATAAAGCGTTAACAAACACCAAGATGAATTAAACTTGTTAGCAAAAGGCTTCATTTACCTGGTTAAGAAATGGAGCTGGGCGGGTGGTTCTGAGACCGCGGTAAAGAGGCTGAATAATTCCCAAAAGTCTTGCCGTAACTTTGCCCATCCGCACCAAAGCTACCGTCAGCCGTATAACTGTTGTTAGCTTCTCCTCTGCCGGGGCATGCCGGGTGGGAAACACTCATGGCAGAGTCCTGCACGGGTTTGGGTACCCGATCAGTGACCTGCATAATTTGGATGAAACGTGTGAAAAATAATGTACTGCGTCGGACACAGATGCGGATCGGGTCGGACACCTGGAGAGCGCAGGGCGGGTTTTGCGATTGCCATTTTCAAAGCGTCACGTGCAAAAAAAAACAAAAAAAAAGTCACTACTAGTGACACATCTACAAAAATGTGCCTGCATTTCAAAATGACAAGCATTTATATTTCATATGAGCGTATTCATGCGTGCTCGCGCCCTCCCAGAACTCCCACTCCCCACGCTGGCTTACTTTCATTTTTAAAAATTAGGTCCGTCCAATTTTCCCTGGATGCTTCAGTATCAATTTATAGCGGGTCGGCTCGGGTGCGGAACTTAATTTGTGCTACTGTCGGAAAACGAGTCGGATGCGGTTTTTATGTATGCCGGGTACAGGCGGATGCAGGTTTGCAAAATAAGCTGTTTGTTTTCTCTAAATAACAATAAATGGCTTCAGTTGGTGGCTACGGGTCAAGAGGGAGGCACGGCCGCCTGAGCTGCATACCATTTTCTCCAGACAAGAAACGCAACACATTTTTTTTCTTCACCCCTCGCGGTTGACTTGGGATCAGTCGATCGACTGGTTGGGCACTCCTGCTGTAAGCAAACCTCCAGGTCACCTAGATTTACAGTAATCGGCCATATTTATGTAGATAGCCATGTAAGCCCACAGCAAACAGATGGCCCTCTCTGCCTGCAGGTTAACTCATTATGTCACTGTTTGACACTTATTATTTACTAAGCACGCTGAACATCCTATCGTGGACATTCTTGACTACATAAAAGTTTTTTTCTCCCAAACGTTTAATTTCAGAAGACATTCATTTTCATGCTTTGACCGCTGTCATTTTATATCTAGAGACTGTCACATTGTGCTGACTGAGCAAAACGTGAGACTCCTGAGAGTAAACAAAGTTCACCCAGTGTCATTCTTTCTCCTTCAGCTTGGTTTTGCAGATCTGAATTTAGCAGAGTTTGCTGGCTCAGGGAATACAACCCGCAGATGTCTGCTGGAAGGCTACGATACCAAAAATACTCGCCAGGATAACTCCATTCTCAAGGTAACATTGAAGCTCAGGTGAAGCAGCCACACCGAAACTGATTTGACTGGGTGAGGAGGATACCTTGGTGTTTTGAATACAAACCATACCTGGTATTTTTCTCAACTAGCAGCTAGGCATGCAAAAGGTTTTTGCATAAACATCATGGATTGCTTACAACAACAATGGCTGGGTTCCCAGTAGTCCATTAGATGGTAGCCAAATAAAATCTTTAGGTTACAAAGGTAACCTCGGTTCTCTGATAACATGAGTGAGGTAAGTGCCTTAGTGCCAGGGAAAGGAGCTCCAGGCAATTTATGTGGGTGAAACGAAGGTGAGGACCCCACACCCCGTTCACAGTTTTGCCCTCATGGGTGGCTCCCCACCCCTGCAGTGACGTGTCCATCAGACCAGCTTCTTGGCTAGGACGGGTACCATTGAAATCCTCTGTGTCAAGTGGCCACCAAGACCCTCACCTGACAATGCCCATGACGTGAGCAGTCCAGTCTGAGGGAGGCAACCCAATGCTGAAAGCCTCTCATGTATAGATGGCTTGATGGTATGACAGCTAGCTGATGCCATCAGCCCCAGTCGCTGTAGGCATGTTCTGAAGGGTAACAACTCTCCCCTGCAGAAGAGGGCCAGGCATGCCAAAAATGCCTTCATTGGCTTTGCTGACAGGTGGGCTCTGAAGGAGACCATGTACAGGGTCAGACCAAAGAGATTCTCTTATTGGGAGTCTGGATACTCTTTTCATGATTCACTCTGAACCCTAAGCTCTCCAGGTGCAGCAAGAGCAACTTGTTGTGCTCCAGCGGCCCCGACCGGACCATGCAGCCAATCAAAGTATGTGGCTATGCGTATGCCCTGCTTCCTGAGAGGTGCAATAGCTGTCTCTGTGCACTTGACAAAAACTTGAGGGCTCAAGGAGAGTTCTAACAACAGGACCGTATACTTGTAGGTTGTGCCGGGGAAGGCACATCTCAGGTACTTCCTGTGGAGAGCAAATATTTGTATATGAAAATAGGTTGACTGAAGTAAACCAGTCGCCTGGGCACACAATTTGCAGCAGGGCAGTGTGTGTCAGCCCTCTGAACCTGAAAGACCTGAGGTGTCTGTTTTGGTCCTGTAGGTCGAGAAATGGGTGGAGCCCAGTCCCCTACTTTTTTGGCATGGGGAAATAGTTGTTTAGTACAACAATGCTTGGACTAAAACACATTTGCTTTTCTAATATATAGAAAACTAACAAATGGTAATTTAAACCTGAATCAATTAACAAGCCTCTTTTTCTTTTCTTAGGTTATCATCAGTACACAACTCATGTCTGGTGATCCCTGTTTTAAAACGTAAGTAAAAGCAAAAGATTATTGAACTTTAATATGGTGCTGAATCTGCTTTGGTCTGTAGTTTGTACTGTATGAGGCCAGTCAGGGTTGGCGTTAGCTGACTTGTTAAGTCATTCAAGAGTCTTAACCATATGATCTCAGTCAGATTGGAAAAACATTCAATTCCATATGTTTGTTTACTGAAAAAGCTTGTGAATTAAACTATTCTTGTGCCTGTGTTCGAGACTGAACCTGCTCAGATTTGGATATTTACAAACCCCTTGAAGGAAAATTTCCCTGAAAAAATCTGGCATTATCTCCTCCTCCTTTTTGCTATGGAAATTTTAAGTGAAAACTGTAGTCCACAGAAACATTTGTGGAGCTTCATAGCAAAACAAAACGAAAACAACTGAAGTAGCTGGGGACCAACAGAAAAAAGCCCACAAAATGGCTCCATCAAGATCGCTGTTAGACCCAAGATCCCAAATCGATTGGAGCTGACTGAGTTTACATTCTCGATGCAGATTTCACCTTCAAAAAGAGGCCAAATGTCTTTCAAGTCAGTTTTGGATCCTGGGGCTTCCAGAGACTTGGAATGCGCTGGAAGAGCTGTATGGAGCCATTTTTTATTTTTATTTTTATTTTTTAAAGCAAGTCCCCATCTACTTCATTTGTTCAGGTATATGCTGCAACACTGTGTTGATACGATGCTCTTGAAAGATTTTGTGAACTATATTTTGAATTTTTGGGTGAACGTTTTCCTTTAAGAAAACAACACAAACTCAATGAGCTGGACCAGACAGTCATTTAAAGCTATCTCTTCTTTGTTCTTTCAGAACATCTGTAGATTGAGCACCAATGTGTCAATTAAAAAAAAAAAACTTTATAAACTAAAACTTTATATTTATTTACAGAATGATTTATAAAAATCATTCTGTACTATGTGTCATAATTTTGACATCAGATCTGCTGCTGACTTCATTTGTTTGGGAGCTTTTCCAAGAAAGCTGTTGTAGGTGTGGAACTGACATCTTTCAACCAAATGACAGTATTATGCAAGCCCTAATAAATTGCATAATAACTTTCTCATGGCAAAAGCATTGCTATCATCTGGGGAGTAATATACTATAGGTTGTCATACTAATTCTTAGGGCTGCACAATAATAATAATAAAAAAATCATACTGGAGTTATTTTGACAGATATTAGGGTATGATGCAGGATTAGATGGAATGGGTTTTTGCATTTGTAGGTCAGGGCATCTCTGCAGCACTACAGTACTTCATTATAAAGCTGTATTGTCATGGGATTTCACCTTTACCAAAAGTTGCAGCTTCTGTGATTTGAAGTATACTTTTCAGTGAAAGTACAGGTCACATACATACGTTCAGAGAGTGAAATGCTGCAGAACCCGAGGGCAAAATTCGACTTAAAAAAATTTCAGTAGCATGTATGTTATGCCAAAAGCTGCATCTTGAATTCCAACATGTATCTAAATGCTGAGTATCTCAGTACTGTACCTTTACTTTAAGCCTCAGCTGAATACTATTCTGAATGTTATTATTTTACTGCTTAACATAATGGGATTTCCCTTAATTAATGTTTTAATCATCTCTTCTCATCATGTCCTGTTGTTCTTGTCTCACCATCTTTGTAGTGCTGTCTTTCTTAAGAATGGTTTGAATGATGAACACAATCAAATACAAAAAAAGGAGAGACAAGGTCTCATTGTCTTTCGTCTGTCATCAGGCCTCCCTCCACAGCCACAGTGATCGGGATCCAGAGTGATGGAGAGAGCCTGCTAGAGGAGAGGAGGGGAGGGGACGCACAGAAAGGCTGTTCTGGTGAGACCATCACGCCACATTACACTCCTCTGCTCTGCTTAGTCATCCTACTGGCTTTTACAAACATTTACAGACAACTGATAGAGCACACAGTCTTCGCTGTGGAGTTGTATTCCACTTTCTTGTTAGACACTGGTTCTCTGATCAGCTCTCCTTTGTTATGTCATGTTCCTGCTTAAAATTGGTATAGATTTATGAAGGAATTATATGGATATCATACCTCCCTAATGACTCTCAGGAAAGCTACAATCTTCCTCCCAGCATTTTAGCTTGAAATCACAAGGCTGAAACAGATTTTTTTATTTTTGCTTGGGTCCCATCTGCATAGTTGTGTAAGCTGTCTGTGCATGAGTGGAGTTGCTCAACATCACCTCATCTGTTGTTATTGCAGCATCAATTTCAGCTTTATGTGGCTATGTAGCTAGCAGATTGAACCAACAATAATGAAAACACATTCATGGATTTAAAGTTATCTAATTAAAAGTATTCAGTTACCCTTATCATCTTAGAATGGCAATAATTCAAATTTACTGGCCAAATTCAGAGTACTGGGGTATATCATTATTGTAAGTAGTAATTTCAGATAGAGTGCTCTTTTATATTTAATAAATAATTGCAACGGAATCTCAAAAACGTACAAAATTAACTGTAGTGTAATGATTTACTTGCCTCCTTTACATATTTAACCACGGAAAAGATTACAATTTTCAAATCTACCAGAAATTAAATTGTGTAAAAAAAACACATCAAAGTAGTTTTATCTTATATGAGGATGATAATTATTATGACAAAACTCTTATTTTTAACGCAACGTTTTCTAACTATTTTAATTGGGAAAGATCTGACGACACCAGTCAAAATATCAGTAACAGTAAATGAGTTCTCAAAACACTTTCACGTATAAACTTTGAAAATCAATAATAACCTAAAATAAAAATATATAAATGGAGGCAGTTACCAATATTAAGAGCTCAAAAATAGTTTTTTTTCATTATAACATGTTTGACATGAGCCTATTTGTTCAAGTTCCTTACCAACATTTGAACTTTGCAATGTGATTTCAGCTGCAAAATGTATGACAGTCTTTTACAGCACTTTGCATCAAACTATTACTCAATTCCATAAAATGAAATTGTTTGTTTTAAGGGGAAAGAATCAGGGTCAAATTAAATCAAATTAAACCCTTGCTTTGGGAAGATGCTTCAATGCATAACAATCAACTGGATGTGATATTTTTGTAATATTACCAACATCATTTAAAACAACATGTATTTCTTACTGCTAATATAAGTCAACCATTGCATGTTGCTGCTTGTTATTAGCTTGACAAGTCTAATTTGTCACCAGGGTTGTTAACTAACATCTACAGGAAAGCACAGATATCTATGTTGGCATACAGTATCAGTTACTCAACCAACCGTTTTTGGGGGTTGTTTTTTCAAAGCTGCAGATGGAGTTGATTGCATTATGTTGTTAAAGTAAGCATTTAACAATGCTGTCCTGCAATCATGTGCTTCAATTATCATGCAGTTATTCAAACTTTATGAAAACAGTCTCTGTCTTTTGTTTCCTACATGACTATTGACAGGTTAATTAATTAAGCTGCAGGTATTGATCTGTACTCATGTCTCTCCAGCATGCCCTTTTCTGCTACATTTCACACTGTGTGTGTGTGTGTGTGTGTGTGTGTGTGTGTGCGTGTGCGTGTGTGTGTTTTCATGTGTGAAACATTGCAATGCCTGCTCCTCCTGGAAGCTTCAGAGTGTAGTGCATGTATAATTTAAACTAGTTCTCTTTTAGATTAGCTACAATCTGCTCTGACCCTGTGGGCTCTCACATGGTTAAAAATAGGACCGTGTGCAAGCCCATCTGGGGGGTTGTGTGTTTGCATGGGCACACCACGTGTGTATTCGTCTGCTGAAGACGATGCTCTTTCCCATCGGCATCATCGTGTCTTGGTTGTGCATGTTTGCAGTGTATGTGCTGGTGTGTTTCTTGTGTGTGAGCAGTCTCAGATGAAGAGGTTTTGTATATTATGAGCCATTGTGGTGTATTATTTTGGAGATGAATATGTGTTATATTTATGTATGCCCATCCTCCAAGACAAGTATGAACAGGTCAATTTATCTCATGGAGATAGAATTGGAATCACTACATTCTGTTGATAATAAATACCGGTACATGGGATCTTTGAATTTTTCAGAAAATAATTACTGGATTTCTACCCAAGAATTATAAAGTACAAGTCTTTATAATTATTTGTTAAACAATATATATTTTTGCTTTAATGTAGTTTGAAATTAAAGTGAAACTCTCACCAAAAAGCAACCAAGGCTTTATTTGTGATTGAATATGAGTCAAACTTTCGTTTAAATGCTTAATCACGATGAAAGAGGCACTTGAATGAGCTCATATGAAATATAAATGCTTATCATTTGTGTCGCTAATAATGACTGATGATAAGTGACGCCTTGAAAATGGCAATCGTAAAACCTGACCCGCCTCTCCAGGCGTCCGACCCGATCCGCATCTGTGTCCGACACAGTACATTATTTTTCACCTGTGCAGGACTCTGACTTAGATAACTCCTCTCTTGAAACAAATAATAAAAATAGTATTTCTTTACAATAGTAGACGAATCTTCATTCCAAGCCCATGTAGGGGAGTTCATGATGGCTGTGTGAGAGCATTATAACCAGAGAAAAAAAATTAAATTCCCTAAGTAGCCTATGACATAACTATAAATATTACAGTATGATGACCCAAACTGCCCCCCCAAGCGCCACAGTCTCAGAAAATACTGGGGAAAACACTGCTCAGGGATCGACACTTTTTGTTTGCCATGACGGTAGCGCGCCGGAGATCCAGCTCCTACTGTGAACCTTCTTTTTAGTAAACTCCACGTACACAAACAATGTTCTCAATGCTCATGTTCATGTGTAGAGACCCTAGTGATATTACGAGCAAAGTTTCATGTTGTGTCGAGCCTTCTAAGTGTTTTAAAAATACGAAACTACGGTAAATCTTAAAAGTGCCTCTTTTGTCACAATTATGCATTTACATGAAGGTTTGACTCATCTTCAATCACAAATAAAGCGATACAGTCGTCTCTTTTTACCTTAATTTATTCAGTAATGACAAATAAAGTGTTTATTTATTTATTCATTTATTTTAATTGTCAAGAAAAAAATAGCACATTTATACACTTACACACTTGATACTTTTTGTGACCTTTTTTTATCATTTGAGAGATAAAGAAGTTGGAAAACTTGGAATGTAACATATTTACATTCCCAAAATATTGGGGAAAGGGGGACATTTTTGGCCCATCGAGCAGTATCAGTTGATATCATATGTGTGCCATTTTCTCCTGTGTTGCAGAGACAGGAGCCTTTCCTTCCTCTTACTCTCTGGCAGCTCAGCCTTTTACTAGTTTGGGTACTTGACATTTAAAATGGTGGCACACATGTACATGCTTCACATGGGTAAGGGTAAAAAGACTCAAACTGAAGAAACTATTGTACATGCCATTTCATCTTACATCTTACTGCTTTTTTAGGTTATTTTTTCCTACATGTTTTTTGTAAAAGGCGCATTGTGTAGTAGATTATTATTGAACCACCTCTGCTCAGCTCCAATACTACAAAATATTGTAACAGAATTCAATGAGGAGTTACCATGTGATTCCCAGCCTGTCTTCTAATGCGTTTATTTTTGCCACAACCCAGGCAGAGCTACTGCTGTGTCCAGATACCTTCCAACTGTGGTCACTTGCTTAGTATGCTGTACTAAAGGACAGCGTGTGGGAGGCAGAGAGAAGTTTTCTCTGTTGTTGGAATTGTTGTCTGTTGGCAGAAATAAGCATCAGCAACCATTTAAAAAATCCATGTTGTACACAATATCGTACTATGGCTGTGTCCGAAATCACTCATTGCTCCCTATATAGTGCACTACACAGTGACTATACCATTTTGTAGAGCTGTCCGAATGTCTAGTGGGAAATAATATACCCTATATAGTGCACTCAAAGTATCCCACAATGCATCGCGAAAAGTAGTGTACAACAGATGGTCACTAACCAAGCAATATTTACCATCATGCCTTGCGCTGTGGACGAACGCATGGCGGTTTCAATTCACGTTTCAACTGCGCGACAGTAGTGATGTCATTAACAGCGCCAGAGTAGTGTCTGAAAGTGCGTTTTTCTTTCTGCCGATGAGCTCACTATATAGTCCACTATGTTGGACTCCCTATGTAGTGGCTAGGGAGCAGGGAATGAATGGGTGATTTCGGACACAGCCTATATTTTGGTCGCCATGTAATATTACAAAAACCATCTTTATGTTTGTGGTCTCAGTTGAAACCTACACAGAGATCTTATTCATATAAACACATACTTTATAGGGGTGGAAATTTCAGGTCATGTCTGTGTAATCTGCAAGGAAGAGTGAAGTATGTTGACACATATAATTGACCATTTAAAGAATGAGCATGGTGCAGGGAGGGGCTGGTGTGGTTGAGCACAATCGACCACAGTCACCTTGTTCAGCTATGCCTGCTTTCATTCAAAAACACACAATCCATACCACAAATAAATCTGTCATGTTGAGCTGAGAATGAGCCATGGTAAGTAAACAGAGTTGGCCTCTACAGGTTTAGTGCTTTGGCACCAGTTTCTCTCTGACTATACTGTTTGAGGAGGCACAAGAAAAGCTGTAGTGTTTTTATTTAAATGATGGTGGGTTTTTAGAGCTTTCAGGCCTGACTATCTTTTATTTTGTTTTTTCTCTTCTAGCAGAGAGTCGAGAAGGGAAGTGTCCAGTTGTTTCTGACGATCTCGGGGGCAGCTGCCACTCCCGAACATCCAGCTATGCCAGCCAACAGTCCAAACTCTCAGGTTAGGGGCAACCAAGATTCAGAAAATGTAAATGATTTTTGTTCCGATTTCCTGTTCTTGACCTAACTAGGATGGGTGGTTATCATTCTGACCATTTTTTAATGTAAATATAGTTGTCCAGACTGGCTTGGAGAGTGACAGACAACTAGTTACTGCAAGCTTTTACTACACACCACTTATCTTTTGCTCTCCTACAGTCATTCTACTAGAGATAATGTGTGTGAGGTCAAACAGAGCAAAGCATTCGACAAAGGAGAAGGGAAGTGATAAAATTATTTTCCTGTTTTCCACCAGAGCAGCTCAAACCTGAGGCTCGGGTTTCCATTAAAGGCAGATCAGATGACTGTAACAAAAGATCGGAGGAAGTGGAAAGTGCACTGAGAACATCTCTAATGACCCTTTAATTCTGAATTTGAAAGTGTATTTCCTGCCACACATAACTCTCGATAGATTTACTTGAGCCACATATTAGTGTGTGGGAAGTTTGTGCTTCCATGGCTGTAGTGAACTGATGCCCAGAGAGGTGTCTTGCTGGAAATGGCTTCCTGCAAACATGAAGAGCATGTCAGTGTGTAGGTGTCACTGCACTGCTTTAAATCTTTTTAACACACGGTATTTAAAATACTGTTTATTAACATTAATTCACATTCATTTATGAATAAGTGTTTTAATCCAGTCATTAGGCTGTACATCTGTATCTTCTCCTAGTCTTCCATTAGTAAAGCAACTATTGGAATTTTTATCTGCATATCAATTGCCCCCTCTGTCATGAATGTTTAAATGCAGATTAGAGTATTGCTCCATAAATCTGTAATGTTATAAATGTATTTGAGGTTTAAGAACTGTTATCATTATTATTATTAATTGAAACCTTTGCCAATCTCTTAGGCTACAGCACAGGTCACTCCCGCTCCTCCAGCATGTCAGAGTTCAGCCACCGACGGAACCACTCAGTGGGCAGCACTTCAACGGGCATCGGCAGCATCCCAGAGCCCAGCGAGGACCGGGACAGAGAGCCCAGACCCTGTCCTGCTCTACCTGAACACCCAGTCCCCACAGCCACCACTAGCAACCCAACGGGTACACCAGTACGGAGTGCCTCATCCTGTGAACGACTCAACAGGTGATTCTTTATCTTAATTGGCAATAGGGAGCACACGTAAATATAATATCTGAAAACTAAATACAGATATACAGATTCTGTCATGTAGGTCTCTTGTCATTATAACATCAGACATTGCAGCATGTTTTTACTTTATCAAGATATTACGATTTTGAAGGAATATGTTGACTTTTTTTCACTTTCTTTATGAGTTAGATGAGAAAATGGCAACACTCTTATATCTGTGGATGTAAATATGAAACTACCACTAACAGCTTTAGTCTTCATTGTCTGCCTGCTAACAGGGATCATTATTATTCAATATGAGAAAGAAACAGCATCTTCCGTTTGTGGTGGAAGCCATTAGTGGTCAAACAGATACAAACTGACTTTTGTGTATCCTCCTCTCAGACATCCAGTGAAGCAGGACTCTATGGAGTCTCAGATGAAGAGAATGGACGACACACGAGTGGATGCTGACGATGTTGTGGAGAAGATTCTCCAGAGTCAAGACTTTACACCCAGTCTACTGGACTCTAGTACTGAAGGTAGGCTAGTCATCCAGGGAAACAGATGTCTAGAATGATCATATTTATGAGCATTGTATACGTTTCTTAGCAGATTTTCTTCATCATATATTGTCTCTTCAAGGAAAGGTTAAAGTCATAAAATTGAACTTTATTATAATACACTATAGTAGAAATTATAAATCATTACTTGACTGACAGGCCATCGATCAGTTACCATTTCGAAAACTGTTCTGTAGAAGTAACAGTCAGTTACAAATTTGGTTCTAGCTTCTTTAATGTGAAGATTGCCGTCTTTACTGAATTGTAAATTGAGTAGTTTGTCAGCTTGTGCTCTGGGAATTTGGGATTCACATTTTTTATATACTAAACATCAACACTTATCCTATCATTTTATTAACCTATCGGTTCTTTTCTTTATTAATCTATTATTAAATAATAATAATAATAATAATAATAAAACTAAAGGCCCATTTAAATTCCCTAGAGCCCAAAGTGAGATTTCCAAATTTCTCTTTTTGTTTGACCAACAGATCAAAACCCTAAAATTTCCTAATACAATGATATAAAAGAAAGAAAGGCAGAAAATGTTTACATTTAGAAAGCTGATGTCAGCTGATGTTTGGATTTTTAATGCAATATTGGACTCAAACAACAGAATTATGAAAAGTTGCCGACTTATTTTCTGACAGTCAAATTATAAATGTACAACACATATCAGCTTTACAAATGAACAAAAATATGTTGATCACTTGTATAAACCTCACAGCCATTTTGGACAACATGATAATTAACTCAACAGTATTACATGACCTTATGAGTCAGTCAGTACTTTGAGGAGTAGGGCATTTTCTTTCTTTCCAAGGTCTCATCCAGCTCAAAGCTAGGAAAAGAATGCTTCTGTCAATACATGATTATTTTTAGATTGCCTAGCAACTGGCTGCTCCTCATGACAAGAATTACACAGGAGGCTGTGGTTGCTCTCTGTACTGACCACATTACTACAACTGTGTCTGTTTCAGAGGAAGGCCTGCGTCTATTTGTTGGCCCTGGGGGAAGTACAGCCCTTGGAAGCCATCACCTTCCCACCAGGTGAGCAAAGGGTATTCACTGAAATCTTACTGAATGATTTGTTCTTCAAAGTAGAGGTCAACAATTGGATCTTTTACAAGCTATTGTTATCGGTTGAACTTGGTTCCGATAGTTGCAGATGGCTGCGCAGCCTCCACCAACTGCCTGGGAGTACTCGAAGGTTACGCTGAGTCAAACCTCATCATTTGAGGGCCACTTCTCGAATGAAAAATATCAAAATCCTCTTAATGTCCCTCTCCCTCTTAATCTTAATAAATTGGCACAGAGGTAACTGCTGTACATTTACGTAAGATATGCAGCAGTCATCCATGCACAATGGACTTTAATTAATGTCCCATTTTTACCTTCCCAGGGTGTCCGTGGGGTTGTAAAAGGTATTAAAATGTAGTAAATGAAATTAGCAGAAATTAAGGCCATTAAAAAGTTTTAAAAAGTAATAAACGTCATCTGAGGAGGTATTAAATTTTCGAACCACAATCGAACTGTGAGTTTTTGTTCCATTTGTGGTAAGTGCAGGCCTATCTCCTAAAAATCACGTGAATGTATTTATATAAATTATATGTGCAAGTAGGACCTGAGAGGTATCGATGATGTGACGTCAGACAGTGTGCGACACGGTAAAACTATTAGCGCCTCAGTCTATGCTCCAACTGGATATTACACGGCTGGCTTGCTGCCAAAAGTTTCCAAAAGTTCGCTACTATGACGAAGTCATGGGGAAATGTAATTTTTCGGACCTCTTTTTTTTGGACTTTTCTGATTTTCATTTGTCATTTTGTCTTCATTGAGGTAGAATGATAGTGAAAGAAAGAGTGTAGTGCTGGAGAAGTGGTGTATGCTCTTCCTACACTAACAATGAAAAAATGTTTTGTCTTGGGGTAGGATTACATAACAAATAATTGTGTATAGGTCTGTGTTTTTATTGAATCAAAAAAGTAACAAAGTATCCAATGATAACAGGTACTTGATTTGAATTGTAAGCATTACTACTTTATCACTCAAGAAGTTAAGTAACAAAATGACAGTAATCCGGGTACCGTTACCCCCAACACTGAAGTTAGAAAGGTTGCCACTACAGTTGCAGCTCGAAGTCGTGTTGGTATTAAAAAATATTGTGAAGGTATTAAAAAAGGTATTAAAAAGGTATTAAATTCAACTTAAGAATTGCTGTATACCCTGCCTTCCACACATTACTCTGGCGACAGGGTTAGTAAATATGGCACAACCGTTAAACCTTTGCGGTCCCAGGGTAACGTTAAACTTTGGAACAGCTGATTTTACCTGAGGCTGACAAGTGTGGCATTCAAGTCATATCTAGTCTTGCATAGCCAGACCTCTCTCATCTGACCTGTTTTCAGTTTATCTAGTCTCGAATATATAACGTGACACCATCACCTTATCCATGATAGGGACAGGGCATTAAAGGCAGACAGGAAAAGAAACCAATCTGTTAGCGTTACGTCACTTTATACTTTATTACCAATGTTGCGATCTCTGGTCTTCAGCCATGCAGAAAAAGCTTAGTCGACTAAGATTTGTTTTGAAATTAGCTTCTTTGTTAAAGCTCCTCCCAAAAGGTTTGTATACTTGTGCCAAATACAGTGAAACAATGTTCCTGTTTTCTCGATACAATTTGTGCATATGTTGGATATATTTTTATATCATCAATTTGTATCCACCGATGTCACCTATGACCGCATTAACCATTTATATCACATTAGTTTAAGATATGTATTAATTTACATTTTATGAGCATTACTACATGCTACTTTCCAATCTCAATTCAAATTTCAATTTAAAGTTTTCTTTCCAGATACTGAACTTGTACCGTGAATCTTCAGATGAGTGAGATAACAGAAAAATGATGGTGGAAGACAGTTTGAGAAAGTAAATTATAAAATTCAGATATGGAACCTTAACTGTAAGAGTTTGGTAAGCATATTATTCTAGTTGGTACTAAAAGAAGCGTTTAATATCAAGTTTAAATTTAGATCTCAGCTCCTCAAAAGACATCATAGTATCGGATCTGTTAAATAAAGGTCTTGGATTGTATCAAGTTCCTTTGACGCCCTAACTTTAAATGTTGCATCCACTCTTCCTGGTGCAAAGCACTGGTTACCCCATATTGGGCTATTTTGTGATAATGAATATGATTCTTTTTAATATTTTTTGAACCTCATGTGTTTAACAATTCAGTCTTTAGTTTGTTCTGTTGTGTCTTTGTGTGTCCAATTTGTGTGAGTATAAGGGAAGTAAGTGTAAACCATAAGATTCCATTGCAGCCTCGTGAGGAGAATCATTTTTTGAAAAATAAAACATAATAGATCTCAGCTTCATCGCCCAGTCGTACCACACGATGTTTGTACACTGGTCGGGTGGGGAGGTTTACAAACAGTAAATACAGTAAAATCAAACAAAGTCTTGCCCTTCTATTGTTCCATATAAACCCCACAAATATTTGCCCCATTCAAACTGCAGGTTTTGGTAGTAAAAAAATTAAAGCACTTTTCATTGAAGATGGAAGACTGCCTTTTCAAATGCTTCTTGAAAGCAAAAGTAAAATTTGGGTCAATGACTTCTTTTTAAAAAAATTTTATATAGATCAATTGGAAGACCATCCAGTCCCGACTTTTTGCCAGATTTTACATTATCAATGGCACATCCAATTTGATCTTTTCCAAATCTAGATCTTCTTTATGTTCATATGAGATATTTGGTATGGATAATCCATCTAAAAGAGTATTTCAGTTTTGTGAATGAATTTCACATTTTTTATCATATAACTTTATAGTAGTCTCTCAACGAATCATTAATTTTAATAGGGTTCGGTATGACTTGGTCATTGGATATAATGGATGTAATTTATGTTCTAGTCTCTAATTGTTTTATCTCCCATGCCAATAATTTACCTGATTTATCACCTTGATCATAGAATGATTGCTTTAATTGTAAAAGACTAGATGGCGCCTTGAAGGCTCTCCTCACGCCCGTTTTTGATTTTGAGCCTTTGTAGCTATAATATGTCCTCTGAGAAAGGTTTTAAATGCTTCCCACCTTGGGACCCCATTAGCTCAGCTGGGTTAATAAATGTTTGTTTTTTGTGCAGCTAGTGGCTGAAGAAGTATGCTGGTTAGCTAAACATGTTGTTAGCTTGTTAGTTTAACAGGTTGCGTTGTTCATTTGATGTCCTATTAGACAAGTTAGTTAGCCTAACATTACCAGTTAGTGTTTTGTGAACTGAGTTACATGTTTGCTAGCCTAAAGTGATGTTAGCTGGTTCTGGCTTGTTAGTATACTCTGCTATGGAGGGTTGTGTTAATGTTTGGTGGCTCTTGGTGTTTGGATGCTGGTACACAATGTTGAGCCAAACACAAGTTGTTGAGAGGGTGCCAACCTAACGAAACCATCTGTGCTCTAACTCTGACACAAAAAAAATTAAAGAATGATTCTCATACCAGAGGGCTGCTAATTAGTGAATATTAGTGAGACAGGTGAAACTAGGTACACAAGGATGTTGGTTGGACAATTTGAAGTGCCAAGACATCCAAGCAAGTCGCCCATATAGACAATGTGGCCAACCCCAGCAGTTCAAGTTCAATCAGATACAAGGTAGGGTGGGTCATTTGGCTGACTTATGTACTCTTTGCTATGGTGAGAGAATGAGTTAAGTCAAAAAAAATAATAATAATAAAGCTGGCCTAGGTCAAAGTTAGAGAATGGTGTGACCTCAAATTAGGCCCTGTACGACAGTACAGCCATAAACCCACTGCAGGGCATAGTGATAGGTCAAAACACGATTTAGCATGAATAACTCAGCTTCCATAGAAACTTTTGGCGCACTATATATTGATAACTGTCCTGTATTTAAAAGCGACCTGGTTAAATACAATAATATTTTTTTTAAAAAGGGATTTATATGCGTTGTAAATTGTCAGCTATACTGTGTCATATGTGAGCCTGTTATTATATTGTGTTGTTCATGTTGTCTTCTTGTCCTCCTAGGGTTGGTGCTGGAGCGTACGAACAGGTGGTGATTAAGCGTTAGACCTGCAGTCTCTCACAGGTGGACTCACACCGCTTACATGGAAAAACTGGATGCAAGGCTGTGTCCATTTCAATCTGCATTCCTACAGCACACACTATACCTGATCAGAAGTGTCTGAGGTGAGCACTCTGAACAGTCAATGTTACAAGAGCGCCCTCCTGTGTTCACATCTCCTACACAACACTGTAGCTCCCCTGCAAGAATTTCAAGAGTGAGAGGTGGACAGTTCCCTCAGTTAAAAATAAGAACAAATGAAACATCGACCAGAATGTTCAAAACACTGACATATATTTTACTGAAACTGTCCACTTCTCATCAGGAACTAGAAGAAATCTATTAAACTTTCTCTCTAATGAAGGACACCAGGACAAGACGTGTGTGCCCATCATCTATGCCGAAGAGAAGAATGCGATGCATTTTCAATACATTCCTTTTGTCTCTCTGAGTTTGTTTTGGACTACCTGTTCTATAAGGATGTCCTATTTAATATTCGCCTATAAGCTGCTAAAAAGCTGTAGACAACCGTTAGATGATATTTTACTACACAGATGAGGCATCAGACCTGAGCTATTTGACATGTGAACGTGGACAGTGTTTGAATGTGTTTATGTCTGTGGTAAGACCACTTCTATTAGTAGTAAGAGTTATCCTGGTATCTTGAGGATGAGTGGAGAGATTTGACGTGATCTCATGAAATATGTGCTTACTGAAGATCATAAAAGTCCTTGTTCTTATTTGTTTGGCAGACTGCTGAGGATTGTATTAGATCACCCTGCAGCATTAATCTGCTCTACAAAGGCAAAACGCAGGAACAGCATATTTGGTCAAAACTGAAATATGACTTAAATCCAACTTTTGCTTCTATATGATCAAATTTATGTTGTAGAAATGCTGCCACATAAATTTGCAGTTACCAGAAATTGGAGCTTCCAAACCACACTACGTGCATTATGGCCTTGTATTGCACTCCAGTTTAGAGTAACTACACTGCTTTTGGCTCTAGAAGCTGTTGTCACATTAACAGCACTGTGTCACAGAGATACAGCCAAAGAGCTGAATAAGAACTACATCAAGTGAAAGCTAGCTGGTGAAATGCCCAATTTTTTCTTAGGGGTTGCCTTTAAATACAATTAAATTCCATTTTGATGAACTCACATCTTGGTAATTAATTTTCTTTTTCCAAAAAACTTCATGAAGCAGTAGTTAAATCCTATGAAGAAGGCAAAAACAGGCTTTAACCCTGCAATGGGTAACTACCGAAACAGACTTGAGAAATGTATGCGCTTTGATTGGACTAAGCTACTTTTAAATCACATTTAAATGTATCAAATTGTAAAGTATTTTATCAATTCCAATATGAATATATTAATAGATGTACAGACACCCAGCAAAACAGATACATTTAATTCTTTTAAATCAATACACTATCAAACTAAAGTATATTTTCTTAAACTATTTTAAAGGGTAAGACAGTTGAAAAAACATTTTCTTACTTGGTACATACTGTGTTACTCCTCAAACTCCATAATCATCCAAGTGCAGGGGTTAAAGGTATAATGTAGGCACAACACCACTTATTTTTGTGGTAAAATTAATCGGCCTAAAATGTAAAAATAAAGATATTACACCGTCTGTCTTTTACCCTGTTTGCCAGCCCTTTTCTTTAATTCACATCTTCTGTAACTCACTGGTCTCTGCCTTTGTAGAGCAGTAAATACCAAAAACAAAAGGGGCTTTTATGCTGAATATCACTATTGGAGGGCATAATGCCCAGCATTTCAGCTACATACCTATTGTATACTTACGCTTTGCAACTAAGCTACATCTTTCTGCGCTGTCCTGTTGACCAGGAAGCTTACATCAGTGAACAAATTAAAGATCCTGTGATGTTCTAATAATTTCATTAATGTGCAATTGAAGCCTACTGTAGTTTGTTTCAATTTAAGATTGTACAGTGAAGGACTAGTTAAGTAATCCACTGCCATGAAGTAAATACTCAGAAACTCAGTATTGAGACCCAGGGTAACAGTTATGTGTGTTTAACATCATATTAAATAGAGAACAGTGTTGTAACCAACACAGTCAATGAATGATTAGTGCTTCAAATAAATCCAGTTTAACAACAACAATAATAATAATAATCTGCTGAGATCTTTGAAATCCTGATGGTTTCATGCATGTGAACTACTTGCATTTCTAGCCTAATTGGAAATTAAGTGCACAGTTTATTCAGTTTATGAGCAAATCTGCCAAAGTACACAACATACTGTTATTACCTGGGAACTGTCAGGCCTATGCATAAGGAGAATATTAGACACATTATAACTAGTGAAAGCAGACTGTACAGTATCTGTAATCTTCTGTCTCCTGTCATAAGCCATAGTAGAGGTAGGATGATTCCTCTTCTAGATTATATACATGTTATACCAATATCTGCACAAGCGTCATCAGTGTGTGGTGTTCTAACTATTCGTCAGTGTTCTGTTTTTATGTTCTGCATGATTACGGTGTCCTTTTGTTAGCTTGCAGAACTTGATACATCTTCATGTTTTCTCTGATTTGATATTGTGCCATCTTTTAATCCAAATGTGTCTGCACTGAAGGAACAATTGTGCTCGCCTATGTAGCATGTAGGAAATTATTTTGTTCTCATTACTCCATGTTAAAAGCAGATGACTGCACTGTGTATTATGTAACTGTAAGTCAGTGTTCTCATTTTATGTTTTTATTTTCAGCATGGTTTAAATGTCCTAAGCTAAATCACATCTGAAGGATATCATCATCTTTGTTTTTGAATCTTTGATTGCTGATATTGTGCCATATTTTTGCTAAATATTTTATTGTTCAGGACAAAAATGTTATCACTACATAGTTAAGACAGTGGTAGGTGTATGATTTTACAGCTACCAAATATCAACTAGTGCAGTTTGTGTTATTTTTTGGATAAAAATCACTTGTTTTACCTGTGTGACACAGGTATGTTCATCTTGGTACCTAACATGTTGTTACAAACATGGTTTCTTCTTCTCTTCTGTGAAGCTGTTGTCGAAAAATGTAAAATGTATTTTATGGTAAAGTGATGTCTTCGCTGTTCTGACACTGTTCAGTGTTACCTGTTACAGACTTGTTCTTTAGACCAACATTTGCTTCCTTAACAAGTGTACTGGATGCTTCACATGTGTACCTTGCACTGTTGAATAAAACAGTTAAAAACTTCGAGCATGTGTAGATTGTGCTTTAGCCTGGGAATGATGCACAACGACCACAATATGAACGTATTTTAAATTCCAACTGATATTTATTTTCACCGACCCGCTTCAAGACATTTAACAATTGAAACAGCTGTGGTTCATACAAACCATCTAAATCATCTTGATCCAAAGATGAAATTTGAACAGATTTAGTGCAACTCTCCACTTGACATTTATTCCTCTTGTGATTTTTTCTTGATAATTTTGAACAAGTAACCTACTTGTCCCAACAAGACCGTGTCCTCCACATCAATCATTTGCCTCCCAGTCTTCCTCTTGCTCAGCACTGTGTGAGCACAGACTGGCCTCTGCATAACCGCTGTCCTCCCAATCAGTCTGATCCTCTTCCACAATGTCTGGAAACACAAATAAACAAGTGTCACAAACACAGGAAACCATTAGGTTATCAATTACATGGGATAAGCTCAAGAGCAGGAAAAAATTTTGCACAGTCAGCTGATTATGTATTTCTAAATTAAATGAGCGGAGTTGTGGTGATTGTGGAAACCAAGAGGCTGTTCAAATTTGCTATTACCATCCGTCCTGGATGATCTGATCACAATTAGACAACTTTAAAGGGTTATTTGAAGTCGGGTCATATAAAGTACATATCTATAGTCTGTCTGTTCAACACCGTAATTGCCGAATTTTAACCACCTAAAACAGGGCCCACCTAAAAAAAATCTATATCAGTTCAAGTGTATGTTGTATAGAGAAAATGGCCGTCAGACCGCCCTTTCTTTTGGCACTACATTTTCTTAACCGTAGAACCTCCGTTTCCCTACGCATTAGCGCAACTGGGCAACAGGTGATCAGCGAGCGGAGAAATACAGTGTGAGGCCCAGTTCACACCCGGCATTAAATGTGTTTCGAGTGACCTCTTGTGATCGGATCTCACCTTCCAGCTCTTTGCAAATATACATCCACACTGAATCAAACAAATTGAAAATGTTTTACACAAAGAAAGAAATGCTACGTTCATGAACATTTGCTGAATAAACAATTAGGCTCAAATAATTCAAAAATCTCAAAGTCTCAAAATTGAGCATTGTTTTTTATGCAGTCTGATGACTTTCTGCACAGATGACACAGAAGAAGCCTTAATTAGTTATGGTTTACTTTATTTGTAAAGCTTGACATGTTTACCATCAATATGTTATATTTAATACACTTTTTTTTGCAACAGGTGAAATCAGCTGAAACAGTGTGTTCAAACAGCTGTTGGGAGGTATGACGCACAGCCAGGCTGGTACACTGCAGTGTTGCAACCAACTGCCACTTTGTACAAGGAAATAAACCACTTAACCTAATTTACAGAAGGGCACCAATGATTTAGAATTTACTGTCGCCGTTTCTCATGCAGAAACTCTTAAAATCACTACATTTTTAGGTTGGAGTCTGGGCAGATTAAGACAGCCCAAATAATCTCCACATGCGTACACATTGCTAAAAGAATGTGGTCACATCCGTCACAGACCACCTCTTCATGTGGTCTGAGTGATCGGATCACAAATGCATCCTCAGTACATCTTAGGAGTGTTCAAACTTGTACCTAGAGCCGTCTATTTGTGATCAGATCACTTAGAATGCACTGTTGATATCAAATATGAACAGGGCCCAAGCCTTGTGAATCATTTAACTACTTTGGAGATATTTTTATGAAGCACTGGTGTCACCTGCTGGACAAACCCTTGGTATTGCATTTGTATAAGAAGAAAACATGAGAGGATGAAGAAACACCAAGTTAAAGTATAAGCGGTGTTACCAGGGTCATAACCATAGTCATTGCTATTGCTACTGCACAGTCAATTAGATGTTCGTATAAAGGAACCACAGAGTTTACAGCTGGTATCAGAGAAGTGTCACATAGTTTTGAATATGACATGTGCTCATCAGTGTGATATTAAAAGCTTTGCTCGTGATTGCTGCAAAGCACTGCTACATCATTAAGTTTTACCTCTGCTTTGAAAAGTTAATACTCAAATAGTATTAATATATGTATTAACTGATATAACAATATTATAGTTATATAAATAACAGTAGATTTAGTTGTATTCATATTCATTTGATTCTACATTTAAATATTTGTATAAGTGTTCTATGTATGTATGTATGTATGTATGTATGTATGTATGTATGTATGTATGTATGTATGTATGTATGTATGTATGTATGTATATGTGTGTACATTTCAACCTTGTGTTGTAAAGTGACAAAAAATGACAAGAAGAGAGAAAATGTTTACACCACTAATAATAATAATAATAATAATAATGGATTGGATTTGTATGGCGCTTTTCTGAGCACTCAAAGCGCCTCACAGGGTTCCAGGTTCCATTCATTCACACACAGTCATACTGGTGGTGGTGAACTACGATAGTAGCCGCAGCTGACCTGGGGCAGACTGACGGGAGCGTGGCTGCACATTCAGCGCCAACGGCCCGGACCACCACCACAAACATACAGCAGTCATACACATTCACACGAGGCAAGGTGGGTGAAGTGTCTTACCCAAGGACACAACGACCATGACCCAATTAGCAGGGGCGGGGATTCAAACGCCGACCCTTCGAACATAGGCCGACCCGCTCTACCAACTGAGCCACCGTCGCCCCAAGAAGATTAACTTGCTTATTAATTTTCACATCTTACATAATGTTTAAGTTTTACACATAACGGATTAGAAAGGGTTCAAATTCTTACAGTACCTTGCTGCACATGCACAAGCACAGCAGAACCATCCTGGCTCAGCTTAACTTCAGGTTCCCCCATCAGGAGATGTCTGAGATTATTAAGGCTTCCACTCAGGGTACCGATTTTAGGGCAACATGACCACAGCACAGCCAGAGGTACAGACACACACCTACCAGCACACAAAAAAGATGAAAGATGATGAAATTACTATATGGAGCCATAGCCGTGTCAGATCCCAGGCACCCCCCTCCACCAAGTAAAAGACATGAAAATGACACAGTTGCTTTTTACTGGCAGCTACATAAAAATAGAAATGTGCAAAAAAATAGGAACATTTAAGAATATTGGAATTTAAGGGGGGGGGGACTAAATTTAAAACCAAAAAAATGTGTCTGAATGATCACTTGCAGAATAATGTTTTTGGTTTACTGTAAAAAATAATGTATTGACGTGGTTAAGCATGAATTGTCATGATGCGGTGTTGGGACGAAAGTCAATTAACATTGCCAATCAAAAAATACTAATGCCGAATAATACGTGGCCTGTGTTCAGGATCTACGTGACACAAACTGCCTTATTTTGCCATGTCCATAGTTCCTTTCACCTTTGCAGTTTGCAAGACTCCTGATTTTCTTGGGTGTTTGTCCAAGACGCCCCTTCAGCCGGACCTTCCTGGGCCTCTGACATGGCTCCAACACAGTGCTCCATTAAATGTTTCCTCTGTTCTCCACATGCTGCCCGGTATGTTGTGTAAAAGGAGAAACACACTGTAGGCACCTTATGTGAAAAAACCCACATCACTATATATATATATATATATATATATATATATATATATATATATATATATATATATATATATATATATAATATATATATATATATATATATATATATATATATATATATATATATATATATATATATATATATGCTGGCCCTTGTTATTTCAAAATTGGTTTCTATTTTATAAAACTAAACACTTAAAACAACTTTTTTATTAATTGTGAACAACTGTTGGGATGCCCACCTGTCTGTTCCATCTCCATGCATCGCTCTAATGCTCTGAGACATCCCTCCACTCCTCCCTCAGTCTGGCACAATGTAGAGCCGTCATCCCTCTCTCCAGTATTCTCCTCCATCCATCTTGTCTTTAGCTTTTCTGTCCAGTACAAGACCTCACTCACCAGGACCCTTCGTAAGATGTTGTTGTCACGCAGGCTGGGGTAGTTGACAGTATACAGCTGATATAGAAACAGATATAAAAGACCTCTCTTTATCAGATTACCAAAGAAGTCTTTACTGACTGAGACCCCTGAATGAGATTTTAACTGACCCACAGCACTCAGGGATTCAAGTATTAGCATCTTTAGAGCAGGGCTTCTCAAAGTCCACTAATTAAGTTTCAGGTTTTCCATTTTTAAATACAATTTTATATCATAACAACAACATCTGATTCATTTCTTTATAGGCAGTTTTTTTTTATTCTATTAAAATCGATCTTATAAAGTTGTTGTCATTAGCAAACTCAGCCATATTCTTGTATAATCCATGCCAATGCAGTCTGTCACTGAACATTTTAGGGTTTTTTAACTGCAGCGTTTTTTTTAATAATGAAATAGAGATGTGACCGATAATTACTTGATTAAATATTATTTTGTTATTGGCAATCATTGCAGACCCTTGACCTTGAATAAGTCAGATATGGCCCTTTGTGGAATATGTTTGAGTACCCTGATCTAGAGCTTGAAATAGTTGCTAATCACTAACAAATAAGTCAATTATGTGAAACATCTGACTTTAAAAGCCATGTTTTCTTGCCTGTAACATGTTTATAACTTGGAGCTGCAAAACTAAGATCACGGTCCACTGAAACCCAACTCTTACCAACTAATTTACTCATTTTTATCAGTCTTTAACTTAAACAAATATCTAACTTGTGTATTTATTTTCAAAAATATAATTCAGCATCATCAGTTTTCTTTGCCCTGTAAAGCATTTTTTCAGTTTAACAGTGAAGTACACAAACTCAACACAAGACAGGCCAATTGGTTACATCTCCCAAAGTTCCGTACTGAACTCTGTCGATTCTCTATAAGATACAGAGGGGCAGATCTATGGAACAGATATATTCATATTTCATCCCAGTCTACTTCTGTAAATCAATTCAAACATAAGCTTAGGATATTCTTGATGAATCTGACTTGATATACTGTACTTATGCTTAAGTTAACATGTTCTCATACACATACACACATTTTATTTTTATCTTTTCTGTATATTGATTTTATGCTGTAAATTATTTTGCTACTGGTTATTTTGTGTATTATTATTATTGTTGTTGTTGGTTTTGTTATTTGTATTTTTGTTATTATTATTATTATTATCATCATTATTATTATATGTTGTGGATTATTATTTTTTCATTAATGTTGTATTGAAGTAAGGAGGTGAGATTCACTCTATAAGCCTCACCGGGTTTTCTGATCTCACCGGCACAATCTGCTTCTTCTGGAAGTTTTTAATTTTACTTGTTTGTTGTATAGTGCAAATAAATAAAATAAAAAAATAAATAAATCTATAATTACAATTCTTCTTGGACTTTTGAGTTTTCTATTCTTTACTTATGCAGGCTACCAGCACTACTGATGTGTAGTTGCTGATGTTCACCAGCAGAGGCTGACAAAGGTAACAGATTACTCAGTGTCCCTTTTGAAAACTCACACCCGGTTCCTGGTTTTCAAGTCAATTTTTATTCCTTCCACTCTCTTAAGACTAATTAGAGCTTGTTTGAGGTGATCTCTCTGCTTGTTTAGGTATTACTCACAATATGATTTAGAAAATACAGGGGACTTGTTTATCAATGTGTATCAATACATGGTCATATTAAGGATTCCTTTTCCCTCTTCGTTAGGAATAATGAATAAATGCACAGTTAACTAGATTATATCAGAACTATTTGAAACTTTGTTAAGGAATGGATGTGTTTTGAACTTTAAAAAATAGTGAGGGTTATTCAGTGACAGAGATAAAATCAGTCTGAAACAGTGCAGAATTAGTTGATTTGTATTGAAATTATATGTTTGGTTTAAAGAATTTTCTGAGAAGATTGTTCTCATATTATGTGTTATGTAGTGAAGATTACTGATGTTCGAAAAAAGTAAATATAGTACCTCATTACACATTGTTTTAAGATAACGATAATGTTTTGCTTACTAAAAATCCATTGTGTTCTAAAAGGCTGAATGAGGGAACTGTAAACAGCTGACACCCAAAGACAGTGGATTAAGGGTAGTGTACTGGTGAAGGGTTGTGCAACAGGTTTTATTTATAATGAATTGTTCTAACTTAGTAGGGTCTCCATTTATTAATTTGTAGATATTTACATGTATCATATCAATTTTTTTTTTATTGCCCACATGCGAGTGGATTGGAACATGACATGAAGAGTTAGACTGTCCCCACCTCTCTCAACTGCCTGTACAAGCCTGTGGGCTATTTTATTTTATTTAAGCTGTTTGATGCTGCTGGACTGTGGAGTTCTTTGTGAAGATGGACACAAACTTGATGTTAAGTTAATTAAATAGGAGTAGTTTCTCTTGCATGGCCTTTTTAAATGACCAAATTGATTTCTTTGTGAAGAACGGATGATTTTCTGTGACAGTCTAAGGGACAGTCTCGAATGCCTCATTTCAGTGCCCCTCTCCACTTACAGAGAGCAACAACTTAGCTTAGAAATACAGTCCACTAACAGGCCAACACTGGGCTTCCAGCACAACACCTCCTTTTTCAGGCAGTTCAGCAAATAAAGGTGTCAACAGTTCCCACCTGCATACGTTTGTCCCTTTTGAAAACTCACATTGTTTTAATACATGATTTTTATACTATTATGCCTTTATTTGATAGGTAAACTATCAAGCAACAAGAAATATGCGGAGAGAAGGAAGGGAACGAAAATGATGTTATGAGTCTTAAAACATGTTGCCAATCAAATCTACTCACCAGTGTGTATGAAAACAAATCTTCGGTATCATCACCACACAACATGCTGCAGCCATCCCTCTCCCTGAGCCGCTGAAAAACAGCAATCTGGGTGCAGTAGCCAACACTCTGCTGCTGGCCTGGCGGTGCCTCTCCAACACCAGTGAACTCCACCTTATAACTGTAGTCCAGACACACCTTCAGAGCCCTGAGGAGGGATTTAATGTTAACAATATTCATGTTAATCTTTATTGTTCTTTGACAGTGCTGATGTGTTCTAGGGTGGATTTATTATCAACATTTCCTGTTGCAATCATTTTTTTGCCTTCTTCAATTTTTTTAAATAATGTTTATTTCTGAATTTGTAACCACAACTTTGACAATTCACTATACTGGCATGTTTGGGCAGGTAGATAACCCCCATCCCACCCTTGATAACAGTAAGAGGCTACACAACTTGAACTATAGAATGAAACACATACACATATAGTGCAATATAATCATAATCAAAACAGTGCAAACCTTTGCCAAGTCCAAGAGTCCCATTTTTGACTCATAGATACCAGCCACCTAAAAACACCTGATTTTTTTCATCAAAATCCATGCATTATTCCCTGAGAAATTTAGGAACATGTCAAAAAACACCCTCTCTCACAATGGCCCTCATTTATCAAACGAACGTACAGCAGAAAACCGATGCGTACGACCATTTCCACGCAAACTTCGGCATTTATCAATTTGGACGTGAGCGGAAACTACGACTACGATCTCACGTCAGGTCTGAGCTCGTATACGCAAATTTGAGTCTGTGGATTTGCAGTGCAGCACAGCGAAATCTGGCTGAGTCTGAAAATGATTATTAATAAAACCTCAGCTGTCATTAAGCATAAGCAGTCACATATTTAGAACTGATCAAAACCGATTATTTTTTACGTTTTTACTGATACCACTTTTTTGTAAAATAAAATATATAAATAGCCTAACATGACAACTAATTAACGCAATACCTAATAACCCCGCTGTCAAACCTGCTACAGAGCAGGAACGCAGATTCAATAGTGCGCACACACGCACACGGGTCTCAGTGGAGCTGCTTCGGGTTGCTGAAGGGCAGGTGGCTCCATCTATGACCAGCAGGGGGAACTCTGCTGTATACCCCAGAGAAAGTGTGCCATATTATTTTGGCCTGTTCAGTTTTGCATAACATTGCATTAGTGGACGGAGCCTTTGATGTGCCGGCGCTGCCGAGATGCTGATCTCCATCTCGGAAAAGTTTCTCTTCTTGCCAGTGTTTCTTCTCTCTATGTTTGACCTCAGTGGGCGAGGCCTCCGAACCAGGAATATTTAAGGGCGTAACATGTTAATGACGATCAAATTCAGCCGCCGCATTTATCAAGAGCCGATCATTCGTACGCTGGAATTGGTCAGATACGAACCTTTCATAAATCACACGTGTGTCCTGTCGTAAGACCAAATCTGCGCTCAGATCTGCACCCGTTTTCACGCAAGATTGATAAATGAGGGCCAATGTGAGTAAAAAATTCTTGGATCCATCTTTTTATCCAGATCCACACCAAGAGTTAATGGAATCTATCCTAGGCAGAGACCCATCCTGCAACTACTTTTGGTGTGGTTTGTTTCGTAGATTATGTGTTATTCTGCTGAACAACCAACAAACAGACACAGGTGGATTTGGAGGTAATAAATAAGTATAAACTATAAATATAGTTTGGGAAATCAGGAAGCAATGCGGCAGTAACATTGTGGATAGTAGCCGAAACAAACCTCCTTGAGCAGAAATAGATAAAGAAAAGGGTCTTTTGAATTTTCAAATTCATCTTCAAAACCCTGCCAGATGGTTCTTAAGAACAAGTGTCGCAAACACCACTTGCTGGATGAGCACTCGGCTAACGCAGAGAGCCCTCCCCGCAAAAGGCTGACTACGCTGGATAGTTTGCAACGGAGATGCCTGGACAACTCTGCATGAGACAAACATGCCATGTTTTGCTTTTCACATATTTTTTAAGTACCTTTGAGGTTAATCTGGAATATTCTGGACAGCACTTATCATTGTTTTGGTTTGTTGCAATAATAAACATACATTTGCATAAAGCAAGCATATTGCTATGTCCACTCCCAGGTTGATAAGAGAGTTAAAAGCTTTAAAAATTGGCTTTAAGGTACATTTAGAACAGATAAAAATGTGCGATTAATATTGAGTTAATTATGGAACATCATGTGCTTAATGGTGATTAAATATTTTAAATTGATTGACAGCCCTAATTTTAAAAATACATATTTGTTTGTGATGTGTATATATAATTTACGTCTGTCATAAAATGTAATTAATGACAGGGTCTTTGGTCCAGTTTGGAGTGCAAAGTTCAGAAGCTCTTGCATACCACCAGGTGGTGCTCCTACCAAACCATATTATATATGTACAGCATATTCCAAATCTTTGTGCAAATGCTGGAGGATTACAATCTGTCCATATCAAAATCTGTTATCTGGCCATCAGAGTGGCGAAAGGCAAAACACTTTCATGTCTTTTACAAATAAGGTAAGGAAGGCTGGTAGCTCTGAGGATTTATCAGTTGTTTTTGAGAGCATATCAAATATTAATCTGTTGCTACATCTTCATTGACACTATCTCAGCAATCATTGGGCTGTTAGCTACAGTCAAAAAAGCCTGAAAATGGATCCTTAAATAGCATACCAGGTCTGGAACTCAGCTCTGGTCCACTCAAACTTGTGGTCACTGTGCCTGAACCCTGTCAGTCCAGGCAGAAGACAGTTGAACTCGGAGTTTGGGGTGCTGACGATAACTGTAACTGGGGACATGTAACCAAACACCACCTCAGAGAAGCCCTCCACATCAACGAGGGTGAGATGCTCTATGCTGCAGATAGCCAGGGAGGAAAGATGGTGATAAGTAATGGCACAGAGGGGCAGAGAGATGGAAACAACACAGATAGAAAGGCCAGGTAAACATGTGGAAATTTCAACAGCGTCTTACAGCTCCACACAGGTCACCAGGTCAAAACCTTTGAGGCGGACATCTTTCTGTGTGACTGAGCCCTGGTACAGCTCAATGCGCAGCTGATCATAACTTGGCTGCAGATAGTCAGTTGATAGGGGAGCTAATGCATGCCTGCAGGAACATACAAGCACAGTGTACTGACCATCAATTTACACAGTCATAATTATCACAACCACACCATTATTGTTTTTATGTTTCACATAATTTTAAAAATTCTTGGCACTGCAAGAGAAAGTACCCCTATTAGATTTGGATCCAAGAGACACTATCTCTTAAGATCAAGCATTACACTTATGGCCAATTATAAAGTGATTAAAGCATCCACTTTACTTCCTGAGGAGGCTCAGGTCCTTTAATTCTGCAACCGGATGCTCCAGACTTTCTATCAGGCTGCTGTTGGGAGCACCATCTTCTTCACTGTGGTGTCCAGGGGTGCGGGCATCAAAGCGAAGGATGTCAACAGACTGAACAAACTCATTAAGAAGGCAGCATCTGTTGCTGGCTCTAAGCTTGTCAGCCTGGAAGAGGTGGCGGAGGACAGGATAGAGGCAATACTCCCGGCAATCATGGACAATGCCTCTCACACCCTCCACAAGACTCTGGACAAGCTTAAGGGCAGCTTCAGCAACAAACTCAATCAACCTCGCTGCCTAAAGGAAGAGCACGAAAAATCGTTCCTTCCTGGTGACATCAGACTTTATAACAAACACTCACAACACACAAATAATGCGCTTAAATTATTATCTTGCCTTTTATACCTCAGTATTTTATTTTATAGCTACTTAAGTATTTTATTGTATATAGTATTTTGTTTGTTTCTTTATATATTGTATATGGTACATCATTGTTTCAATATCATTTGCCCTTGTATATTGTACTTGAATGTACCTGCTGCTATGATAACCTAATTTCTTTCTTTCTTTCTTTCTTTCTTTCTTTAACTGATTTAAGTATAAAGGGGCTGGGTGATAACTGAATTAAATATTTCATCAACCGTAAGTAAAATTATATGATATGATACACAACAATAGTCACATCACAGGACATGCAATGTTGAGTAAGACAAATCAACTCAAACACATCATGCTGCAACTGTTTTTGCTACAAGGGGGTGATTTTCCATGACTAATCTATAAGAGAATTTGTCTAATATTAGATAATGGTCCAGTAGGGTTCTTGGATACTGGCTTGTGAATTACATGCAGGCTCCACATGCTCAGCAAACATTCACTAATTATTCTTGATCAATTTATCAAACAAAGTACAGTTATTGGAGTTATCAGGTCAAAATTATTGCTTTTTTTCATATGACAATATATATACACATACATATATGTATATCGCAGAAAAGTATAATATCAACTGTTTCCAATATTGTGCAATCCTAGATATGTGCGACTAGACTGTGTTGTATGATATTGTCCACATGACTGACTGCAAACAAATGGTATTTAAACGCATGTATAAATATACTTTGTGGTGGAAACATTAAAAGCACTGGCAACCAATTTTGGCTATTTTGTGTTACTTTGTATACACCTGTACAGCCTCAAATCATTGTTATTTACATAATTAATGACTTTTTTTTCCAGATTGACATAGCAAAGATTAAACAATTAATTGCACAAAGAGGAAAATGTAAAAATGTCCATCCCATATTCTTTCGGTTGGACTGTCGATAGGTATTTTAAAATATTTATTAAATTATCACTTAAATCGAAAATATACACAGTGCAGCAAATACTCACATATGAGAAACCATCTTGCCTGATTAAACAACTGATTTTCAACATTGATGCCGGTTACTTTTCTGTTGACAGACTCATCCATTAAATCAACTTTTTGCTTCTACTCTGCATGCATTTCTCATGTCGTGCCATGTGCTGATATCATGATATCAGAGCTTGCATTAAACCATAAAACGCTACCCCTGTGATGATTTCTTAATGATAAACAGAAACCATTAGATGGAACATGCATGCAAAAGTTTTATAGGGCATTTTCAACAAGCTATGTGCCAAGCACTGCCTTAACATAATTTTCCAAGAATCCATCACAGTCAAATAACATTTAGAATAAGAAATAAGAGTAGCTAATTCTTGTAAAACTGAAATCAAGTCTTCCAAGAGATTTTAAAAAATAATTAAAAATGCAAGATCCAATACAAAATAGAAAAGAAAATCCATCAAGAACCAAACCTTTCTTTGCTGATAATGGGGATATAAAGTCTACAAGGGATTTTACTGGAACTGACAGAAAAAGACTAATTTCCAATGAGACTGTTGAAATCTTAAAACAACCTTAACCTCTTCATAGAGTTTTGGAAAAGTATGGGAATTCTAAAAGGACTCTACCAGAGGAGCCTATGGCATTAAAACAGATTTCAAAAAACACCGAGGAAATCCTAAAATAACCAACATTATTCTTATTGGATTTCTAAAGGCTTTTTAGAAATGTATGGGACTCCTAAAGATTCTATCAGAAAGGTCGAAAATCCTGTCCAACCTTTTGACGAGGGCAGGAGAAGAAAATTAAGCTAATTTCAACTATGTGCCCAGCCCTGAAACATTACCAAATATTAATTATTCAGTCACATCTTGGATTTCTTGAACATAAATAGCTACTACATACATGTGTTTCTTTACTTTGGCACCATTGATGTCCACTCCAACCAGAAGTTCAATTTCACGGTGAAACTTGAGTTTCTTGAGAAGGCTGCACTCACCGCAGCCCAAGTCCACCACCTGAGGAGAAGGACAAACTATCTGAGAAATTAAGCTAGCCCTGGCTGGAGAGAGTTCAACAGCCTGGGTTTAACTGAAAGCTATCACAGCAAAAAAACAAACATTACGAAGAACAATTGGCGTGACGTTACTTAGCGTTAATTAGCATTAGCGTGTTACTTGTTTCGGTGAGGACGATAATTAGCTTTTGAATGACCGTGAGCAAAACGTTGGCTTTGAAGTTAAAGAGTTCAATGTGTTTCCCATGAAGACAGTAGCTACCTTAAGTGGGTTGTTCCTCTTGACAAAATCGATGACATAATGGTGTCTCTGCCTGTGAAGCGGCGGACTAAACATTGGCTCCATCCTTTAAATTACGTTTTAATCCAGCAAATTCCAGCTACCGTTAATGTGTAAAAGGCCGCCGGACCACAGAGGGCGCTGTTGTTAGTGAGTGCTGACGCGTTAATTTAGGACGACGACGCCCATCGGTGATATACATATTTGTGAAGGATTTATTTTACGGTTCGAAAATCACGTGGTGTTCATCTGTGAATATTATACTGCTGAATTATTTTTTATAACTATCAGTTTACCACAGAACGTATTTTCTCCAAGAGTACCCATCTGCAGAGGAGGTGGAGAAGGAGGAAGAGGAGGAGGAAGAGGTCTGTGCTGAAGACAGCCAGCCTCAACTGTCTGCTGAATCACAGCAGCAGGAGAAACATTATGAAGTCGAACAGATTAAAAAGTTCCCGCAAACAACAAAAAACATTAAAAAAGTTAAAGTTGAAAATGATTTCGATCACAGATGAGAAGCAGAGGAAAGGGAGGTTATTCTGACCAGGGGATTTACAGACTGAAGAAAATGGTCCAGAAACTCTAACAGGAACTTTAGCTACAATGATGAGGACTCAGAAGCCATGTTAGACAGACAGTCTGTCGCTCCCAACACAGGACCTGACAGAGTTCAGTTTCTAAATGAACTCAGTGTGGTTTTAAGTCAGTGTGAACCTGAAGAGTTTTTATTTTTAGGTGGGGATTTTAACTGTACAGAGAACGATCAGATGGACAGAAATCATATTGAACCTCATGGTGCTTCAAAACATGCCATGAAACAGCTGGTGGAGGTTCATAAGTTAACTGATGTTTGGAGAGAAATGCACGACAAACACAGACAGTACACTTGGGTCCAACACAGAGAGAATTATTTTTCTATGGCCAGATTAGACAGATTTTATTGTTTTAAGCATCATTTTAGTATTTTTAAAGGGTGCAGAATACTGCCTGTAGGGCTTACAGATCATTCCATGGTGTCTTGTAATGTTTTCATTGCAAATGTAAAACACAAGTCTGCGTATTGGCACTTTAACACTGCTTTTTTACTAGATGTACATTTTAGAGAAAACTTTATATTTTTTTGGAAAGTTTTTAAAACTTTTTAAAACCTTGAAGCAGTGGTGGGATTGTGGGAAGGTGGAGATCAAGCAGCTATGTCAACAGTACACTCTCAATGTCTCTCGGAACATAACCAAGTCAATGAGGGATATGGAGATTGAAATAGTGGAACTGCAGAGTTCTGCAGAGTCCACAGGAAATCGAGGCCGCTTTGAAGACCTCAAATCCCAAAAAGCCGTACTGGCAGACCTGCTAGGCTCTAAAGCACAGGGGGCGCTGGTCCGGTCTCGCTTTCAGAGTGCTGCTTTTATGTACTCACCGTCCAAGTTTTTTTTCAGCCTGGAGAAGAAGAACGGGCAGCTCAGGTTTACCCACGCTCTGCGCTCGACTTCAGGACAGATGCTGACTGGAGCCGGATTCGGCAGAGAGCTGTGGACTTTTACTCCCAACTGTATAACAGTGAGTACACAGATCCTTCTGCACTGGGCTGCCCAGAGTCCCGGAGGAGACCAACAAGGAGCTGGAAGGCCCTCTGACTGAAGAGGACGTGTAGAGCATGCAGGGGGGGGAAGGCCTCTGGGATCGATGGGCTTCCACCAGTTTTTTCAAAGCTTTTTGGAATGAGCTGAGAGAAGATATTCTAGAAGTCTTCACTGAGAATTTTAATGACTCGTTTCTGCCAGAGTTGTAGGAGAGCAGTGTTGACTCTCTTAGCAAAAAAAGGTGATCTTCAGGATATAAAGAACTGGCGGCCAGTCTCTCTGCTCTGCACAGATAGCTAACTGTTATCGAAAGTCCTGGCTAATAGACTGAAGAAGGTGATGGACCAAGTCATCCACCGGACCCAAACCTACTGTGTGCCCGCAGGTTCGTTGTTGACAATGTGTCACTGATTAGAGATTTTTTAGAAGTCGCTGGTTCTTTGGGTTTTGATGTTGGTCTGGTTTCTTTGGACCAAGAAAAGGCATTTGACCAGGTTGAGCACCGTTACCCTTGGAAAGTGTTACAAAGGTTCGGCCTCAGCCCTGGACTTATTGCCAAGATTAAGGTTCTGTGCGAGGACATTGAGAGTGTACTGAAAATTAATGGTGGCTTGTGTAAACCTTTTAAAGTGACCAGGGGTATCAGACAGGGCTGCTCCATGTCCGGTATGCTCTACGCACTTTCTATTGAACCCATGTTGCACAATATTCGTTCTTTTATTGATGGTCTGTTTTTATCTGATTCTAATACACATTTTAATTTATCTGCATATGCAGATGATATAATTGTTATTGTAAGGAATCAGGATGATTTGTTGAAAACTTTGGTAAAATATCAGCTGCCAAAGTAAACTTGGCAAAGAGTGAGGCCTTAGCAGGCTTGGGTTTGGATGCGTCTTTGTTTTTATTGGACTGTGGTTTTATTCGTTTGTGTGCCTCCTTTTTTATCAGGGACTGTTTAGAGCCTGGACTCTTTTTAAATGGAATAGACTGGATCCTGCAGCTTCACTGTTTTGGCTCCTGGAAGAGCCTTTGATCCACGGGGCCCGGCTGGATGTTCAAGAAGCCAGCAAACCGGTTCTCACACAGCGGTTATGTTCAACCGGGTCAGTGAAGCTGAAACGCATGGTGGATACTGCAGGTCCAGGACTTCACAACACAGAGGCAGTGGCATCTCTACTGGGTCTCAGGTCAAGTCGTCACACTAGAGACATTTTAAACGCATGGATTAAAAGACTGACCAGCGAGGAAATGGAAATGATACAGGACTATTTTATTGGAACAGAGACTCCTGATGGAGGAGATCCGTTCCCTGAACTGGGTCTTCAAATTGAACAAACTGAAGACTGACGGAACCATTACTGGTCAGAAATACAGCTGCGTCAGTAAATTTGTCCATGTTGAATGGGAAAGCATTGTATAAATCCTGTGTCAGAGCTTTGAACAAGAACAAGCTGAGTGGGAGGAAGGACACTGTGTGGAGAGAGACTAAAGGTGCAGGGTGACTGGAAACCATTGTGGAGGCTGTTTTATAAGCCGCCGCTAAACAAGAAGTCAGGTGACCTGCAGTGGAGAATTCTGCAGGGGGCGCTGGCTGTTAATGGTTTTGTTTCTAAGATAAATCCTACTGTTTCCATTAATTGTCCTTTCTGTAAGGAACCAGAAACTATTTTTCACTGTTTCCTGGACTGTAGAAGATTAGAAGCTCTGTTTGAAGCCCTGAAAACTGTGTTTTTAAACTGCAGTGAGAGTTGGTCTGAAACTGCTTTATTTTTGGTGCTGGCTACAAAAAAGAAAATGGCGATGTTTGGGTATACATGTCCAGGAGCCGTTAATCAGCTCTGTGAGTGCGTCAAAGGCTAGCTCAAGGAAGAGGCCCACACAGAGGTCTGAACTGAGGTCAGCTCTCACGCCAGAGGTTCGGAGCTGACTTAATGTATACATTTCCATCTAGGTATAAAGAGACCATCAGTAGAGTTAAGTAACACACAGAAGATGAGTTATTTCATAGGGGGTGCAGGGTTTCCTCCAGGATTTTTTTAAACCGTGTGGGAGGTCTGCCCGAGTGGAAGAGGAGGGGTGACGACAACGACGACAACATGAATTTTAAAATGTGAAATTATGACTATTTCAAACTGAATGTTTTTCTAAATACATTATTTACTATAGGGTTTCCGGTACATGAATTGAAAATAATAATTGAAAATAGGATCTTGCAGTATCACTAGGCCAAAACAACAAACACAACAACAACAACAACTTAAAGATATAAGTTAAATAACTAAAATAGTCTATACTGAATACAGTCAAATAAACATCTCTTCCTGCATAGAATGTGTACAAAAGAAAAAGGCAGTCCAACGATTTGAAGAAAATAGCTTCAATGTAAAAATACAAGGCTGTAGCACAACTACATAAACAACTGTGCCCTCCTGTCTCCTTTGAGACTTGAAATTTTTTAACATTTGAAATAATGACTACAAACTGAATGTTTGTACTGTAGCAAGCATATACACAACTGCCTAATCTAATGGCACAGTTTGCAGCCTGGCTGAGAGCACTTTATTTTTCTTGGCTTTTTGAAAAAGAGCTCTAAGGCTCTGTCATAAGGGAAGTCCTTCAGAGGTGGCCCGTTGATGCTGAGGAGCATGCATGCTGCCAGATGGTCCCCCTGCAGCCTGTTCCTTAGGTCTGTCTTCACCTACACATAAAAACAATTAAAAGTGAGTGGGGTGTGGAAAACTGAGAGAAACCAAACCATCTCTGACTTACAGTTTACTATTAACCGAATGTCTGACCCTGTTCATTGTGGAGAAATCTCTCTCACAGTTGACTGATGATATGGGCACTGTTAATGCAATGGCTGCTAGCTGGCTCAAGCATGGATAAAGCTGTTCCCATTCATCATTTTGGGATGCCAATTTCATCATCATGTTGAGCTGGTCCAGATTCTGAAACACATTAAATGTATAACACTGATCAGGGGTCCTCAATCATCTTTCTATATAATTCCCCTCTTGCTTAAATTCTCATTTTACCTTGAAGGCTCCAACTAGCAGATGCTGCTTATATGATGTCCACTCTTGCAGCAGTGCTGGATTTTCTGGATGCTGTAAGAATTTTGTAGACAGGGTCCGAAGATGTCCTGTGTTGACTGCATCGTCTTCTGTGGCTGCCTGGGGTCCCAGCACTTGAAAGTGTTCCAGGATGTCAAGGTGTTGAAACCGGCGGTCTAGGCTGTCTTGCAGGCCATCCAGATAAGGCTCCATTACCTAAACATGACACAAAATAGAAAATTAGAAACTTTTAATTGATAGATTGAAGACCTTATTTGATTCGCTGATTACATTATTTAACTTCACAGCCATCAAAAATGTACCTGGGTCCTAAAACGGGACCAGAGACCCTCCCTTGCCTCTCCTGTGTCTCTCCTCCTCATGCATGATGCTAAACGTTCCTAATCCAGTAGGGTCATCGAGGTCCTCATGGAGCCGGGCTAGGAATGACCATTGTGGCTGTTGATCAGCTGCATCCCGGATTGACCTCAGGCAGGCCTTTGTCACTGGGACCTAATAAAGGCAGTCACACAATGCTTAGCTTTTTTGTTTAAAACAATACATGACTCACAAAAATAGCTTCATAGGTTCTGTTGCTTACAAATCCTGAAAAAGTCTAGGGATAGATTCTTATAATATGCCTGCTCTTTCATGGCCAGGAAGTTTACATTTTCCTTCTTAAAAATTTTGAGAGCCGAGCCAGATGTGGCAGCATGCCTGCCTGCAGGTAGACTGCTGCAACGAAACGATACGTGCAGCAGAAACCATAAAGGCCCTTGGCTACAGGGCACGTGTTGACTTCGGTCTCTTCAGCCAAAGCAGCCAGGACAGCCGGCAAGTTTCGCTACAATGTGGTGGTTGCCAGGTGTTGAGACAGCAATATTTTAGTCATGAGATAAAAGCTAGTAATCAAGAAAGTTCATCTGTAGTGTACAATAACAGTCACACTTTCTGTTACACGATGCAATACATGTAAATTTTTCTGTGATCTCACCGTCACTTTCAAGGCCTGCAAGCCCAGGGACTGTGCTGCAGTTTTTAAAACAGCAGTTCTTGCTACTATGCTTTTCTCATAGTGAGGGATCACTGGCGCTAGTTTTATGTTGAAAATAGAGTGAGACAAAGATTTGTTGGCCCTAAAACAAAGTTTACTTTGTTTAACCCTCATCACCTTTTGTCCAAAAGGGCAGTGCCGGCCCAAGCCCTTTGGGGGCCCTGAGCAGAAATTGATTTGGGGCCCCCCTCCCACCACCGCATAGTCACCTGTGCTTTATAATTATTGACACAAATGTCACACTATAATGTTACATTGATCATGAAATCATGAAATCATGAAAAAAAAAAAATCTTCGTTTTTTTTTCTTGGGGCTTAGTTCGCTTATACCTCGGGCTGGCTCTGCAAAGGGGCCACCAGAAGTTAACTTCATCCCAGTAGATTTCAATCTCTGGTTTATGTTGCCATGCTTTGTTGTTCACTGATTCATGATTTTGGCCTTAAGAAGAAGGTGTTAACGGGCTGCCAGGCACACAATTTTTGGTATAATGACATGTTGTTTCTCACTGAAGGGAATATCATATTCTCTTGAGCTGATCAATGTAAATCGGATATGAAGTATCTCTTCTCTTTCTTTTAGATTATTTTATTCACATGGTCCCTGGCAAAAACTAAATAAAATCGAATGAATCACAAACTATACTTCTCACAAATTTGAAACCCAAAAATTCTTCAGTGGACTCACAGTAGGAATGAAAAATAAGTTTGAGCTTTACAGGGTAGAAATCAAGGCCCTGGTTCTACACACAAATACATGCAAAAGGAGGTTAGAAGCCACATACTGTCAGGATCCAGTTCGCCTCTGCTCTCTGTGTGTCCATGTTTTCTTTTCCCCCAGGGCTGGGCGGGGCCTTCTGGTCCCTACTGTATCCACCCTCCTCTGTACACCTGCTGCTCATCAACTCGGTTCCCTGCTCTTCACACCTGCAGCAGTTAAAAGCCGGTCTCTTCCTCCACTCATCACCAGTTCGTTGTTCATCCCTCGTGGTAATGCTCCCGGCCCCTCGATCTTGTGATTGTTACAAGAGAATATTTTTGACCCTTGCTTGGACTGGCGCTTTTTGCCTTGACTTACCTGTTTTATGTTTCCTTCCTCCAGCCCTGCCATTTGCCTGCCTTCACCCCTTCCTCGCCCAGCCCTGTCGTCTCCAGCAACCTGCTCCATTCCCCGGTGTCCTCGTTGGTCTGCGTTTGTTTTTCTTTTGTGCCTTTTTGTGTCACAATAAACTGTTTTTTGGCATCAGATCTGCATTGTGGGTTCAGTCTCAGTTCTGTTCAGCTTTTTGAACTCCTGACACATACATAAATGTATACATTTGAACAAAATTATAAATCACAGCCATTCCAGTGGCTCTCTGAGGCTGGAGCTTACGTAATGAAAATGTTAACAATCTGATGTTTAGAGGGTGCAATGTTTACCATGTACACCATCTAGTTAAGTGCTAAACACAAAGTATCAACAAAGTATCAGAGCTGGAGGTCTAGGTTGGTGTCAGTACGGCCTCCTGCCTGCGGGTCTGGTTGTGTATTTGCAGGGGCTGCCAGTAGTTTGAGTCGAGGTTGGCACAGTCGGTCAACTGAGTGCTTGGAGGAGGTGGCAAGAATAGGTGACAGCAAGGTGGGGCGACACGTGAACCAAGAATGGGTTTCAGCCAGACCACCAACTGGAGCGGGAGTCAGTGGAATCGGCTACTGGAAACAGCAACGAGAGTTGGTAGGACTGGGTAACAAAGAACCGTAGTGGTCCAGACCATTGACTGAGAATTAGGAGCAGGTGTCGGCCAATCAGATGTCAAAAACCCTGAGCAGGAGTTGGCCGGGCCACCAACAAAGAAACAAGGAACAGGTGTTGGCTGGGGCGCTGACAAGAGACCAGCAACATGAGTCGACCAGACATCTGACTCAGGAACAAAAGATTCTGACTGAGGAACATGCACACGGCCAGCCGAGGTCGCAGCTTTCCCAAGAACAGGAGAGGACAAGACCCCGACTCAGGAGCAGTCAGATCCTCGACTCAAAGGATAAGTCTGCCAATTTCACACATTGAAGTGTGCTTGAAGGTCTTGGGGAGGACTAATGCATACGTCAGAAAATGTCTATATCTCTGTCTGTTGACACATGTTGTCAATCCGATAGCACCACAACTGCTCAAGACGCAGTCACGAGACTTTACAGGAGAGTGATTGAGATCAAAATTACAGTCAAGTTTAAAGAGGGTTGTGGTCTGACTCATGACTTTTGAGCACTGTCGCATTGACAACATGTGTCCGCAGACAGGCAAACAAACACCTGGCGAAGTACTCAAAACGTGTTAATTTCAGCAACAATACGTGTCTCCAACACCACATTTTGCCAGGCTGACACACACACATACACTCACACAAACCAGGGCAAGAACAAAACAATCTCTAATGTGTGGCTGATAAAAACCTATATGAGTAAACAATTGGTTTGATAATGATGCTTTGTTGTCCCTGTGTGTCTTTTTAAAACTGGAACTCATGTTCATTACAGAGTAATCTGACAATAATATTCATTCTTGTTCATTTTGTCAAGACATCTGTTCAACATATTTCAAAGTACAAAGAGAATCAATATAATATAATCTAAGACAAGGATGAAAAATGTTCATGCTTTAAACTCAAAGTTAATAAATGTTTGGCACTTTTCAAAGTAGCTGTCTATCTATAGTGATCAGTGTGGGTAAACTAATATAAGTACGTGACATGTCAACTTTTTATTTCCATCTGATTTGATTTTTCGTCAGAGCACTGAAGACACCTGTCAGGTGGTTGTTACTTAATTCTCTTTTCTTACAGGAGATGAAAGCTCCGACCTACATCAGGCCCTGTTTTGGTAACAGTAAAGCTTTAATAGGACAAGCCTCATGGTGGTCAAGTAAGACAGGGTACCGACATGTTATGTTCCTGCTTTAATTTCATACAACTAATATCTTTGTTATTGCTGGTTGAGAGAATAAAAGGCCAGAATCCACCACATGTAAAGGTTCGAGTTACCTTTAAAGACAAGTAATCAGTAAAGTAACTAAGTTAATTTTCAAAGGAGTAATCAGTAATCAGTAATTGGATTACTTTATGAAAGGTAACTGTGGCAACACTGCAGAAAGGTGATAACTCGCCATCAGACTGACAAGGCTACAAAAGTTGCTGTTTGTATGATGTATTTTTCTGTTAAACGATAAGAGGCTCACTTTAAACAATATTATTAATAATAATAATAATAATTGATGATAATGATGATGAGAAGAAGAAGTAGAAAAATAGCATACTGAAAAGTTCTGTAGATGGTTGACTATTTGAAAGAGTAAAATTTGAGAGAAGCTTGGCAAAAAAAAGGCAGTTTGATTTCATAGATTGAAAATTACATTGGAAAGACAAAAAACATTTTAAGTGTGAATAGAACAGCTGTTCAGATCATCCTCCTGTGAAACACTGTTGGTCAAATATTTAAAATTGATGTCTGCATTAGAGGACATGGTGTGGGGTGAGGCTGTAAATCTTATCTTATTTTTTTAGCACGTGTCAAGTAACGTGCCCTGTAACATTTTTCACAAATTACAAATTGGGAATATGACTTGGCTACAGCTCAAAAAAAAATTTCAGTCAAAAGATTTTTTTTTTGCTTTAATCCATGAATTTCGGGTTAGGGTTTTATTCAACTCATTAGGAATGTGCATGTTTTTTGTTATTGGGGTTAACTTAGTACATAGTTCTGTCTTAACTAATTATTTAAATAATTTGGTATTTGAATCTACTTTGAAATTAACAGTGGGAGGTGATCTGAAGGGGGAAAAGAGACACATTGTTTATTCTACGTGACACCTCCTGTGTCTCTTAATTATGCCCAACATTCTTGTGATGAAAATATTATTTAGCTTTTTAAATTACAACCATTCACCAGCAATGTTTTTAACATCACATTTTGCTTTGAGCACTGATTACACATTCATAATGTTGTCTTTTTCTGACACAAGTCTGTAGGTCAGGGTCAATGCTTCTGTTACAAAATCAACACACTGACAGGATATGTTGAGGAAACTGCATGTTCAATATTTGATCAACACCAAGGGTGGAACTTCATAATCTTCACTGGGAAAGGTTGCATCAAAACAGTGGTTCACATCCTGATTTTTTTTTTGTTTTTTTTTTTGCTGTCATTTATTTAGTTCAGTATATTGCTACCAAAGAAAAAAAATGTACAAACATTTATTTCACCATCAATTTGACTAAAGTCTCCTTAATAAAATGATTAAGTTAAACACACTGATTGCTTATCTCTACATTATTTTGGCCTCACAGGAGCCTGGCTGTAGTATCTGAAGGCTGACAATGACTTTAACTGATTTTCTAAACCACGGGTAGAAAAAGGCATAGATCAGAGGATTAAAATTGGAGTTACAATGAAACAGCCAAAGTTGAACTGATGAAGCCACACTTGTTGTGTCCTGTCCTGCTATAGAAGAACTGTAGTATGGAAGGAGACAAAGTACAAACACAAGAAGGATAACACCAAGAGTTTTAGCAGCCCTCATCTCAGATCTCTTAATAGTCACAGTATTTGATCTGAGAGCTGAAATTTGAGACCGCATGGCACGTGCCTGTGACACAGCCACGACAAACACTCTCATATAGAGAACTATGATGACAGTAAGAGGGCAGAAAAAGGTGACCAGCAAGTCTACGGCCCCGAAAATGTAGTTTATAACAAGAAAACACTCTTGAAAGCAGGAATTCAACAAATCGATCTGTGACAACTGATCTTTAAGTAACATAAAGCTGTAGGTAACCGAACAGAACCAACACAGAGACAAACAGATTTGAACTCTTCTTGGTGTTATCATGGAAGAATAGCGCAGAGGATAACAAATAGCCACATAACGATCCACTGATATGAGCACCATGCTCCCAACAGAGGCAGAGGTGAGGATGAAGCTAAAAAGGTACAAGAAAACACATGACATTTTATCCAGAAACGTACAGGGTTGCATCAAGATGATTTGAGGTGGCATCACCACAAGGCCCACCAACAAGTCAGACACAGCTAGAGAGAGGAGGATGAGATTGGTGGGGGTCTGGAGCTGCCTGGAGGAAGAGATAATGATTAGTGTCTCATGTTCAGTTCAAATGAGTTTACATTTATTTATCTTATTTATTTATTTATTTATTTATTTATTTATTTATTTATTTATTTATTTATTTATGTTTATGTTTATTTATATTTATTTCGGGCATGTCAATTCATCATTATCACATTCCATAATTGTTCAAATAATACAATACACATGGCCGAAAGGGAAAAGCGGGAGAAGCCAAAGCTTATCTAGTCCCGTCCCCATTACCCACAGGATAAGATCTTCATCCTAATCTTTTCTTATCTTTTGCATTTTGCATTTTTTACCTAACAATTTCTTTTGCTATGACATTTGACAAAACATATTACAGCAGTAGCACACAGAGCTGAATTCAACTCTAGACAGCACATATAGATTATGTGTGTGTCTGCACATGTGTCCATATTAGTCTTTCGTGAGTGAACAACAGTCTCATCTTATAGCCTCTAATCTACATCACAGCAGTTAGTGTGAGAATACGGACAGAATGCGGACAGTGACATTTCATTTACAGCAGCTTGAAAAACAATTTCTGCACAGACTACATGCCAAATAAAGCACTTTGTCATTCAGATCCAATAAGTCCTGATATCTTTGACAAATCTAACTTTTTCAAAAACACAGTCAATAGAGATGCATAGAAGGTGGAATAAGACATTAAGTTGGTGTTTGTAGCATAGAATAACACAGAACAGCATATAATAACATTATCCATCATATATTAAGAAAAGTGTCAGTGCCTGAAGTGGGAGATAGAGATGATGACCAACAAGTTGAGCACCACAGTGAGCACAGAGATGCAGGACAGCAGTGTTTTGATGACCATGGCTCTGGGAGTAACAGGCACTGACCTGCAGGAGGTGTTGAGAGGGATACAGAGGTTAGCTGCTTTCAGTGTCTCCATGACCATCAGAGAAGGTGGTTGTTGATCTGAACAGAGACCTGCTGAGTTCAAACAGCCCTCTGGTGAACTTTTTCATGAGGTGACGTTTTTATCTTCCTTTCCATCATCTGTCCTTTTGCCCTCCCTACCTCTCTCTCTCCCTCCCTCTCTCTCTCAATTTTTTTTCAATTTAAGAGGCTTTATTGGCCCGACATTTTAAATGTGCTGCCAAAGCTCAATCACAACAATAATACTATTCAACAAAACAAAGGACATAAAACAATATATGTACATGTAATATAGGTAATATATATATACGTATACAACATAGATTGAATATAAAATGAAGAGATGTTAATAGTTGGGATATTACAAAAAGTGATAATATAGATAGGTAAAATGATAATAAATAAATAAATAAAAATAGAATAAAACAAATAATAAACAAATAAAAGGAGATGGTGGCGGTGGCGGTATAAATGTCTATCTGACTATTTATCTCTGTCCTACTGGTTGTCTCTTTTGTTGTGGCAGGAAGTGACATATTTAGCAGCCAACGCTGCACATTCTTTCTTTTCCCCCAGAATGAGGGGTAACTTTGGCCTTTCTGTCAAACCTCCGAATTCGGGGCATTGTTTTTCAAATTGTGGAAAGAATTCCTCTCTAATGTTTCTGTATTTGTGACACTGTGTTAGAAAGTGTAGTTCTGTTTCTACAACTCCTTCATCACAGTGACAGCACAGCCTGTCCTCTCTGGGCAGCAGGTCTGATGGTGTCTGTCCTTCTCTATTGCCAGACTGTGGTCACTCAGTCTGTACATTACCAATGTCTTTCTCAGGTTCTTATCAGTTACTGTGGTTTGGTACTCTGCCACAGTATACTGTCTGTTTAGGGTCAAATATGTTTCCAGTTTGTGTTGTGAGCGTGTAATATCATTCCAATAAGTTGTATTATAGTAATAGTTGTATTTTTATTTTTCTTTAGTTATAATTTGGTTAGGTCTAATCTTCTGAGTGATTGTGTAACTGCTCTGAGGCTGACCGGGGTTTGTGATGTCAGAAGGTAAAAGGTCAGCCAGCCTCAGGACCAGTTGGCTGAGAGGACTCCTTTCTATGTTCAACTCCTGGTAGGCAAGGGCTTTATAATGGTAAGAGGCAGGGTCGCTGGTTTTAATTTGGCTCCAGAACTTAATAGATCTTTTTTGAATATTTACAAGTAAAGGATATTGGCCTAATTCAACCCTGCATGCAGAGTTTGGGGTTTTTGTTTGTACCCGGAGAATACTTTTGTAGAACTCTGTATGCAGGGTTTCAATTGGATTTTTGTCCCACTTTGCCCAATCATGTTGTACTAAGGAGCCCCATACCTCACTGCCATACAATGCAATTGATTCTATAACTGATACAAATATTTTGAGCCATGTCCTAATTTGGATTTCGATTTGAATTGAACGCTTGATGGCATAGAAATCCCTTTTTGCCTTCTCTTTGAGTTCCTTCACGGCAGAGCAGAGGTTTCCTGTGGAACTTATTTGTAAACCCAGGTTGTCAGGCCTGGGCTAAAAGGAGGACTCAGATGCAGATTTGGGAACAGCTAAAGCAGGCTTTTATTCTGAAATCCCTTACCTTCTCTTAAGATAGAGTGACAAACAAACCGGCTATGAAAACTCCTAAACTTTTCCTGACTAAGACAGAGGACAAGGAAAAACACAGTCAATACAAAACAAGAGGAAAACCTCAAAACAAAGAGAATAAACAGAAAATCACTCCCAAGGGAGGCAAAGAAAAAGACTGAGAACTAATCTACTCTATGAGGAAATACTATGTAAAATTAACAAACAAAAATTCACTCCAGAAGAGGAAGACGAAAAGGCTATAAACTTAATCTGCGCTGCACTAAAGAGCTGAAAAATTACAAAATCAAAAAACCCTCCAAAAGAGGCAAACAAAAGGCTATCAAACAAAAACTAGCTTCTAACAGAGCTGACAAAAATTACAACACAAAATCACTCTTCTTCAGAGGAAAACAAGGAATCAGAATACTAACGTGAGGGCACTTGGCGTAGTTCAAGACAAGGACTGTGATCAAAGGCTGGAGGTACACGACTGAACGAAATACTCTGGCACAGGACAAAGGGAGACACAGACTATTGTTGTGTCCCAATTCAGGGTCTGCACACTTCAAGTGCGCATTTGAAGTGCGAATTACGTCACTACGCCGCGCAAAGGGTGTCCCAATTCAAAGTGTTCTCATAATGCACCCCACAAATGCGCACTCCTTTTACCTGTTTTTGGAGTGTGCACCGCTACCACACTTCGTGGTCTCACATATCCCAAGATTCATCGCGCGCCCGAAGAGGAGAAATAAATAAATAAATAAAGGCCTCAAGTGGCGCAGATCTCGCATTTAAATGTAAGTATTGGGTCTATACTCATACTCATTTGAACATCCAACGCCAGATATGTTAAACTTCAAGGGACATTAAAACCTCAATGTCAGTTAAAATACGTTGGTAATGCTCAGCTTGATGCCTTTGGAAGTAAAGCCTGAAAAGCTTCACTTTCAAACGACTTATATCTTATTGTGACTGTGGAGATGTTAGAGACCATTTTTACTTCAGATACATAAATGGACCAAAATGAACAGATTCAGATCAGGCTGATTATTTCCAGACTGTAAAGCTGTAAAGTCTAGTTAAACGTTTGAATAAATAGCTAAGTTTATGATTATCCTCATGATGGTTATATTTTTTTGCTGTATTAGAACCCTTTTGTCTTTTGACGTAACACAAAACATCTTTTACATTTCATTTTGTTTTAGGGAGCAAACAGAGAGCTTCATCACTGTCCATGGTCTGACAGGTCAACATTAGTTCACAGGGCGAAACATTCCGCCGGCTGGATGGGCGTAAGGCAATAATAAATAATTAATAATAAATAGCCGGTTTGTCAGTCCTGATGTCACTCTTTGTAAATCTTTGCATCGCTGTGTTAATGTGATCTTGTGTTTACCTTTCCTCTTGCTTTGAGGAGGAGGGAGGATGAAGGAGGACATGAGGCTGCAGAGAGGATGGAGAGGCTCTTCTCTGCTCCAGAGGACAATCCTGCCATTATATCTGTTGTTATTTACTTCATTTATGAGTTCTGTTTAAATTATTTGTTCATAATTGTTCATTTTATATAATTCATGAAATAAAATATTGTTCTATTGTTACACGTTGTCTATTCTATTTAGTATTTACAGCTTAAGTACAATTTATAACAGCAAACGGCATCAAGTGCTACTTTTCAGGGACAACAAGGGATTGAATGTTTTCTTTTATTATTAAGGTCTTAACATTTACAACTATTTACAAAATGACAGCATAAATAACTATTTACAGATTATTATTCACTTTTAACAGAAACAATTATTATTAAAAACAATATTAAAACAGTTACAGATGATGGACAGCAACAGGCTGAGCAGGAGTCCCTGCAGTGCTGCTGGGCTGGATGGTGTCAGTGGGACATCATCTGGGTCGGTACTCAGGGTGTTTGGGGGTCCAGTCTCCTTTGTCCACCACATCGTCCATCAACTGGGTCTGCAGTTCTGACTCAGATGGCTGACATCTCACTAAGAATGTTTTAAGAAAGAGGCAAGAATTATAATGTTATAATAATAATAATAATAATAATAATAATAATAATAATAATAATTATAATACAATAATAACAATAATAATAATAATAATTATTACTATTATTATTATAAAACATTACAACAAACAAACTATCTACCAAACACTTTAAATAGGAATAATGCCTTTAAAATCGTAATAAAACCATATGTGGCATCAACAGTTTATATGTCAGCATTAATGTAATGTATCGGTATGTTAATTACCCCAAAATGTTAACTAGCTAATTGATAACATTATTGTGGGTTCAGTAACAGGTTTACCTCTCCACGGTCCTCTCAGCCGGAGATAAACCAGAGCCGCTTCGCCTCTTCCTCCACAAGCAGGAGGATTAAAAAGGAAATCAGGAATTCCTGAAGCTCAAACAGATCTGACAGTCAAACTTTACTCTTCTTGTCACTTTCGGACCTGGGCTGCATAAATAGTTACGTACAGGTAGGGGCGGGAACATCTGGTGACGCAACCAGGAAATGCTCAGAAGGGTTGACCGTCCCATTTAACAAAAGTTGACGCGGCCTGCAGGGCGCACCTAAGTACACTCATTCAGTAAGACCGCAAAGGGCGGGTCCTTGAAGTGTGCAGACCCTGAATTGGGACACAGCCTATAAGACACATGAGGGTAAATGGAAAACAGGTGGAAACAATCAGGGATCAGGGAAGACGTCAGACCAGTGACACATGAGGAAAGGCAAGTGACCTGAATCGAGACAAGAGTTAGTTTTCAAAATAAAACAGGAAATTCACAAGACAAACAACCCAAAGACTAGACACCCCTCACCGCGGTGTGACACAGGTAAGTATATGTTTTAGTTTGTTCTATGTGGGTCCCGCCTATTTTAAAAGTTGGTTAATTTCTCTGCAACCTTGATCTTTTTTGGAAGGTGATAATTTCGGTCTTCTTCATGTTAACTGTCAGGGCCCAGTTCTGACAGTACTGATGGAGAAGGTCCAGGTTCTGCTGAAGACCTTCTTTAGTAGGAGACAGCATGACCAGGTCATCTGCATAAAACAGACACTTGATTTCTGTGTCTTGCAGAGTGAGACCGGGTGCTGGTGATTGTTCTAATAACAATGCCAGTTCATTAATATAAATATTGAAGAGGGTGGGGCTGAGGTTGCAGCCTTGCTTCACCCCTCTACCCTGTGGGAAGAAGTCTGTGTGTTTATCTCCAATTTTGACAGCCAATTAGTTTTTTTTCATATATTGATTTAAATACATCAAAAGACTTCCCCCGTGCGTGCAGCATGCATGAATTGTCTCTTTGTTTTTTTTTTACATATTTATCAATTAGTGTGTATAGGGTGAAAATGTGGTCAGCTGTTCTATAGTTTGGAAGGAATCCAATCTGACTTTTGCTTAAGACACTGTGCTTGGTGAGGAAGTCTATAATTCTTGAATTTAGAATACTGCCGAATAACTTCCCCAGGTTACTACTTACACAGATGCCTCTGTAGTTGTTGGGATCAAATTTGTCTCCATTTTTAAAGATGGGTGTGATCAGCCCTTCGCTCCAGCTTTCAGGGAAATGATGTTATGTTAACAACAGAGATTTGAACCCAAACGCACAACACTGAACACGGTTAAGTCGATTCAAAGTCAATATTTTTTCGTGACGCGGTGCGTAATAATAGTGAAGTTGTGAGAAGACGTGCTGGGGGAATCCCGGGGTCCCGTGAGACGAGGTGACGAAGGCAGGTGAGTGAGTTCTTTGTTTGTCGCTCCTCTGGTGTGATGGCGGATCCGCGTATCCACGCTGTCAGTGTCCCGTAGCTGCCCCTAGCCACCCCCATTTAAAAAACGATACGGTATGTCTTAAAAGTGCCTCTTTCATTGTAATTATGCTTTTACACGAAGGTTTGACTCGTATACACTAGGTATACTAGGTATAAAAGTAGGTATAGGTATAAAAGCCTAGGTTGCATTTTGGCAAACGTTTCACTTTAACTTCATCCTTGTAGATTTAAATCTCTGGCTTATGTTGCCATGGTCTGCTGTCCAGTTACATTTGCACTGATCCATGATTTCGGCCTTATAACCTTTTGGAGGAAGTAGCTGAAAACTAAACAACCCGTTTTGTTCTTGTTACACAAAACGTCCTTCCATCCATCCATCGTCTGTAACTGCTTTATCCCTTAAAAGCGGTTACAGAGAGCTTACAGAAGCGGTTACGGGGTCGCAGGAGTTTTTGCTGCAGCCAATGCAAGTCACCAGCTCATCGCAGGGCTCTCACTGATGTGCGAGATGCCAACTGCACATCAGGAGCAATTTGGGTTCAGTATCTTGCTCAAGGACCCTTCGGCATGCAGCTCAGCTCAGCTGAGAATTGAACCAGCGACCTTCGAATCACTAGCCGACCTGCTCTACCTGCTGAGCTACAGCCACCACAAAACATCCCTGTTTCCAAACTATTACATCAAGTTTAGATGAGGAGAACTACACAGTGTGTTCATGTTAAAATATTTTCTTAACACCTTTAATTGGAGGCATGTCCCTGTGGTTTGAGACATCATTATTTATCAAGAAGGTGTTAACAGGCTGCCACGCAATAAGGCACACAAATTGTGGTATAATGACATGTTGTTTCTCACTGAAGGGAATATCATATTCTCTTAGGCATTGGTCAGTTCAGGCAGGGAGTTTGTGTGTATGTGGCTCAATGTGAGCTGTTCGATGTAAATCAGTTATGAAGTATCTCTTCTCTTTCTTTTGGATTGTTTTACTCAAATGGTCCCTGGCAAAAAATGAATAAAATCGAATAAAACACAAACTGTATTTCTAACACATTTGAAACCCAAAAATTCTTCAGTGGACTCACAGTAAGAATGAAAAATAAGTTTGAGCTTTACAGGGTAGAAATCAAGGCCCTGGTTCTACACAAAACTACATCCAAAACAAGGTTAGGAGCAAAATACATAAATATATACATTTTAGCAAAAGTCGCAGCCATTCCAGTGACTCTCCGAGGCTGGTGCTTAGAGCTAGATTCTGACATGTTCACAATGAAAATGTTAACAACCTGATGTTAAGAAGGTGTAATGTTGTTGTAATGTACACTGTCGTGGTTAAGTGCTAAACACAAAGTATTAGAGCTGATTCAGTTAATGAGTCGATAAAACAAAATGTTGATTGCCAGAAAAATAACTGGCATCTACTCTGATTTTGATGATTACTCTAAATTTTGGGGGTGGAATTCTCTTACTCCAGCTTCATAATTTTTAGATTGTGTTGCTTTACTTGATGTTAGCAAGACAAAACAAGACTTTCACCGACATTACATTGACCTTTAGTTAATTGTGATGGGCATTTTCCACCTCCTTTTGGTCAAGCAAATAATCAAGAAAATAAACATATAAATGGTTATTAATATGAATTAAAATGTTGACAGTGTTTTACTCTTGCATGTTTTCTTGAATATGGTCGAAGTCACAAAGAAGACGAGTCAATAGTGGTTGACCCAAGTCAACCTTTGGTTGAAGGTCAAACTGTTTCCATCTGGTCGAAGATTTAATATGCACAGATGTTCAAGAATCAACTGAATTAAGCACTTATTGATCCCTTATAGCCAGGCATGTCACAAGGTCAGAAGATGGTCCAATCCTGGGCAATAATGAAGAAGACTATGTAAATAAGCTTGCTTTTATTAGTTCCTATTTACAAAATGAGTGTTTCACAAATATTTTTATTGTTGGGGATATGAATGCAGATATTTCAGACAAGAGGTCAATTTTTGCTAACCACCTAAATCATCTCTGTACAGATAATAACTTGATACTGTCTAGCAGAGAGCTTTTGCCAGCCGAAAGCTACACACATATAAGTGAGGCCTGGCACACCATGTCCTGGTTAGACCATTGTCTCTCTACAGCTGATGCTCACTCTTCTTTGGCACACATGGAAATCCTATACAATGTATCCACCTCTGATCACATTCCTGTAAAGATGGTTATCAGATCTGAGTCCATAACTGCAACTGTAAAATGTGCAAATAATTCTAATCTTGGTAAATTGGACTGGTCCTCTCTTTCATGTGAAGACATTGCTTCCTACTGTAAATATACTGATCAGTTATTAATAAATATATATCTCTCTAGAGAGGCACTCATATGTAAAAACAGTAATTGTACAAACACCAAACATAAGACAGATATTTCTGCAATTTATACTGATATTGTCTCAGCTTTACTTGAAGCTAGTAAGCCTCACCTTAAGCGCATAAAGAGAGGAAAAGTTCGGCCTGGTTGGAATACGTATGTGGCTGAATTCTATGCTGAGGCTCGTGAAGCTACTAAATCCTGGGCAATGGCTGGTAAACCAAGACTGGGGCCCATTTTGGAATATAAGAAGAGTACAAACACAAAATATAAATATGCAATACGTTTCATTAGTAGAAACGAGAAATCTTTGAGGGCTGACTCTATGGCTAAGAAACTTTTAAATAATACTAATAAAGATTTCTGCAAAGAGGTGAAACATATTAATAACTGCAAACCCTCCTTACCATATACAGTAGATGGAGTCTCTGGTGCTAGTGCTATTGCTGAGCTCTGGCGAAGGCATTATAGTACATTGTTTAACTGTGTTCAGACTAATGGCCATCAAGTATGATCACAACTCATGAGGTTTCTGAAGCGATTAAAAACTTATCAGTTAACAAAATGACAGGTATGGATTATATCTCTGCTGAACATCTTAAATTTGCCAGCTCAAGGTTATGTACACTTCTTGCCTTATGCTTTAATGCTCTCAAAATCCATGGCTTTCTTCCAGACTCTATGATGACAGTGCAGCTGGTTCCTGTGGTTAAGGATAAAGCAGGAAAAGTGGGGTCCTCAGAAAACTATAGGCCCTAGCTAATATATTGTCCAAAGTTTTCTCCTGGAGAGGATTAATGAACTAATTATCTCTACATATAATCAATTTGGGTTTAAACCGAGACACGATACAGATATGTGTATGTGCTAAAGGAACTGCTGAGTAACTATAAGAGAAAAAACTCATCTGTTTTATTTGTTTTTTAGATGCCTCTAAGGCATTTGATAGGGTGAATCATAAGAAATTATTTAAAAAAAACTCGGCGCAGCAGGCGTCCCTAAGTATATAGTCAGAATCCTGTCCTACTGGTATGCCCAACAGACCATGCAGGTTAAATGGGACAACTGCTTGTCTGCTCCTTTTCATATCAGTAACGGAGTAAGACAAGGGAGCATCTTATCTCCTATTTTATTTAATTTCTACATGAATGATTTATCAAATAATCTAAGCTTATGTAAAACTGGCTGTATGGTCGGCAGTAAAGTGATGAACCATCCTATGTACGCTGATGATTGTGTGATTTTTAGTCCTAGCTCAGCTGGTATACAGCAGCTCCTAATGTGTGTTCTGTGTATGGGGAACAACAATATATAAAGTACAACGAGTCAAAAAGTGTGATAATGATTTGCAGAACCATGGAAGATAGACATATGACTTTTCCTGACTTTAAACTCTCAGGTAAGGTTCTAAATATCTGCAGTGAAGTGAAATATCTTGGTCATGTGATTACAGACCAACTGACAGATGATGAGGACATTTTTCGTCAGTGTCGTATGTTGTATGTGCAAGCAAATGTATTGGCACGTAAATTGGGTTGGTGCACTGTTGGTGTGAAGCTGACTTTGTTCAAAGCGTACTGTTCACCTATGTACACTGCACATCTGTGGTTGAAATATAAAAAAGCCAGCCTTCAGAGACTGCAAGTAGCATACAATGACGCTTTGAGGATACTTTTAAAAAGGCCCAGATGGACCAGTGCGAGTGAGCTGTTTGTGAGTGCTGGAGTGAACACACTGCAAGCGGTTCTGAGAAATGTAATGTACAGGTTCATCTGCCGGTTAAATAATTCTGAGAATCAAGATGTTGTGGCAATGGTGAACATTATGTATAGTGACAGACGCTGCACGTCTCAGTTTTGGGGGCACTGGTATAAGTGTCTTTTAAAAATGAGTCATTAGATTATTTTTTTATTGTGTGTTTACTGTGTGTCTTGATTTTATTTTTTGTATGGACCTTGAGTCTGAAAATAAAGCTTATCTATCTATCTATCTGGTACATCATAGTAAGGCTTGTCCTGATGTCATGAACGTGGGTCTAGGGTCCGCAGTACCTGGAGAGCAACTGCGCAACTGCTCTTCAGCTACCTTGCTCCCGCGATATCTTAAGATCATGTGACATCGGATGCTGAGCAGAAACCACTCCCATCCAGGTCATCATGGACACATTTTAACCAGCGTGCATCACGATTTAGGCAGCGCTGATCTTGAACTCGCCTAGTGTTCGCCTAGACTTCCTGCCCAAATCCCCACGGGAGCAACATACATAAATGTATACATTTGAACAAAACTATAAATCACAGCCATTCCAGTGGCTCTCTGAGGCTGGTGCTTGCGTAATGAAAATGTTAACAATCTGATGTTGAGAGGATGCAATGTTTACCATGTACACCATCTAGTTAAGGCCCCCCACACACCGCCCAGACGTCCAATTGCCTTATCCGACCACTCTCCGACCACTCCGTTGCCTCTTGTCCGACCTGTTCGGCAGAAAAATTGCATTGAAACACACCGCTGTGACGTGCTACCTACTCCACAGTAGCGTGTACGCTTGTGTTGTGAGTTGTAAACGAGAGGCTTCTGCACGCAACTCTCTTTACTTTCAATGAAAACGAAACTTAACTATTTCAGATAAAAACAGCTGCATACTAAACATGCAGCGAGGCATTAGCAAACGAACACAAATTAATTTGTCCTGAACGGACATAACAACTAGTCTCGTGCCAATACTGCAAAACATGAAAACGGGGAATGACGGAACAGAGTGCATAGAAAACCAATGCGCACACAGTATTCCGCCCCTCCCACACACCGCGCTGATTTGCTAGCACATCGCCAATCAGAAAGGCCATTCAGCTGGCACACAACCAATCAGAGAATGGTTGGTTGACACCAACCTAGACCTAGAAGGTCTAGGTTGGTGTCGGTACGGCCTCCTGCCTGCAGGTCTGGTTGTGTATTTGCAGGGGCTGCCAGTAGTTTGAGTCGGAAGTTGGCACAGTCGATGCGCCACTGCAAAACCAGCAGCAAGTCGGCTGGGAGAAATTCACAGAAACCAAGAAACTATCATTTTTTTTCTAAATTAGTGATTTTTGTTTTTTTGCACAGTGCAAGTTGAGATCATGGAGAAGCCACTCCATGTTTCAGATAACAGTATTGGTTGCCTTAAAAGTTTACATTTTGTGTTTGAAATCAGGTAGAGTTTCAGGAAATGCTGGCGCATTGGTGGGCGTGTGCAGCGATACAGTTAATTTGCATACTGGCTACCTTTGACCATTCACGGCTTTTTTTTTTTTTTCGGCCAATCAGGTGCACGTAAGTAGCGAACCGCATGGCTACTTATGCAGCCCCCCGCATAAGTTCTGCCACTTCTAGAAGCTGCATGTGATTTCATCATTGAATGAAGATGGACCGGGAAAAATGCATTGCAGAAGAGCTATATCGTGGCTGTTACAGTGCAAATCTATGGCAGTACTTTTGCGGGACGCCGGATACTTCTGGTTATTCCGACGCCGATTTCACTTCTGATTCTGATGAGTGCACTGGAGAACATCCTTAATCTACAGCTGACTTTAGCCGAAGATGAAGACGAGGAAGAATCTTTCGGCCTCGCGGCAGAGGAGCTGGAGCGTGAGATATCAGACGCTATATCTACGGTGACATGTGAAGGGGATAAAGACAGCGAAATGGAGAAAAACTGTTCATGACAACTGCTTTTGATAACCATTGTTCAAACCACTTAAATACTTTCTGCCCTGCAGGCTAACAGATACCAGATGTCACTGAATGAATGTAGGGGGAGGGCTTATCTAAATGAGATGCAAATGAGCACCATTGTGTTGACTCGCCAGGGGGTGAGAATTTCCTGAAGTGAGAACTGCAAATGTCTTGGGGCGGTTTTCTCCCTAAAGGCTTTTGAGATGTGCATACATTCGAATGGCCACAACTTCTTCAAATATTATCAGATTTTCATTTGTTAGACATCGGCTCCTAAGCTATGGAATGAGCTACCCACCCATGTCAAAATGGCCCCCACCCTGGATACTTTTAAATCTCGCCTAAAAACTCATTTTTACTCCTTAGCTTTTAATACAGCCTGAGAGTTGTGTGGTCTCTGTCTGTCTTTTATTGTTTTTTTTTTGTTTTTTGTTTTTCTTTTATATTTCTCAGTGTTTTATCTGATCTTATGTTTGCCTTTTATATGCTTTTAATTTATTTATTTATTGTATTTTAACTTTAACTTTCTTTCTTTTACTGTTTTGTATCTGTTGTGCAGCACTTTGGTAACTTTATTGTTTTTAAAATGTGCTATACAAATAAAGTGGATTGGATTGGATTGGATCATTGAAAGCTTAGAAACTACACTTTCAGAATTTGTAAATAACTCAAAATGCCTCTCGGGAGACTTGTTGCTGGTTTTCTCATGGCTGGTCACATATCTCTACAGATCAGGATCAGACTGACCTGAGATTTTCAACATGGCTGCTGCGTGGTTTAAGGGTGTGCAACATCAGATTTGTTTGGACTACAATTATACCGTTAATAAATGACTTTATAAAAGCATTGTCAACCATAGCCACCAAAGTCACGTGCGCACCAGAGCCAATCACTGCACTCCATAGCCACGTGCGCAACAGAGCCAATCACTGCAGAGCCCATTCCCACAACACACCACACGACAGAAACAAGCGGATTTATACTTGCAGTGGCAAGAGCTGGACCGGGATTTTGCCGGCGGTTCTGTTCCGTTCTGTGCATCTAAACTGACTGTTGTGGATTAATGAGACTAAACGAGTCCGGACCGAGTCTGTTCGGGTCTGAGGAGATCCAGATACGCGAAGACAACAAACTGGAATCGGAATCTGTGGATGTTCGTGTGTAGCTAGCTTCAAGCTAACCCCCAAGGCCCACCTACTGAGTCGACGGACGCGCCGGCACGTCCAAAACTGGACTTACGGTAAATAATGTCCGCCACGCTTTTTCGCAAACATTGCCGTCACGTTTGCTTTGTGTCTGGTGCAGAAAGAAACGGTAAAAACAGGCTTTTGTCACGTCAAGTGTCCGCAAGCAGCAAGTGTTTGCAAGCAAGAAAACACGTTCCTATTGGTGGAAAAAGGCACCACACCAACCAATCACAAAATTATATGGCAAACCACGTGATTCGGTTGCTGAGGAACAGGGGGAAGTTGTTGGAGGGACAGCGGCGGAAGAGTGACAGCAGCAGTGACGGAGATACAAGGCGAGTTCAAGATCATGCTGTCTAAATCGTGATGCATGCTGGTTAAAATGTGTCCACGATGACCTGGATGGGAGTGGTTTCTGCTCCACATTCAATGTCACATGACCTTAAGTTATCGTGGGAGCAAGGCGGCTTCAGAGCAGTTGAGCAGTTGCTCTCCAAGTGCTGCGCGACTCTAGACCCACCTTCATGATGAATTTCCATATCCATAAGCGCCTGTGCCTCTTTTCTACTCAAATATCACATACTTTCGCAGCCGTATGGCCACACCTATGGGACAGTCAATGTGATACACCTTAATGTGAGGACATTAAGTTATTTTTGTTTATTCCTGGTCCACACCTGTAATTTAAATGAGTGTATCATTTTACACATTACTATATTAATGCCGGCAATAACCAGCTCGATGTTTAATGTGATTGCGACTCTTATTGTGAAGGACAATGTAGAGGGAACGAAAGTAAAGTGGAAGCAAAGTGTAGGTATCGATGCCCATCAAGAAGCAACTACTTGAGGATGAAGGTATGGGTCAGTTATTGGTTTTAAATGATTTGATATGTAAAGTAATGAGTGCTGATAGTCCTGTTAATTTTCCAGTTGATGCATTGAGTGATGGTGACGTACATGTTACACCCAGTCACAGTCCATCCACTACAATCCCAAACTCTGCATCGCAACCTCATTCTCATGCTAACAGCACAGTCATGCAGCCACAACCCCACCCAAACACTCATACCAATAAAACGACACAGTCAGTTGAAGAACTGAGACAAGTGTATGAAGAGCTGGGAGGAAAACTCATACAATGTGAACCTACAGCCACCCCACCAACCACCACTTATCCCCACCAAGGTCGTCAGAACCATACTGTTTTCCACAGATGAGCTCAGAGAGACCAGTAGTTCTAAAGGACCTCTCCTACCTGCAGCCCAGAGACTTCAAAGTACATGGCGGCCAGGTTGGAGATCAGAGCTCTGATTTAAATTACAACAATATCAGTAAACAGATCGACGAGGTAGTGAAAGAGGGCTTCGCAGAGGCAGAGGTGGTCAGAGGAGTGTTGAGGATCATCAAACCAGGAGCCTTTAAGGATATGCTGGTAAACAAAGATTCAATAACACTATCTGAACTCAAAGGTTTCCCAGGTCCCACCTTGGCGAGAAAGCAACGACTGAGATGTTTCAGGAATTGATGTGCGCCAGGCAATCAGACCAAGAATCACCCCAGCAGTTTCTGTATCGCATGATTGGGCTTAAGCAGAAACTCCTTTTCCAGTCCCGCCAGATCACTACAGACATTTCATATGATCCTAAGACCATTCAAGAAGTCTTCCTCCACACTATCTATCAGGGCTTGGGGACAAAACATGCTGACCTCCGGCAGAGGCTGAGGCCTCTAATCTAAGACAACCAAGTCACAGATGAGGAAATCCTTCGCCAGGTCATGAAAATAATAAGCGATGAGAATGAGCACCAGCGCAGATTTGGCCAACCCCCCCCCCCGACAAAAGACAACACAAGCACACACTGCTAAGATTGAGACAGGAGATTGTAGCAACAACAACAACAACAACGACAAGGCACGGGATACAGTGGCAGACAATAAAAATCACCAAACAATACAACAGCTCAGTGCTCAGGTGGAGACCTTGACACACATGGTGGCTTCCTTGATTGATCAGCGGACAGCGCACACTCAGGTGTCCCGCCCTCTAACGACACCAGCCCACATCCTGTCACACCCTCCCTCTCAGCCAACACCCAGCGGACCTTCCCAACCACAGCCGAGACAGCCTACAGTGCAAGTAGGAGGTAGAACAGCGCGTTGTCGGAAATGTACTGAACAGAATCTACAGGAGTGTAACCACTGCTTCGTTTGTGGAAAGGCAGGGCACAGAGCACTGGGATGTTTGAGACGAGTCAAGGTGCAGGGAAAAGGGGCTCGGTCTCTGTGGAGGGACACTCAGAGACCGGTGAGCAGCTTCGGTCCCAGGCAGTAGGTCACATCCCCAATCACATAACAAGTCACCCCAGGCAAAACAAACCACAAAAGCCACTCACCTTTACCTGCCGGAGTACCATCACCTGCAAGGTGCCCCTGGTCGGAAAGAAAAGTCTGCTGAAATGCTTGATTGGCGGTTACCCAGCAACAGTCCTGTTTGATTCGGGCTCACAAGTGAGCATAATCGACCAAGAATGGACTAACACTCACATCCCCAATTATACAGTGAGACCTCTTTCTGAGCTCTTAGAGGAAGAACTCAGCGTCTATGCAGTCACTGGCCATGCTGTCCCATACAGTGGATGGGTTGAACTCACTGTCAATCTTGCCGGGAATGATGACCCCAACCTAACCATACAGGCCCCTTTCCTAGTCAGCCAGCTGCCACTTCCTCAGCCCCTTCTAGGAGCCAATGTACTTCATTGTACTTCGAGATCATCAGAAGGAAGGAGTCCTCTGGCGAGGCAGTTGCAACAGTTATCAGCCTTCTTCGCAGTGCCTTTGGAATAGAGGAAGAGCAGGTGGAGGCCATTGTGAGTTTCATCCAGGCGCCACCTCGGACATACTGTGATCCTGTCACTGTAAGAGTGGGCAAAGACCATGCTGTCATCCCCCCTGGCAGAACAGTTCATGTGTGGTGCAGAGTACCGCCAAACTTTGACGCCTCTGACTCTCTTGTTTTGTACGAACCTGCTGAGGAAAGCGCTGCCTTAGGACAGTTGAGTGTAGGTGAAGGCATCTTGGAAATCAATAACACCCGACGGCCTTATGTTAAGGTGCCCATCTCCAATCACTCAAAACATGAGGTAACCCTGCCAAAGAGAACTGCCCTTGGAACCATCCAACAGGTCATCAAGGTTCTGGAGACAGATGCAGCAGAGTCACTTGAGGCTGATTCCACCTCAAGAAAGATGACAATAGTCGAGACTAATAGCATCACTTCTCCCAACACCTCTCCCTCCGAGCCCTGGCTTCCTCCTGTTGATATCAGTCACCTCAGCCCTGAACAACAACAGGAGGTGAAGAAGGTGCGATTAATCCCGATTTAAAAAATTGACCGTTTGACAGCCCTAATATATATATATATATATATATTAGGGCTGTCAAACGGTCAATTTTTTTAATTGACCGTTTGCGACCGTTTATATACGCAGGGTTGTTGCGTATATAATGTATATATATATATACATATATATAACAATTCACTGAATGTTGATTTTTGGGTGAGGACTGTAGGCTAGCTTACAAAAACATATACTCCCTCTGCAAAAGACACCCTTAACACGGGTCTTGATCCCTGGTCGTCTGCATGCAACACGGCAGCAGTTCCACTGCTCTATTCCCTCAGCCTACAAGATTTGGTTGACAACTATTTTGAACATCTCAGATTGAATAATTTCAAAAGATTAATATGAGAAAAAGGCCAGCAAAAATTCCCATAGCATCAGGTAAGAAAACTGATCGCTGTCATTGTTGATTTTCCTCAAAAATTGATGGAATTTCAATTTCCTCCACTTCTTCGCAGACGAAGAAGGCAAACACGCAAGCTCAGCCAAGTCTCGTCACGTCTACGGGAAGAGAGAGTGTCCGACTTCATAGCAGCGTTTGTAGCCCCGCCCCTGCAGTCGCCAGCAGATCCGTGGTTGCAGGCAGTCAGCAGGAGTTCAACTTGAACGTGCCTACAGACAGCGATAGAGATCGCGAGTTTTGAGAGATTTGTGACACATAGCGTGTCTGGAGTGTATAGTTAGTGTGTTATGTAGTGTTTGGTGTAGTGTGTTTAGTGTGTAGTGGAGTCGGTTTTTTTGTGTTATGAGTCAAAACAATGAGGAGCCTGCTGAATGGGGAGCAGGTAGTGCAGAACTTCATGCCTGAGCCTGAGGCATTGCCTGCATTTAAATGTAAATAGGTACATATAACTTTGTACATTTCAAAAACGTATTCACAAATTTAGCAAACAACAATTTACATTTGCATTATAAGTAATAAAAATGGTTCGTTAAACATATTTGTGGTTTTCACAGTAAAAAATCTAACTTTTTCCTACTCGGATTTTATGTTTTTTGTGATTTTAGGTCCACTGTGTCAAAATAAAAAAATAACTGTACAGTCACACATGTGAGGTTGTGCTGAAAATAATGACACCAAACAAGGCAAGGTAAATAGTTTTTACGGTGAAATATAATGGTAAAATCAAAAGAAATCAAAAACTGCCAATTGTATCCCTGATGTCCCACCTTCAAACACAGCCTCATTTGGCCATCCATGAGCTACTTAACCTCCCACTTTTCTATAGAAATACATACTTCCTACGGGCAATGCTACTACAATGCTTCCTACTAGTACATTTAAATTCAGTGAAATAATAAAATGATGAAAGAATCAAGAAGAATCAAGGCCATGTTAGATAACACAACATAGATTCCTCTGTTTTATTCGACTCATTAGGAATATCCATGTTTTTTGTTATTGGGGTTAACTTAGTACATAATTCTGTCTTAATTAATTATTTAAATAATTTGGTATTTGAATCTACTTTGAAATTAACAGTGGGAGGTGATCTGAAGGGGGAAAAAGAGACACATTGTTTATTCTACATGACACCTCCTGTGCCTCTTAATTATTCCCAACATTCTTGTGATGAAAATATTTATTTAGCTTTTTAAATTACAACAACCATTCACCAGCAATGTTTTTAGCATCACATTTTGCTTTGAGCACTGATAATACATTCAAAATGTTGTCTTTTTCTGACACAAGTCTGTGGATCAGGGTCAATAGTTCTGTTACAAAATCAACACACTGACAGGATATGTTGAGGAAACTGCATGTTCAATATTTGATCAACACCAAGGGTGGAACTTCATAATTTTCACTGGGAAAGGTTGCATCAAAACAGTGGTTCACATCCTGAAATAGTTTTTTGCTGTCATTTATTTAGTTCAGTATATTGCTATTTCACCATCAATTTGACTAAAGTCTCCTTAATAAAATGATTAAGTTAAACACATTGATTGCTTATCTCTACAGTATCTTGGCTTCACAGGAGCCTGGCTGTAGTATCTGAAGGCTGACAATGACTTTAACTGATTTTCTAAACCACGGGTAGAAAAAGGCATAGATCAGAGGATTAAAACTGGAGTTACAATAGAACAGCCAAACACTTGTTGTGTCCTGTCCTACTATCAAAGAATTGTAGCATGGAAGGAGACAAAGTACAAACACAAGAAGGATAACACCAACAGTTCTAGCAGCCCTTATCTCAGATCTCTTAACAGTCAGAGTATTTGATCTGAGAGCTGAAATTTGAGACCGCATGACACGTGCCTGTGACACAGCCACCACAAACACTCTCGTATAGAGAACTATGATTACAGTAAGAGGGCAGAAAAAGGTGACCAGGAAGTCTACTGCCCCGAAAATGTAGTTTATGGCAAGAACACACTCTTGATAGCAGGAATTTAACAAATCTATCTGTGACAAGTGATCTTTCAGTAACATAAGGCTGTAGGTAACCGAACAGAACCAACACAGAGACAAACACATTTGAACTCTTCTTGGTGTTATCATGGAGGAATATCGCAGAGGGTAACAAATAGACACATAACGATCCACTGATATGAGCACCATGCTCCCAACAGAGGCAGAGGTGAGGATGAAGCCACACAGGTACAAGAAAACACATAACATTTTATCTAGAAACAAAACAGATTGCATCATGATGATTTGAGGTGGCATGACTACAAGGCCCACCAACAAGTCAGACACAGCTAGAGAGAGGAGGATAAGATTGGTGGGTGTCTGGAGCTGCCTGGAGGAAGAGATAATGATTAGTGTCTCATGTTCAGAGTTTACATCACAGCAGTTAGTGTGAGAATACTGACAGAATGTGGACAGTAACATTTCATTTACAGCAGCTTGAAAACCAATTTCTGCACAGCCTACATGCCAAATAAAGCACCATATCATTCAGATACAAAAAGTCCTGATATCTTTGACAAATCTAACTTCGTCAAAAACACAGTAAATAGAGGTGCATAGAAGGTGGAATAAGAAATTAAGTTGGTGTTTGTAGCATAGAATAACACAGAACAGCATATAATAACATTATCCATCATATATTAAGAAAAATGTCAGTGCCTGAAGTGGGAGATAGAGATGATGACCAACAAGTTGAGCACCACAGTGAGCACAGAGATGCAGGACAGCAGTGTTTTGATGACCATGGCTCTGGGAGTTACAGGCACTGACCTGTAGGAGGTGTTGAGAGGGATACAGAGGTTAGCTGCTTTCAGTGTCTCCATGACTATCAGAGAAGGTGGTTGTGGATTTGAACAGAGACCTGCTGAGTTCAAACAGCCCTCTGGTGAACTTTTTCATGAGGTGATGTATTTATCTTCCTTGTTTCCATCATCTTTCCTCTCTCTCTCTCTCTCTCTCTCTCTCTCTCGCTCTCTCTCTCTCTCTCTCTCCCCTGTCAAGCTACTAATGCAATGCAACTGATTCCCATCTCTCCTATCTTGTTTTTCCTCCATATAATTATTTACGTAGTTATTGCTTCAACATTATCTTCCAGCCATTGTACAGTGCCTTACAAAAGTATTCACCCCCTTTGAACTTTTCCACATTTTGTCACGTTTTAACCACAAATGTAAATGTATTTTATTGGGATTTTATCTGATAGACCAAGTGGTGCATAATTGTGAAGTGGAAGGAAAATGATACATGGTTTTAATTTTTTTTTTACAAATAAAAAACAGAAAAGTGTGGTGTGCAAAAGTATTCACTCCCCTGAGTCAATACTTTGTAGAACCACCTTTCGCTGCAATGGCAGCTGCAAGTCTTTTGGGGAAAGTCTCTACAAGCGATGCACATATAGAGACTGAAATATTTGCTCATTCTTCATTGCAAAATAGCTCAAGCTTAGTCTGATTGGATGGAGAGTGTCTGTGAACAGCAATGTTCAAGTCTTGCCAGAGATTCTCAAGTTGATTTAGGTCTGAACTTTGACTGGGCCGTTCTAACACATGAATATACTTTGATCTAAACCAGGGGTATTCAAATACAAATCTTAAAGGATTAAAGGACAAATACAAAACAGAAAAGTGTGGTGTGTAAAAGTATTCACCCCCTTTATTCTGATACACTTAAATAAAATCCAGTGCAACCAGTTGCCTTCAGAAGTCACCTAATTAGTAAATGGAGTCCACCTGTGTGTAATCTAGTCTCAGTGTAAATACAGTTGTTCTGTTAAGGCCTCAGAGGTTTGCTTGATAGCATTAGTGAACAAATAGCACCATGAAGCCCAAGGAACACACCAGACAAGTCAGGGATAAAGTTGTGGAGAGGTTTAAAGCATGGTTAGGATATGAAAAAATATCCCAAGCTTTGAACATCTCACAGAGCACTGTTCAATCCATCACCTGAAATGGAAAGAGTATGGCACAACTGCAAACCTATTAAGACATGGCCGTCCACCTAAACTGACAGGCTCGGCAAAGAGAGCGTTGATCAGAGAAGCAGCCAAGAGGGCCATGATAACTCTGGAGGAGCTGCAGAGATCCACAGCTCAGGTGGGAGAATCTGTCCACAGGACAACTATTAGTCTTGCACTCCACAAATCAGGCCTTTATAGAAGAGTGGCAAGAAGAGAGCCATTGCTGCAACAAAGCCATGCAGTTTGCCACAAGCCATGTGGGGGGCACAACAAACATGTGGAGGATGTAACAATAGGAACTATCGTTAGGAACCATTGTTTAGTTCCAGGTTGGACACGGACTGTTTTGTGTGAAGGGAAACCATATGAATGTCCAGACCGAGCTAAATGTACCTTACACGCTAAAAGTTTAATAAAGTTTGCAACCCGATGGGGTGAAGCAGCAAGAACAGTGTGCCGTTCTTGTGAGGAAGTAGCAGAGGAAGGTGCTCTGGTCAGATGAAACCAAAATTGAAGTTTTTGGCCTAAATGCTAAATGCTATGTGTGACAGAAAACCAACACTGCACATGATCCTGAACACACCATCCCCACTGTGAAACATGGTGGTGGCAGCATCATGCTGTGTGGATGCTTATCTTCACATTTCTGTCACATCTATGACACAACAACAACAAAAAGCAACATAGTGCTCACTTAGCACAAGAAGCCATTCTACATAATAAAATAATGCAAGATTGAAGTGATGGACACAATGTTTGAAGGCAAACAAAAAGAGGAAATATTCAACTATGTATTTTGATTTATGTCAAAATGGAAATGACATTTTATTTTAGTTTGTATTTTTGTTGTTGTTTTAAATGAAAATGACATTTTGTTTTGAATATTACAGTATTATTGCATGTGGCCTGACCAACGTCAACACACAAAATCTTTGTAGCCCTTTAAGATTTGTATTTGAATACCCCTGGTTTAGATCAAAGCATATTCATGTGTTAGAACGGCCCAGTCAAAGTTCAGACCTAAATCAACTTGAGAATCTCTGGCAAGACTTGAACATTGCTGTTCACAGACACTCTCCATCCAATCAGACTAAGCTTGAGCTATTTTGCAATGAAGAATGAGTAAATATTTCAGTCTCTATTTGTGCATCGCTTGTAGAGACTTACACCAAAAGACTGCAGCTGCCATTGCAGCGAAAGGTGGTTCTACAAAGTATTGACTCAGGGGGGTGAATACTTTTGCACACCACACTTTTCTGTTTTTTATTTGTAAAAAAAAATTAAAACCATTCACATTTTCCTTCCACTTCACAATTATGCACCATACGTAAAGAGGACTCTCATTTAAATAATACTGCCCCCAATGTGAGTATCCCTGGTAATGGCTTGAGTGCTAGTGTGGTGGCAGAAAAGACACTGGGTCATGATCATTCTTATGAATAGATTTGGAATATCCCTTGCAGTCCCAGCTGAGCTCTAACATTAAGCTTGAGTCTGACAGGGATGTCAGGAAAAAAACAATGTTTGATGCAACCTTTCATAATGACAATATTGAAATAAATGTACAACAGGTGTTGCCACAGATCACCCAAGGCCCAAGAAAGGAGGGGGCCTGGGTGAGGCATTTGCAGGCTTTAAAGAACACATCCAAGAATGAGAATAATAAGTGACAAGCCCAGGATGATCATAATGATAGAAGGATGGTCCTGGGCATGGAAGGCTATCTGGACCAAAAGTATATAAACTGGATGATCAGCAAGTGTATCTCAGTTCACCTCGGGGTGGCTCATGTATGCGTGTTCTGTGTTTGTAAATAAACACCTTTTGGACTGAAGACCTGCTGTTTCACCTCTGAACTAAGAGGTTTTGCTCATAATGAGGGATCGCTACCGCTACTGTTATGTTGAAGAAAAGAGCGAGGCAAAGCTACTCTCTTGTTTGCTGCAACACCACAAGATATTTTCAACAAGAGCAGTGCCAGTACAACGCTAACTCAGGAGCTGAGTGTGTGTGTGTGTGTGTGTTTGTGTGTGTGTGTGTGTGTGACAAAATATACAGGTACTAATTTCACACAAAAAGACAAAGAATCATTTGTCAAAACGATAAAGTAAAACATGGCACACAAAGAGACTCTCTTTGAAAATAAAACAGCAAATAAGTAAACTAAAACTCATTATGTGTGTACTGAAAGTCACAAACTTAAACGTGGTACAAGAACATTTTAAGTGGTTATCAAACAGTCTCAATTTAATATGGATTCCTCAAGATGACCTACAGCACATAAGCACATGAAACCATCAGTGTGAAGATTAATTTTTCTATACAATTATCATAGTTATTCTTCATGCTTGTCATGCAGTATGATTCTGACTTATTTCTGATTTATCCGGGTTGGATTAGTCAGTCAATTCAAAAAATTTTTTATGGCGGAGTGCTAAAGACAAATTGAGGAGGGAAGCTGTTCTGTAGTACAGTCGTGGTTAGTACAGTACAGTATGGCCCTGAAACAGGGGTGGACAATATTGTTTTCCAGTGGGCCATACTGACTCCGTTAAAGTAAGTGAAGGGCCACACAATTGGAAATAAAATTTAAACATGGAATATTTAGTGCAGAATTATTTTAAACTACCGGTACATATATTTGGTGGGTTTGATTGTGTTATTCACCAGCCCTTTTTAAACAAATACATGATCAAACTCGGGAATATTACAATTAACTACTCAATTAAGTACTATGATTCAGTGAGACTGTTCTATTTGTGTAACAGACCTGCATCACTCAATGAAGAAAATATTAGGCTTTTGTATAATTCTATTTTCGGGAAAAAACACACAACTCCTTTGAATTATAACTGTGAGAAATGATGACTCGTAAAAAACATTGCATCCAGCTGTTGTAACTAAATTATTGCTTTGAAATGCTCATCAGAAAAACAATAGACAGTGGTTTTTAATACTCACACTGTTTTAACAACTCTGGCAGTTATCTTGCTGCCGATTGATAGTGCACACATTGTCTCTGTATTCGTGAAGCTCCAAAAAGTCCGAATGGACCCGTGTATGTGTCCACTGTCTGTGTACATGTCTGCAGCTTTGTGCACAGGCGGAGTAAGGGTTGTCAGTTAATGGGAACAATGCAGACGGTCACCTCCCTTTGCAAGATCATCAAAGTCTGGCATCATTTGTGATGTTGCAATGCGCAACACAGAGGACAGATGTTCATCCGTCAGCCGCGATCTGTAACGTGACTTGTTGTAGTTCATCACGGAAAATGTTTGTTCGCAGACATAGGTGGAGCCAAACAAAACAAGCATCCTCCGTGCATGCCTGCGCAGGTTCGGGAACTGCGTTTCGTTCAGTGAGCCATAGAAGCTGTCCAGTGTGGAAGTGCTGAACTTCTTCTTTCAGAGTCAGATTGCACTGGATGTCAATCAGTTCGAGTTGCATATCTGGGGGCGCTTTCTCGATGTCGAATGAGACGGGAGTGGACACCAGCTCCAGTTCTGGTTCAATCTTCTCAAAGTCAGAGAAACGGCGGTTGAACTCAGTGTGGAGGTGTGTCAGAGTAGTGGAGTATCTGTCAGTGTGGCGGGGTGGCACATTCAGTGTAGCCAGCGTTGGTAAATGTGTGAAACACTTGTTGCTCATATGTTGAGAAAACGGGATCAGCTTGGCTTTGAACGCTGTCATATGTGAATACAGCTCATGCACAAATGCGTTCTTCCCCTGTAACTTCACGCTTAAGTTGTTTAGATGGCTCAGCACTTCCACCCCAAATGCAAAGTCACACAGCCAATCCAAGTCTTGCAACTCTGTAAACTCGTCTGCTTTACCTACATTTCCCAGAAACGTCATGATCTCTCCTCTCAACTCCCACACACAATGAAGCACCTTTCCCAGGCTCAGCCAGCGAACATTGGAGTGGTACAGCACGTCCGTGTGCTCTGCTCCACTTTCCTCCAGCAGCTGAATAAACTGGCGGTGGTTGAGCCCTCGGGCCCGGATTAAGTTTACGAGTTTTACCACCGTTTTGGTGACATGATCCAGTTGCATCACAGATTTATACAGGGATTCTTGGTGAATGATGCAGTGTAGGAAAATCAAATCTGAGTTGGGATTGTCAACTTTCACCCGGTCCTGTATCCTCCGCAACAGCCCGACGTTTTTACCGGTGAGGTTCGGAGATCCATCGGTGGTCATGTTCAGGAATTTTAATCCATGGCAGGTTGAATTTCTCCAAACATCCTGACACTTATTTGTAGAGGTCACACCCCCGCGTTGTCCCTCTCATCGATTCCAGGAGCAATTTGGGTTCAGTATCTTGCTCAAGGACACTAACTTTGCTTATTAGGCGTCCATACCGATTAGTGGAATATGAACAGAGAGTGAGAGAATGGTAAGAGAAACAGTCTTTTGATTATCATCCAACGAGTGTGGTATGGTCTCTAAGATGTAATTCATATATATTACAAATGTGATACATCGAAGAATTAGAGTGTCATGTGTCATGAAGGCTGTTCATCCGCTTGACTCGATGGTCCGGGCTAATATTAGTTTAGCCAAAGAAATTATGCTAATGATTTGATTTGACAAAGTCGTACAAGAGTCCCAAAACATATTTGCACACTTCTATTAAATGTGCATGTGTGTGTATATATGTGTGTAAGAAAAAAAAAACGTTTTATGTATGTATACATATATCCTGACACGCATTTGTAGAGGTCACACCCCCGCGTTGTCCCTCTCATCGATTCCAGGAGCAATTTGGGTTCAGTATCTTGCTCAAGGACCCTTCAGCATGCAGCTCAGCTCAGCCCGGAGCTGAGAATTGAACCAGCGACCTTCCAATCATTAGCCGACCTGCTCTACCTGCTGAGCTACAGCCACCACAAAACATCCCTGTTTCCAAACTATTACATCATGTTTAGATGAGGAGAACTACACAGTGTGTTCATGTTAAAATATTTTCTTAACACCTTTGATTGGAGGCATGTCCCTGTGGTGTGAGACATCATTATTTATCAAGAAGGTGTTAACAGGCTGCCACGCAATAAGGCACACAAATTGTGGTATAATGACATGTTGTTTCTCACTGAAGGGAATATCATATTCTCTTAGGCATTGGCCAGTTCAGGCAGGGAGTTTGTGTGTATGTGGCTCAATGTGAGCTGTTCGATGTAAATCAGTTATGAAGTATCTCTTCTCTTTCTTATAGATTGTTTCATTCACATGGTCCCTGGCAAAAAATGAATAAAATTGAATAAAACACAAACTGTACTTCTAACACATTTGAAGCCCAAAAATTCTTCAGTGGACTCACAGTAAGAATGAAAAACAAGTTTGAGCTTTACAGGAAATAAAGGCCCTGGTTCTACACAAAACTACATCCAAAACAAGGTTAGGAGCAAAATACTTAAATATATACATTTTAACAAAAGTCGCAGCCATTCCAGTGACTCTCCGAGGCTGGTGCTTAGAGCTAGATTCTGACATGTTCACAATGAAAATGTTAACAACCTGATGTTAAGAAGGTGTAATGTTGTTGTAATGTACACTGTCTTAGTTAAGTGCTAAACACAAAGTATTAGAGCTTATTCAGTTAATGAGTCGATAAAACAAAATGTTGATTGCCAGAAAAATAACTGGCATCTCCTCTGATTTTAATGATTACTCTGAATTTTTGGGGTAGAATTCTCTTACTCCAGCTTCGTAATTTTTAGATTGTGTTGCTTTATTTGATGATAGCAAGACGAAACAAGACTTTCAATGACATTACCTTGACCTTTAGTTAATTGTGATGGGCATTTTTCACCTCTTTCTGGTCAAACAAATAATCAAGAAAATAAACATATAAATGGTTATTAATATGAATTAAAATGTTGACAGTGTTTTACTCTTGCATGTTTTCTTGAATATAGTCGAAGTCATAAAGAAGACGCGTCAATAGTGGTTGACCCAAGTCAACCTTTGATTGAAGGTCAAACTGTTTCCATCTGGTCGAAGATTTAATATGCACAGATGTTCAAGAATCAACTGAATTAAGCACTCATTGATCCCTGCTGCTATTGGGCTGTACAATTATAAAAAAAATTAAACACCCTGTTGTGTTTGTTTCTCCTGTCAATTGTTTGTTTGCTGATTAGTGTTGGAATTGTATTACTGTCGGCCTGAGATGTGGACTTGTGACTTGAGTCAGTGTGTGACTGTTCTGATGACCTGCAATTTGACTTGACCGAAAATAAATAACATGAGACTCGGACTTGGAAGTTAAAGACTTGTGACTTATCTTGAGACATAATGACTAGAAATGACTTGTCTGTGTTCATTTTATGTTTACAGTTAAGCCTTTTAGGTTTTTTGAGTCTGGCTGTTAGTATCTGCTTAAAAGTGATGGGGAGGGAACATTTTTTTGATTGGGAAGGAATTAAGAAACAGAGAAGCATTATACATTTATTTGGTTTTTGTTTGATTACATTTATATCACTGAATTTGAATAATTACTGTATGATATGAATGCAATTCATCTTCATAATTTTGAACAGGCTAGATAAATGAGCACCTTCCATTTAGATCCATCCTTGCTTCTTACTATCGCTGAAATGTGATCAAGATCAAACTGCAAATGTTATTTAGCATAAGTTAAGTTTCAACCATAATATTTAGGTTTTGGCTGAGCTGGAAGCCATCTTGTTTTTACACTGATTAATGGGTGGTGGTGTAGCAATGACGTATTTTTGTAGGCTTGTCAAAAAGCTTATGGGATTTTCCCATTGGACTTTGGAATATCGCCGAAAATAAGGAGAGGCACCCATCTGCAGTCATATACCGCCATATACCCAATCCATGCCGGAAGTCCCAAGCAGTTTTTTTCTTTTTCTTGTAACATATTGCTTATTAGGCGTCCATACCGATTAGTGGAATATGAACAGAGAGTGAGAGAACGGTAAGAGAAACAGTCTTTTGATTATCATCCAACAAGTGTGGTATGGTCTCTAAGATGTAATTCATATATATTACAAATGCGAAACATCGAAGAATTAGAGTGTCATGTGTCATGAAGGCTGTTCATCCGCTTGACTCGATGGTCCGGGCTAATATTAGTTTAGCCAAAGAAAGCATGCTAATGATTTGATTTGGCAAAGTCGTACAAGAGTCCCAAAACATATTTGCACACTTCTATTAAATGTGCATGTGTGTGTATATATGTGTGTAAGAAAAAAAAACGTTTCATGTATGTATACATATATATAATTTGTGTATATATATTCATATATACATACATACACATGTATATAGTTGGAACTCCAAGGGAGTCAAACCCTCAAAACTGAATACTCCTTTTCTGTGGAGGTCCATAACCAACACAGGAGGGTTGAAGCCACAATTGACACAAGAGTGTTTGTACTCTGTGTCGCAAAGAGCTTCAAACTGGCAGTATCCTTCAAATATGAGGTCGGTGGCTGGAAACTTAACCTTCAGCAAAGTCTCAAGACAGCTGATGCCTCGAGACACAGACACATGAATCTATAGTAAAAACAGAATAGTAACAAGAAAATATTTTGAATGATAAAAATACCCAGAAAATTAACATTTCAAACTAGAAAGAGTAATCCCTGCTATCACTGTACCTGAACATTTACAACTGTAAATTGCTGCAAAAAGCATAACTCCAACAGAAAACAATTGTCAATAAATGTGATATGTGCCAATAAAAAAAAGACATTAGCTGAAAAAAACAAAATCATTTTGGAAAGCAAATTTAGGACCATGGCAAATTAAAGCTATAGGTTTGTGGCAACATGAGTAACAACACCTTGTATGGTTTGTGGTTTCACACACACCTGGAGATTGTGCCTCAAGTACAGACATAGCTGCAGTGTAATGATGACATGGTCATTGAAGTTATGGAGTCCATCTGTCCACTCCTGTTATCTGTACACCATCTGACATTTGGTGCATCTTCTATTGCAGGGGTACTCAAATACAAATCTTAAAGGGCCACAAAGATTTTTTTCAGTGACTCAAAGGTCCATGTGTTGTGGTCAGGCCACATGCAATAATACTGTAATATTCAAAACAAAATGTTCTTTTAATTCAAAACAAAACAAAAATACAAACTAAAATAAAATGTCATTTCCATTTTGACATAAATTAAAATACATAGTCGAATATTTCCTCTTTTTGTTTGCCTTCAAACATTGTGTCCATCACTTCAGTCATGCATTATTTTATCATTTCTGCATCTGAGAATGGCTTCTTGTGCTTACCCAAAATCCACACCACTCTAAATGAGCACTATCTTGCTTTTGTTTTTGTGTCATAGATGTGTCAGAAATGTGAAGATAAGCATCCACACAGCATGATGTTGCCACCACCATGTTTCACAGTGGGGATGGTGTGTTCAGGGTGATGTGCAGTGTTAGTTTTCTGCCACACATAGCGTTTTGCATTAAGGCCAAAAACGCCAATTATGGTTTCATCTGACCAGAGCACCTTCCTCCACGTGTTTGTTGTGCCCCCCACATGGCTTGTGGCAAACTGCATGGCTCTGTTGCAGCAATGGCTCTCTTCTTGCCACTCTTCTACAAAGACCTGATTTATGCATGACTAATAGTTGTCCTGTGGACCGATTCTCCCACCTGAGCTGTGGATCTCTGCAGCTCCTCCAGAGTTATCATGGGCCTCTTGGCTGCTTCTCTGATCAATGCTCTCTTTGCCGAGCCTGTCAGTTTAGGTGGACGGCCATGTCTTGGTAGGTTTGCAGTTGTCCTATACTCTTTCCATTTTCAGGTGATGGATTGAACAGTGCTCTGTGAGATGTTCAAAGCTTAGGATGTTTTTCCATATCCTAATCATACTTTAAACCTCTCCACAACTTTATCCCTGACTTGTCTGGTGTGTTCCTTGGGCTTCGTGATGCTGTTTGTTCACTAATGTGCTCTAGCAAACCTCTGAGGCCTTCACAGAACAACTGTATTTACACTGAGACTAGATTACACACAGGTGGACTCCATTTACTAATTAGGTGACTTCTGAAGGCAACTGGTTGCACTGGATTTTATTTAAGTGTATCAGAATAAAGGGGGTGAATACTTTTACACACCACACTTTTCTGTTTTTTATTTGTAAAAAAAATTAGAACCATGTATCATTTTCCTTCCACTTCACAATTATGCACCACTTGGTCTATCACATGAAATCCCAATAAAATACATTTACGTTTGTGGTTAAAATGTGACAAAACGTGGAAAAGTTCAAGGGGGTGAATACTTTTGCAAGGCACTGTACAATGGCTGGAAGACAATGTTGAAGCAATAACTACGTAAATAATTATATGGAGGAAAAGCAAGATAGGAGAGATGGGAATCAGTTGCATTGCATTAGTAGCTTGACAGGGGGGAGAGAGAGGGAGGAAAGATGATGGAAATGAGGAAGATAAATACATCACCTCATGAAAAAGTTCACCAGAGGGCTGTTTGAACTCAGCAGGTCTCTGTTCAGATCAACAACCTACTTCTCTGATGGTCATGGAGACACTAAAAGCTGCTGACCTCTGTATCCCTCTCAACACCTCCTACAGGTCAGTGCCTGTAACTCCCAGAGCCATGGTCATCAAAACACTGCTGTCCTGCATCTCTGTGCTCACTGTGGTGCTCAACTTGTTGGTCATCATCTCTATCTCCCACTTCAGGCACTGACACTTTTCTTGAAATATGATGGATAATGTTATTATATGCTGTTCTGTGTTATTCTATGCTACAGACACCAACTTAATTTCTTATTCCACCTTCTATGCACCTCTATTTACTGTGTTTTGGAAAAAGTTAGATGTGTAAAAGATATCAGGACTTTTTGGATCTGAATGATATGGCGCTTTATTTGGCATGTAGGCTGTGCAGAAATTGGTTTTCAAGCTGCTGTAAATGAAATGTCACTGTCCACAGTCTGTCCGTATTCTCACACTAACTGCTGTGATGTAAACTCATTTGAACTGAACATGAGACACTAATCATTATCTCTTCCTCCAGGCAGCTCCAGACCCCCACCAATCTCATCCTCCTCTCTCTAGCTGTGTCTGACTTGTTGGTGGGCCTTGTAGCCCACCACTGGGGAGACCTGATTTCAGGTGATGCCACCTGATTTCAGGTGATGCCACCTGAAATCATCTTGATGCAACCCTGTACGTTTCTGGATAAACTTTCATGTGCTCTTTTTTACCTTTTTAGCTTCATCCTCACCTCTGCCTCTGTTGGGAGCATGGTGCTCATATCAGTGGATCATTATGTGGCTATTTGTCACCCTCTGCGATATTCTTCCATGACAACACCAAGAAGAGTTCAAATCTGTTTGTCTCTGTGTTGGTTCTTTTCGGTTACCTACAACTTTATGTTACTGAAAAATCACTTGTCACAGATAGATTTGTTGAATTCCTGCTATCAAGAGTGTTTTCTTGTCATAAACTACATTTCCGGGGCAGTAGACTTCCTGGTCACCTTTTTCTGCCCTCTTACTGTCATCATAGTTCTCTATATGAGAGTGTTTGTGGTGGCTGTGTCACAGGCACGTATCATGCTGTCTCAAATTTCCGCACTCAGATCATATACTGTGACTATTAAGAGATCTGAGATAAGGGCTGCTAGAACTCTTGGTGTTATCCTTCCTGTGTTTGTACTTTGTCTCCTTCCATACTACAGTTCTTCTATAGCAGGACAGAACACAACAAGTGTGGCTTCATCAGTTCAAATTTGGCTGTTCATTGTAACTCCAGTTTTAATCCTCTGATCTATGCCTTTTTCTACCCGTGGTTTAGAAAATCAGTTAAAGTCATTGTCAGCCTTCAGATACTACAGCCAGGTTCCTGTGAGGCCAAGATAATGTAGAGATAAGCAATCAGTGTGTTTAACTTAATCATTTTATTAAGGAGACTTTAGTCAAATTGATGGTGAAATATATGTCGGTAAAACATTTTTCTTTGGTAGCAATATACTGAACTAAATAAATGACAGCAAAAAAAGGGAAGAAATTCAGGATGGGAACCACTGTTTCGATGCAACCTTTCCCAGTGAAGATTGTGAAGTTCCACCCTTGGTGTTGATCAAATATTGAACATGCCGTTTCCTTAACATATCCTGTCAGTGTGTTGATTTCGTAACGGAAGTATTGACCCTGACCTACAGACTTTTGCCGGAAATAGGCAATATTTTGAATGTATAGTCAGTGCTCAAAGCAAAATGTGATGCTGAAAGATTGCTGTGGAATGGTTGTTGTAATTTAAAAAACTAAATAAATATTTTCATCACAAGAATGTTGGGCATAATTAAGAGGCACAGGAGATGTCATGTAGAATAAACAATGTGTCTCATTTTCCCCCTTCAGATCACCTCCCACTGTTAATTTCAAAGTAGCTTCAAATACCAAATTATTTAAATAATCAATTAAGACAGAACTATGTACTAAGTTAACCCCAATAACAAAAAACAGGCAAATTCCTAAAGTGTCGAATAAAACAGAGGAATCTATGTTGTGTTATTTGACATGCCCTTGATTCTTGTGTTTCGAAATTTCATTATTTTATTGTTTCACTGCATTTAAAAGTACTAGGGGTGTGAGCAGTGACGGCTGGTGGTGATTTTGGGTGGGTGGGCTAACGAATGCATTGCATTTATCAATACTTCACACAGCAGCAACAGTAGCATCACATTAAGTTGCAGCAACAACAGTGTATGTTTTGTTATAGAATCAGAAGCAGAATCAGAATCAGAAATACTTTAATAATCCCAGGGGGAAATTACTTATTACTTAGGAAGTGCTCTATGGCAACACTGGGGAGACATATAAGAATGGCCTGATGCTGAAAATCTCTCTCTCTCTGGTTCACAATATTGCCAAAGCATACAGGAGTACACAACAAGAATATTAACAATAATAAAGATGATAATAACAATAACGGCAATAATTGTTAATTAATCACCTCCCACTGTTAACCACCGTCAGCCGCAGTGACCACCAGCAGCAGCCACCGCTTAAAATAAAGCACAGTAGTCTACATGAAGTAATGAAAGTAACCATGTTAAACTGAACACGGAACAGCACAAAAAAATTAAATGCAGCCAACAACACGTCACATAATAAAAAAGGTAGGATGTCCCAAAATTCAATGACATATTAAATGAAATAGTTATCACAAACGCCCCCTTATTTCTACTAGTGCTAGCAGCTAGAACGAGTCCTATATCACACACATAACCGACTAACGATGGCTGACACGGTCAGGTTCAGCAGATAAAAGCCAAAATAAATAAACCCCCATTAGTAATACATGCAAATCCTGCTTGTTAGTTACCAAACATCTTTAATATAAAAGTTGCTAGCGATTCATTACCGGACTATTACCTTACCTTTACAGCTGGCGAAGTCGCACCAGCTAACTAGCTAGCAGGCAATGCTTGAAAATTGGCTCTAACAACCAAGATAAAATATAGATAATTACGCTGTGCACGTACAAATGAAGACCAGTGTAAGCATCACAAAGGGCCTCTGATAGAGTATAGCCAGTTGACAATTCAAAAGAGGTTGATATCTCAGCAACTAACCTCTGGAACTATTCGATGCGCCGCAATGTAAGTGAATGAGGTCCAGCGCCCAAATGACAGTGTTCGGAACTAATCCGAGCTCCATAACCCGGAAGTAGGCGGTACAAAACGCCGCCATTTTTTTCAACAAGAACTGTGCTGTGATAGGTCGAAGGTCACTGTACTGTTGCTACCGCGCTGTGATAGGTCAAAGGTCAGCCTTTGGGCTGAATTAATTTAGCCCAAATGGGCAGCATATGAAGGGGGCGTGTCAGGGCAGCTGTCAATCAAACGTCAATGGCAGTTTACGCTACTGAGTTTGGGATGAATGAATTTAGCCCAAATGGGGGCGTGTCACGACACCTGTCAATCAAAAGTGAATGGAAGCTTGCAACTGTGCTTGGGCTGAATACATTTAGCCCATTCACAGGAAAAAAGCCAAGATATCTCATATATCCTGTTTTTTTCTGCCACTTTTTGGTGCTGTTGCTGTTTTAGGTTCAATCAAAATTTAAAACAGGTTTTTAAGGTTTTTAATAATATTTTTTCATTTTTACTGTAAAAGGTAGGGAGGGCTTAGCCCTGTCAGCCCATATATACCAGCCGGCCCTGGGGTGTAGTAAAACACAAGACAACCTTTCACAGATGTTTCTATGTCCCTTAATTGTACTGGGGCTCTTTTATGTATATTGGAAAGCATTTTTACTGTTTTTGCATGGTATTAAATGATGCTTGAAAAGTGTACTTCGAACTTTTACATGTGGTGGATTCTGGCCTTTTATTCCCTCAACCAGCAATAACAAAGATATTAGTTGTATGAAATTAAAGCAGGAACATAACATGTCGGTACCCTGTCTTACTTGAAAACCATGAGGCTTGTCCTATTAAAGCTTTACTGTTACCAAAACAGGGCCTGATGTAGGTCGGAGCTTTCATCTCCTGTAAGAAAAAAGAATTAAGCAACAACCACCTGACAGGTGTCTTCAGTGCTCTGACGAAAAATCAAATCAGATGGAAATAAAAAGTTGACATGTCACATACTTATATTAGTTTACCCACACTGATCACTATAGATAGACAGCTACTCTGGTAAGTGCAAAACATTTAATAACTTTGAGTTTTAAGTGTGAACATTTTTCACCATTGTCTTACATTATATCGTATTGATTCTCTTTGTACTTTCAAATATTTTAAACAGATCTCTTGAAAAAATGAACAAGAATGAATATTATTGTCAGATTACTCTGTAATGAGCATGAGTTCCAGTTTTTAAAAGACACACAGGGACAACAAAGCATCATTATCAAACCAATTGTTTACTCAGATAGGTTTTTATCAGCCACACATTAGAGATTGTTTTGTGCTTGCCCTGGTTTGTGTGAGTGTATGTGTGTGTGTCAGCCTGGCAAAATGTGGTACTGGAGACACGTATTGTTGCTGAAACTAACACAGAGGCGGTTTTGAGTACTTCGCCAGGTATTTGTGTGTCTGTCTGTGGACACATTTTGTCAATGCGACAGTGCTCAAAACTCATGAGTCAGACCACAACCCTCTTTAAACTTGACTGTAATTTTGATCTCAATCACACTCCTGTAAAGTCTCGTGACTGCGTCTTGAGCAGTTGTGGTGCTATCGGATTGACAACATGTGTCAACAGACAGAGATATAGACATTTTCTGACGTATGCATTCGTCCTCCCCAAGACCTTCAAGCACACTTCAATGTGTGAAATTGGCAGACTTATCCTTTGAGTCGAGGATCTGACTGCTCCTGAGTCGGGGTCTTGTCCTCTCCTGTTCTTGGGAAAGCTGCGACCTCGGCTGGCCGTGTGCATGTCCCTCAGTCAGAATCTTTTGTTCCTGAGTCAGCTGTCTGGTCGACTCATGTTGCTGGTCTCTTGTCAGCGCCTCAGCCAACACCTGTTCCTTGTTTCTTTGTTGGTGGCCCGGCCGACTCCTGCTCAGGGTTTCTGTCATCTGATTGACCGACACCTACTCCTAATTCTCAGTCAATGGTCTGGACCACTACCATTCTTGGTTACCAAGTCCTACCGACTTTTGTTGCTATTGCCAGTAGCCAGTTCCACTGACTCCCGCTCCAGTTGGTGGTTTGGCTGAAACCCATTCTTGGTTCACGTGTCGCCCCACCTTGCTGTCACCTATTCTTGCCACCTCCTCCAAGCACTCAGTTGACCGACTGTGCCAACTTCCGACTCAAACTACTGGCAGCCCCTGCAAATACACAACCAGACCCGCAGGCAGGAGGCCGTACTGACACCAACCTAGACCTCCAGCTCTGATACTTTGTTGATACTTTGTGTTTAGCACTTAACTAGATGGTGTACATGGTAAACATTGCACCCTCTCAACATCAGATTGTTAACATTTTCATTACGCAAGCACCAGCCTCAGAGAGCCACTGGAATGGCTGGGATTTATAGTTTTGTTCAAATGTATACATTTATGTATGTTGCTCCTAACCTCCTTTTGCATGTATTTGTGTGTAGAACCAGGGCCTTGATTTCTACCCTGTAAACTCAAACTTGTTTTTCACTCTTAATGTGAGTCCACTGAAGAATTTTTGGGTTTCGAATTTGTGAGAAGTACAGTTTGTGTTTTATTCAATTTGATTTAGTTTTTGCCAGGGGCCATGTGAATGAAACAATGTAAAAGAAAGAGAAGAGATACTTCATATCCGATTTACATTGATCAGCTCAAGAGAATTTGATATTCCCTTCAGTGAGAAACAACATGTCATTATACCATAATTTGTGTGCCTGGTAGCCCGTTACCACCTTCTTGATAAATTATGATGTCTCATACCACAGGGACATGCCTCCAATCAAAGGTGTTAAGAAAATATTTTAACATGAACACACGCAGTTCTCCTCATCTAAACATGATGTAATAGTTTGGAAACAGGGACATGTCACAAGAACAAAACGGGTTGTTTAGTGTTTCAGCCACTTCCTCCAAAAGGAGGTTATAAGTAGGGGTGTTCCAACAAGGGTACCTCATGATTCAATTTGATTACGATTATGGGAGCTTCGATTCTTCGATTATAACGATTGTCAATTCGATTCGATTATTGGTGCCACGATTCTCTGATTATTGCTATTTTTAATGCTTTTTTCCATACAAGATTGATTTTGTCTTCATCTGTGGCTACATTTGTAAATAAATAGCCTGTCAATTAACTCAAAAAGCTGCCATAGGGAACAAAAGTGCATTCAAAATTAAATAATTCAACTTATTCAGTCTAAACGTGCTAAAAAAAATAAGATAAGATTTACAGCTTCACCCCACACCCTGTTCTCTAATGCAGACATCAAGTTTAAATATTTGGCCAACAGTGTTTTACAGGAGGATGATCTGAACAGCTGTTCGCACTTTAAATGTTTTCTGTCTTTTCAATGTAATTTTCAATCTAGGAAATCAAACTGTGCCTTTTTTTTGCCAAGCTTTTACTCTTTCAAATAATAAACCATCTACAGAACTTTTCAGCAAGCTATTTTTCTACTTCTTCTTATCATCATTATCATTGATTAACAATATTATTATTAATAATAAAGTGAGCCTCTTATCGTTTAACAGAAAAATACATCATACAAACAGCAACTTTTGCAGTCTTGTCAGTCTGATGGCGAGTTATCATCTTTCTGTCATCATTAACATACTGTTAATAATCAAAGAAGCTCTGACGCTTTACATTTGTTCTTTTATAATACAAGATTTCAGCATTGAGCTACAATCAGGCTACATTCATGATTTTGTTCAGTCAAACTAACCAAAAATCATTATGATCATCATTATAAAGTTTCAGGGCGTTCCTGTAACCATGGTAACTCACGGTGTCAGGGAGAGATGCTGAATGAAGCTGTTTACACAGATACGCTCCAGACAAAGTCCAGACTATAGTTGTTATTTCACACATGTAGCACACAACAGGAGACTCTCTGTGTCAGACGAGTTCTCACGTGTTGACTAAACTCAATTGGTAACGTAGCAGCACGACGAGTCCTTGCTAGCTAAGCAGCTAAACTTTAGTGCCGCTCCGTGTTTAGATCCTGCCCTGTGTGGGTCACTACACTGTCATTGGTCAGGCGCACATGCTGTTAACGATACCATTGGCTGTAGAGTGTGACAATCTGTCAATAAAAAATCAGACAACACGTTCTCCTCCGATCTGCATTGATCTCATAAGCCGCCTCTGTGAAGTTTGAATGACGGAAATCCGTCGTAGCGACGGAGAACTTTAATCCATGTGAACGTATTCAGTCTGGAGCTTTAGTACAGTGAGGTGAACACAACACAAACACAGTAGAGCAGAGTGGCACTCACACTCATCGGTGAGGGAGTTTGTAGCGCGGCTCCATGGTGCGCACCACTAACCGAAACTAATGTTACTGCTCCGTTTGTTGTGGTCCCACTCACTAAACAGTCCGGGTGGCGTGCGCGCTAAGGTTCCGGTTACGTGTTTTTTGTTCCGGTCTTGCGGCAAAGCATCGACGTTAATTAATCGATGCCAAATCGTCACGTGAGGCATCGTGATGCATCGCCACATCGATGAATTGCACCCACCTCTAGTTATAAGGCCCAAATCATGGATCAGTGCAAAGGAAGTGGACAACAGACCATGGCAACATAAGCCAGAGATTTAAATCTACTAGGATGAAGTTAACTTCTGGTGGCCTCTTTCCAGAGCCAGCCCAAGGCTTACGCAAACTAAGCGGCTGCTCGGCAACCAGGGGGCCCCCTTTTCATGATTTCATGATCAATATACCTGCCTACAAGTGCTGTGTCTGCCAGCATTTGAGTCATGTGCATAAACTAGACACCTTGTGTGCATAGACAAAGCAAGGATGGATTGCTGAATGAGCCTGAATGACCCAAGAGGTCAAGGGGCCCTGAAGCCCAAGTTGTTGCGTGAAGTCACTACCTCAATAAGTCAAAAAGCAAAAGGCTATGAGTCTGAACACATTTAGGTATTGCCTTTCTCCAGCCGGCCATAAAAAAAAAGGCACCAGAATACAGGAAATCACATCTACCAAATTCAGAATTTTTTGGGGGAGGACCCCCAGACCCCCGTTCCCTTATTTGCACCCACTTTCATAAAACTAGCGTCAGCGATCCCTCACTATGAGAAAAACAATGGAGGAACTTCCACCAGCTAGCACTCAAGCCATTACCAGGGATACTCAGAATGAGGGCAGTATTATTCAAATGAGAGTCCTCTTTACGTAAGAAGGAGACCAAAATCTGAATTGCATGCTGAATCTTATATTTTTCTGACCTTGGCAGCCCAGTAAGCCCAAACACTTACTGGGGTGTCTTAATTCACAGTTTGTGGGCTGTGTAAGAAATTACATAGTCTTACTGTTTGTGATCCAATGTGCTTAAGGACAGGAAGAGTTGGAGAATGACATTTTGCTTAAGGTGTCAAAAGAAGCCACAGGTGGCGACACATCCCCCACATGGGAAGATACACAAGTTTAGATAAAATGACATTTGCTGTCCCATCTGTTTACATCAAAGGGTCACTGTCCTGGGAAGACAGGATACACCCAAACATCAAAGAGTCATTATTAAGTAAAGAAAATGTTTTATGACTGTTGCAAATGGAGGTAACCTCCTCACTCTGACTGTACTTAAAGAGACATCAATTTAGAGTTCGTCAGAAAACGCTCTTGCCTTTTCTCCACGCTGCGTGAATAAACGAGATCTGATTCATTACGCTGAAGTCTGAGGTTCTTCGGAGACTTAGCAACTCTCTACCTCACAAAGGAGAATTTCCACAACAGGCTGTTAGGTTGTCAAGATACCCAAATGTGTGTTCATAAGTACTAAAAAGTGAGTTTATCAATTTTTTTTATCAGACGTCCACTTTGAAGCTTGAGTCTTTGTTTTTCAACCTCTATTTGGGTCCTTTTGCTAAAAGGGATTAAAAAATCTTTGCCAGGCTATTAAATTGTTTGGCCTGCCACATGAATCTTTGAGGTGCTGTAGTTTCTGGGCTGTCTTCATCAAAGGTGCCGGTGTGTAGTTTGTTAATAAAAGAATCTGTGGAGGCAAGGCTGGGTGGAAGCCTGCGTCTGAACCATCTGGTTCAGACGCAGGCAATCTGGTATTCACATATCCATGGCAAAGTAATGCCAAATGCTTTGCCCTCTGCTCTATCAGAAATCCTCTTGAGCCTTCGATCTTAGGAAATCTACTAATTACCACCCCACTTTCTCTGCCTGTGCAGCCCTTTTTAAAGTCCATTCGCACGCACCTACCTACTTCTTCTAATTGGTCACTTTGGTGGATTGAGGGTCCATCTATCCAGAGGAAAGAAGGATTGGTCTACCTCACACCCCCTATGAAATAACTCATCTTCTGTGTGTTACTTAACTCTACTGACGTCACCGAAAGGGGACCTGATGGTCTCTCTCACTTTTTGGTAGTATGTCCTATTAAAAGTTCTCTACATTTTATATTCATATTTGTCTATGTGACTTCGTACAATGGCTGGATGATATATATATATATATATATATATATATATATATATATATATATATATATATATATATATATATATATATCCATTCATCCATCCATCCATCTTCTTCCGCGTTATCAGCTGCCTGAGCAGGGACACCCAGACATCCCTCTCCCCGGGGGCATCCAAAACAGATGCCCGAGCCACCTAACCTGGCTCCTCTCGATGTGGAGGAGCAGCGGCTCTACTCCAAGCTCCTCCCGTGTGACCGAGCTCCTCACCCTATCTCTAAGGGAGCGCCCCACCACCCTGCGGAGGAAACTCATTTCGGCTTCGACCCAAAGTTCATGGCCATAAGTGAGGGCAGGAACGTAGATTGACCGGTAAATGGAGAGCTTTGCCTTTCGGCTCAGCTCTCTCTTCACCACGACGGACCGATACAACGACCGCATTACTGCTGCCGCTGCACCGATCCTCCTGTCAATCTCACGCTCCATCCTTCCCTGGAGCCAGGACAGAGAGACGCCAGGACAGAGAGACTCCATCCACCCAGAGACACCAAGACAGAGAGGCTCCACCCACCCAGAGACACCAGGACCAAGAGGCTCCACCCACCTCCCCTCAAGTTCACAGACAAACACCACACCCAACGTCCACCTGGCCCACCACCCCACCCTGGACATCAGCTGCCTTTATGACCACGTCCATCTACTTAAAAACACCGCCCCCATCTTCACTCAGACACTGAAGGACGGCCATCCAGACCATCCAGACCACCCCCACGGAGACCTGACCATATTCATCTCCCTACAACAAGGCAGCTACGAACCCCCTCACACCCGATCAGAGCCCCTCCTCCAGGAGCCCCACCCCAGCACCATCACCAGGAGCCACGCCTCAGCCCACTGAGCTACACTCAGGTGGTGAGGTGAGCAGCAGACGCCCCCCTTACCCTTCCAACTTCCAACCCTCCTGAATGCTACATTTTGAGTTTAAAACTTAATGACCTCTAAATCATTTGTTATGTCATGTTGGAATATCCAGGGTCTGAGGTCCTCTGCTTTTGGTCTTAAGAGCGGGACCCCAGACTTTAAGAGAGAGTTAGAAACTTCAGATATCATAGTTTTGCAGGAGACTTGAAATAGAGGAGACATGCCCACTGGTTGTGCTTTAGGTTATAGAGAAAACATTTTCCCATCTACCAAACTGAAAAGGGTAAGCTAAGGCCGAGATTCAGGAGGGATGTTGATCTGGTACAAGACGAACCTCACACACTCAATAGAATTACTCAAAAAAGGAGATTTTTCAATTCAGTTCAATTCAATTCAATCTTTATTAGGGACACATCTTATGAGAGGTCCATAGCACCAGCGAACACAACACAATGAATAAAAAAAATAAAATATAATAAAATACCTAAACGCACAGACATGTACATACATACTCCCCCCACCTCATATATTTACAGGCTTGAACGCCAGTGGTTCCACAATCTAGACGAGAACCTGGTAGAGCTCAGTTCAGAGCTGATTAAGGCTAAAATAATACCATTTCCAGAGTCAGATACCCTACACATATATCTATATATAAATATATATATATTTCAGTTTGGTTCAAAATCAAAAAAGAGATGGTTCCACAGACAAAGACATATTCATGTGTACAGCCTATATCCCCCCATCAGCGTCCCCTTATTATTATGAAATGTTTCTCCATTCTTGAAGATGAGATCAGCTTCTACCAAACAAAAGGAAATGTGCTGATCTGTGGTGAGCTTAACGCCAGAACAGGCACAGAACCAGATTTGATTAATGCACAGGGAGACAAACATATACCTGGCCAGATCAACATCCCCTCTCCTTCACTTCGGCACAGGAACAACTTTGACAAGACTTTCAACAGAAATGGGCATCAACTGCTGCAGTTATGTCACACACTGGGTCATTTATGTCAACGGTCGGCTTCGAGGGGACTCCTTTGGTCTCTACACACACAGCTCTCCTCTTGGCAACAGCACAGTGGACAATAGTATTACAGACCGAGAGCCCCTCTGTCTAAGAGCATGCACTATCAACCCCTTATCAACAACCTTATCTGATCACAGCAAAATCAGCCTATACATTAGGAAGACAACAACTGACCCCCATGTAGCAGAGCATTATAGACCTTATAGATGGACAAGCAATAGCAAGGATGACTACCAGAAAGCAATCGGTCATCCAACAATCCAATCTCAGTTAGACCATTTTATCACCACCTCATATTCCCACAATAATGACAGCCTGAACCAGGCTGTTCGGGATATTAACTACATATTTGACAACACAGCATTTCTATCCAATCTGAAAAAATCTCAGCATCACAGTTCAAACTCAGCTAATGAAAAGTGGTTTGACTCTGACTGCAGGTGTCTGAGAAAAAAGCTCAGAAAATTATCCAATGAAAAACACAGACAACCTGACAAGCATGAGCTTCACCTCCAGTATTGGGAAACACTGAAATTATATAGAAAAACACTGAGAGCTAAAAAGGAGCAGCATGAACAGCACCAACTTGAAGAAATCGAGGAATCCATTGACTCAAATGATTTTTGGAAAAAATGGCATTCATTCAACAAATCAAACAAGGCTATTGGTTATTCAAAATGGGAAAATATGGGAAAAACACTTTTAAAATCTATACAGTACAATCACCCTGGATTCAGTCCAAAATAATCTGCTCAACAAACTAGAAATCCTTGAATCAATCGTTAAAGACAACCAAAATCCTTTAGATTATGAAATTAGTAAAGGGGAGCTGCTGGATAAGATCCAGGCCCTGCAGCCAAGAAAGGAAAGTGGCCCTGATGGCATCTTAAATGAAATGCTTCAGTTTAGCAGCCATAAAATCAAGACTGCCATATTGAAATGATTCGATCTCATTCTGAACATTGGACATTTTCCTGACACCTGGAGCCAAGGGATTATCACTCCAATGTTTAAAAATGGAAACAAATATGAGCCAAAAAACTACAGAGGCATATGTGTCAGCAGCAACCTGGGGAAGTTATTCTGCAGCATCTTAAACAGCCATCTGCAAAACATCCTCAGTAAGCATAATGTCCTGAGCATGAGTCAGATTGGTTTTACCCCACAACACAGAACCACTGACCACATCTACACCCTCCACACTCTCATCCAGAAACACGTCCACCAGAACAAAAACACAATCTTCTATTGTTTTGCAGATTTCAAGAAAGCATTCGACTCGATTTGGCATCACGGTCTGTTTCTGAAATTACTAGAAAAAGGTATTGGAGGAAAATTCTACAATATTATTAAGACAATTTACATAAATAATAAATGTGCTGTAAAAATTGGGCTGCAGTCTGAGCCCCACCCTGTTTAATATTTACATCAGTATATTGGCCAAATCCCTGGAAGAGTCAGAGATCCCTGGTCTGATCCTCTCTGACATAGAAGTCATGCTTACTATTTGCAGATGACCTAATACTGCTCGCTCCATCAAAGGAGGCTCTACAAAAGCAACTAGATCACCTGCAAAAGTTCTGTCAGACCTGGGCCCTGACCATTAACCTGGAAAAAACAAAAGTCATGGTCTTCCAGAAACGACCTAAGAGTCAGAAAAATCCCCACACCTGGACTCTATGGACATAGAGCACACACATAGCTACACATATTTAGGACTAAATAGCACATCTATGGGAAATTTCAATCTGAACATTAAGGATCTCTTAGACAAAGGCAGAAGAGCTTTCTGGACTATAAAAAAAATCCTCAAACATAGACATACCTGTCAAAATCTGGATCAAAATATTTAAATCGATAATTGAACCAATTTTATTGTGTGTTAGTGAAGTGTGGGGCCCTCTCATAAACCAAGACTTTGAAAAATGGGACAAACACCCCAATTGAAATCATGCACACAGAGATCTGCAAAAGCATCCTTACAGTACACAGGAACACTCCCAATAATAGATGCTGGATTAGGCCAATTTCCCCTGTTATTTCAGATCCAAGAAAGAGCTATAAAATTCTACCAACACCTCAAAGCCAGCAAGCCCAGCTCCTACCACTACAAAGCCCTACAATGCCAAGAAGAGAGCAAAGAAAGGAGTCCCCTCAGCCAGCTGGCCCACAGGCTCAGTTCCACCAGCACCTGGCACCAAGACCGCCCTCACACAATCCGGCCCCACCAAATTACAGCAAAAGAAAAAGACAAATACATCAACTATTGGACATCTACAACCAAAACCCAAAGCAAACTCCAATGTTATTTGGCCCTGAACAGACAATACGCCATGGCAAATTATCTGAGCTCTGTAACTGATCCGAGACTGAGGAAAACGTTGACTATGTACAGACTCAGCAACCACAGCCTGGCCTTAGACAGCGGCCGACACAGTCAGACATGGCTGCCTAGAGAGGAGCTGCTGTGTCGGCTCTGTCCACACAGACAGGTGGAGACAGAGCAGCACTTCCTGCTGCACTGTGACACATACACAGACATCAGAACCCAGCTCTACACCAAAATTACATGCATAACCCCAAACTTCCACAAACTCTCAGACCAAGAAAAATTACACCATTTACTGGGAGAGGAAAGTGCCACTGCTGTAGATGCAGCAAAATATGTGAGTGCCGTCACAGGTGAAGAGAAAAGCTGCACAACAACACCTGACATGATCTCCTCCACATGAGCCAGCTGCTCCTGACTGGGTTCTTACTCTTACCTGCACATTGATATATCGTTAATTAGCTGACTATTGTTCTGTAATTATTGCCGTTATAATATATTAATATATTATTTATATATTAAGTTATTATAAATGTTTAATTATCTATGAATTAATTATTAATTATCTATGTATTCTTGTTCTGTAGTCCAAACGCTTTGGCAATATTGTAAAACAGTCATGCCAATAAAGCTTGTTGAATTGAGACAGAGAGAGAGAGAGAGAGAGACAGACAGAGAGAGAGAGAGAGAGAGAGAGAGAGAGAGAGAGAGAGAGAGAGAGAGAGAGCAAAAGGAAAGATGATGTAAATGAAGGAGATAAATATGTCACCTCGTGAAAAAGTTCACCAGAGAGCTGGGAGACCTCAGCAGGTCTCTGCTCAGATTCACAACCACCTTCTCTGATGGTCATGGAGACACTGAAAGCAGCTAACCTCTGTATCCCTCTCAACACCTCCTGCAGGTCAATGCCTGTTACTCCCAGAGCCATGGTCATCAAAACACTGCTGTCCAGCATCTCTGTGCTCACTGTGGTGCTCAACTTGTTGGTCATCATCTCTATCTCCCACTTCAGGCACTGACACTTTTCTTAAAATGTGATGGATAATATTATTATATGCTGTTCTGTGTTATTCTATGCTACAGACACCAACTTAATTTCGTATTCCACCTTCTATGCACCTCTATTTACTGTGTTTTTGACAAAGTTAGATTTGTCAAAGATATCAGGACTTATTGGATCTGAAAGATATAGCGCTTTATTTGGCATGTAGGCTGTGCAGAAATTGGTTTTCAAGCTGCTGTAAATGAAATGTCACTGTCCACATTCAGTCACACTAACTGCTGTGATGTAAACTCATTTGAACTGAACATGAGACACTAATCATTATCTCTTCCTCCAGGCAGCTCCAGACCCCCACCAATCTCATCCTCCTCTCTCTAGCTGTGTCTGACTTGTTGGTGGGCCTTGTAGTGATGCCACCTGAAATCATCTTGATGCAACCCTGTACGTTTCTGGATAAACTTTCATGTGCTCTTTTTTACCTTTTTAGCTTCATCCTCACCTCTGCCTCTGTTGGGAGCATGGTACTCATATCAGTGGACCGTTATGTGGCTATTTGTTATCCTCTGCGATATTCTTCCATGATAACACCAAGAAGAGTTCAAATGTGTTTGTCTCTGTGTTGGTTCTTTTCGGTTACCTACAACTTTATGTTACTTAAAGATCACTTGTCACAGATAGATTTGTTAAATTCCTGTTATCAAGAGTGTGTTCTTGTCATAAACTACATTTTCGGGGCCGTAGACTTGCTGGTCACCTTTTTCTGCCCTCTTACTGTCATCATAGTTCTCTATATGAGAGTGTTTGTGGTGGCTGTGTCACAGGCACGTGTCATGCGGTCTCAAATTTCAGCTCTCAGATCAAATGCTCTGACTGTTAAAAGATCTGAGATGAGGGCTGCTAGAACTCTTGGTGTTATCCTTCTTGTGTTTGTACTTTGTCTCCTTCCATACTACAGTTCTTCTATAGCAGGACAGAACACAACAAGTGTGGCTTCATCAGTTCAAATTTGGCTGTTCTATTGTAACTCCAGTTTTAATCCTCTGATCTATGCCTTTTTCTACCCGTGGTTTAGAAAATCAGTTAAAGTCATTGTCAGCCTTCAGATACTACAGCCAGGCTCCTGTGAGGCCAAAATAATGTAGAGATAAGCTATCAATGTGTTTAACTTAACCATTTTATGAAGGAGACCTTAGTCAAATTGATGGTGAAATGCATGTTTTTACATTTATTTACTTTGGTAGCAATATACTGAACTAAATAAATGACAGCAGAAAGAAAATTCAGGATGTGAACCACTGTTTTGATGCAACCTTTCCCAGTAAAGATGATGAAGTTCCACCCTTGGTATTGATCAAATATTGAACATGCAGTTTCCTCAACATATCCTGTCAGTGTGTTGATTTTGTAACAGAAGTATTGACCCTGACCTACAGACTTGTGTCAGAAAAAGACAACATTATGAATGTATAATCAGTGCTTAAAGCAAAATGTGATGCTAAAACATTGCTGGTGAATGGTTGTAATTTAAAAAGCTAAATAACAATTTTTAACATCACAAGAATGTTGAGAATAATTAAGAGGCACGGGAGGTGTCATGTAGAGAAACAGTCAGTTTAATCATTCATGCTTCTCTGTTGCCCCCTTCAGAGCACCTCCCACTGTTATTTCAAAGTACCCTTAAATACCAAATTATTTAAATAATGAATTAAGACAGAACTATGTACTAAGTCAACCCCAATAACAAAACCCATGCAAATTCCTAATGAGTCGAATAAAACAGAGGAATATATTTTGTGTTATTTGACATGCCCTTGATTCTTGTGTTTCAAAATTTCATTATTTTATTGTTTCACTGCATTTAAAAGTATTAGGGGTGTAGTACAACACAAGACAACCTTTCACAGATGTTTTTTCCATCCCTGAATTGTACTGGGGCTCTTTTATGTATATTGGAAAGCATTTTTACTGTTTTTGCATGGTATTAAATGATGCTTGAAAAACTGTTGAGTAGTTCGAACCTGTAACGTTCACTGGTACTGGCGGAGTAGAACCCAAAAGCACGACAACGAGACAGTCAAAGTGGCAGGGAAAGTTCAGTTTACTTATCAATTCAGGCAATGGTCAAAACCGGGAGATCAGTCATACAGGCAAACAAATCCGATGAGGGGCAGGCTGGGTGATAAAGGTCAAAAAACAGGCAGGCAGCTCCAGAAGAGGTAGATCAGGCAGAAACAGAACATGGTAGGCTGGAGAGCTTGGCAAAAATACACAAGACAATCTGGCAGGGAACAGGTGACAGTGGACCAGTGATATACTGAGGCACTAATGAGGGAATGGCCTGCAGGAGGGGAGATGGGTAGGGAAGCCCAGGTGAGGGGAATGAGGGGGCTATAAGGGCTCTCACACCATCCCAACAAATAATAAATACACTGGACTTTTGCTCTCTGTCGATTGGCGCATCATTCTGACCTTGTGACATGCCTGGCTATAAGATGAGGCTATAACATGAGACTGTTGTTCACTCATGACGGACTAATATGGACACATGTGCAGACACACACGTAATCTGTATGTACGGTCTAGAGTTGAATTCAGCTCTGTATGCTACTGCTGTAATATGTTTTGTCAAATGTCATAGTAAAAGAAAGTGTTAGGTAAAAATGTAAAATGCAAAAGATAAGAAAAGATTAGGATGAAGATTTTATCCTGTGGGTAATGGGGGCGGGACTAGATAAGCTTTGGCTTCTCCCGCTTTTCCCTTTCGGCCATGTGTATTGTATTATTTGAACAATAATGAAATGTGATGATGATGAATTGACATGCCCGAAATAAACAACATAATGAGTTGATTGCATGGCAGGAGGAAGTGGCAGGATCTGAAATGACAGGGGAGTTAAGTGAGCTCTCATTAACAGGTTTGACCTTGGAGACATGGAAGTTAGGGTGAATCCTCATGGACCGTGGTAGACGAAGACGGACAGCTGCAGGTTTGATGACCCTCGAGATGGGGAATGAGCCCACAAAATGGAGAGCCAACTTCTTGGACTCCACTCTGAGGTGAAGGTCCCGCGTAGATAACCAGACGCGCTGCCCCAGGGTGAAACGGGATGCAGGGATGCGATGTCGGTTGGCGGACCGTTGGTAACGGTTGGAGGAGTGCAGAAGGGTGGATCGGACCTGCATCCAAGTGCGTCGACACCGCCGGACTGAGGGGACGCTGGCTTCATGTTCCTGCTCAGGGAAAAGTGGTTGTTGGTATCCCCAGGAGCATTGGAAAGGTGAGAGACCGGTGGCTGAAATGGGAAGGGTGTTATGGGCGTACTCGATCCACAGGAGCTGTTTCGACCATGAGGAAGGGTTGCAGGAGGCAAGACAGCGCAGAGCCGTCTCCATCTCTTGGTTCATGCATTCAGCCTGACCATTCGATTGAGGGTGCGAAACCAGATGACAGACTGATGGTGGCCCCCAGTAGACTGCAAAACTCGGACCAAAAGTGAGAGGTTAATTGTGGCCCCTGGTCAGAGACCATGTCACTGGGGAGACCATGCAGCCGGAACACATGTTGCAACATGAATTCAGCAGTTTCTCTGGCAGTGGGTAATTTGGGTAAAGGAATAAGTTGGGCGGTTTTGGAAAACCGATCAATAACGGTAAGTATGACTGTGTTACTGCAGAGAGTGGTAGGCTGGTGACAAAGTCCAAAGAGATGTGGGACCAGGGGCGACGAGGAACTGGCAGGGGATGATAAAGCCGGAGGGAGCTTGGTGAGTATTCTTATGTTGAGAGCAGATCAGGCAATCTTCTTCATGATGAGAAGGAGAGCTTTCCGGTTGGAACTGGCAAGAAAGGGCGTCGGATTTGATGTTCTTAGAGCCTGGCCGGTATGAGAGGGAGAATTCAAAACGGTTAAAGAATAGTGCCCACCTAGCTTGACGAGAGTTCAGCCACTTAGCTGAACGGATGTACTCCAGATTTTTGTGATCTGTCCAGACCACAAATGGCTGGGATAGTTTTAAGGTTTAACCCTAACTCAAATGGCCCCTCCAACCAGGGTCTCCACTCCTTTACTGCAAGCTTCACCGCCAACAGTTCCCAGTTCCCTATGTCGTAATTCCTTTCCACTGGAGACAGCTTCCGGGAGAAGAAGGCATATGGGTGAACCTTCGGATCCTCCGCCGACCGCTGGGAAAGACCTGCCCCTACACCAGTGTCTGAGGCATCCACCTTCACAACAAACTGGCATGAGGGGTCAGGGAAAATGAGAATGGGATTAGAGGTGAAACGTGATTTCAACTCACCAAAAGCTCTCTCCGCCGCGAGGGACCACCGGAAGGGCACATTCAGGGAGGTGAGGGCAGTGAGAGGAGCTGCCTCCGAACTGTAGTTTCGGATGAACCGTCTGTAGAAGTTTGTGAAACCCAAGAAGCATTGAAGTTCCTTTCGTGTGGGAGGAGCAGGCCAGTCGGTGACCACCCTGGTCTTGGACGGATCCATCTGGATGTTACCAGAGTTGACGACGAAATTCGAGAAGGATACCTCTGAGGTGTGGAACTCATATTTTTCTGCCTAATTGAAGAGCTGTTTCTCCAAGAGCCTCTGGAGGACTTAGCATACATGCACCACATGCTCCTGTTTGGAAATGTGAGTGTAGGAGCTAAGCCAACGCTTGAAGCTACTGAGATGCTTCCTGCCTGATGATTTAATTGACGCGCTAATTAACTCGTTCTGATGGATTCACGCTTCGACTCTGTTTCTCTTTTGAACACTTTTTCCTTTTATTGTCCATTATAAGAGTTATGTCAATAATCAACATAAACTTTTCCTTTGTAAACAAACAACTTAAATCCTCTCCACTTGTCTCAGCTTCAGCCACAGCGTGAGCGGTCAAAAACTATTTACCTGTCCGGGCAGAAACACCTGCCGGGCAAAAGGTTGGTTCCTATTTATAACATTGGAGCCAATTTCCAAACAGCGAAACCAGATAACATAAATTACAAAGCAAACAATATTATGACTCCTACAATGAGAATGTTGTCCAGGTAAACAAAAACACAAATGTTGAGCAGGTCCCGAAGAACATCATTAACCAACCCCTGTAAGACGGTGGGGGCATTGGTGAGACCAAATGGCATAACTCCCACCAGGAGCATTGAAGGCGGTCCCCTTCCCTGATTCTCAACAAATGGTAAGCATTGCGGAGATCGAGTTTGGAAAAGATGGTAGCTCCCTGTAGCAGTTCAAAGGCAGATGAGATTAGTGGAAGTATCTGTTTATGACAGTGTCAATGTCATTGAGTCCCCGGTAGTCAATGCAAGGTCGCAGGAATTTGTCCTTCTTCCCCACAAAAAAAAAACCCTGCTCCAGCGTGAGATGATGACGGCCGAATGATTCCTGCAGCCAGGGAGTCATTAATATATTTCTCCATAGCCTTAGTCTCAGGAGCAGATAGGGAGAAGAGTCGGCCCTTAGGATGAGAGGTATCCAAGAGAAGGTCAATAGCACAGTCATATGGGCGATGCGGTGGCAAAGACGTGGCCCGAGCTTTGTTAAAAACTTCCCTAAGATACAGGTAATCCTTAGGAACTCTGGAAAGATCTGGACACTCAGAGGTAACAGGCAGACTAGGAGCAGATGACAGGGCAGACCTCAAACAGACAGCATGACAATGAGCACTCCACTGCAGTATAGCTCCTGAAGCCCAGTCTATGTGTGGATTATGTCTCTTGAGCCAAGGATACCCTGTTGTGGTGCATGGATAAGGTGAAAGGTGAGTGTTTCACTGTGATTACCTGACATGGTTAGGAGTCGATCAATGTGTGACGGCCATCAAGAGCAGTGGCGTGGATCGGCTTCCCCAGAACCTTCTGACCGATCACCAGCTGGGAGGTAAGAGTCATATCCAACAGGTTATCGTCAGCACCAGAGTCAATGAGGACTGAGACAGTGTGATTAATCCCAGCACAGCACAGTTAAGCATGAATTAAAGGCAGAGAGGGCCTTTCCAAGTTCATGGTTTGGCTCACCAGCGCCCCCTGGATGACTGGTAAGCCCTGTCTTTTACCGGGCAGGATGAGACAAAATGGCCGTCCTGGCTGCAGTACATATACTTGTTCTCCTGCAGGTGGGGCTGTTTTTCCGCCATGAAGAGCCGGGTCCGCCCAAGCTGCATTGGCTCTGGAGATTCGCTAGAGGCGCCAGAGACCGGTTCAGAAGAGAGCCATGGAGGATGGGATGGCTGGCGAAGCGGCACTTGTGGAACGGTGGACATGACCCTCTCCTTTCGAGAGACAAGCGCATCCAAGTCAGCAGGAAGATCTCGGGCCACCAGCTCGTCCTTAAATCGGTCGGAGAGTCCGTGCTAGAAGGCATCCATGAGTGAGGCAGCATTCCACTTGCTCTCAGCTGCTATGGTGCGGAACTCGATGGAGTAGTTAGACACAGACTTTCCTCCCTGTGTCAGGTTGAACAAATCTCGAGCAGCCTCTCTTCCGGCTGTGGCATGATCAAAGACCTTCCGGAGCTTGGCAGAGAACAACTTGACCAACGAGCAGATGGGAGATTGCTTCTCCCACTCAGTGGTTCCCCAGTCTTTGGCTCTACACGAGAGCAGAGAGACGATACATGCCACCCAGGACCTCTCTGTGGGAAAGGCGGAAGACTGGAGTTCGAAGTCGAGGGAACACTGCACACAGAACGGCCGGCAGGAAGCCGGAGCACCGGAATAACATTCCAGTGGTGGCAAGCACACCTTCAATGAAGGAGTCTGGGCCGAAGGACTGGAGGGCGGCACAGGACCCGATCCACGGTCCGATAGGGAGAGTCTCTGGAAGTGTTCCTGAACGCAACCCATGCTCCTCTTGTGGCGAGTCGCCATCTCCTGCAAACCCCCCCCCCCCCCGCTATAGAGTTAAGTTGTTCGTCACGGTGCTGGCCTGCGCCTCCAGCTGCTCTCTGAGTAAATCAGTCGGCTGGGTTCATGTTGGCCAGATTGGACTGTAACCTCCAAGCACTCGGTTGACCGACCGTGCCAACTTCCAACTCAAACTACCTGAATGGCATTTGGCAGCCCCTGCAAATACACAACCAGACTCGCAGCAAAACCATGCAAATTCTTAATGAGTCGAATAAAACAGAGGAATCTATGTTGTGTTATTTGACATGTCCTTGATTCTTGTGTTTCGAAATGTCATTATTTTATTGTTTCACTGCATTTAAACATATAAGGGATGTAGTACAACACAAGACATCCTTTCACAGATGTTTTTTCTGTTCCTGAATTGGATGGGGGCTCTTTTATGTTTATTGGAAAGCATTTATATTGTTCTTGCATGGTATTAAATGATTGATAATCTGTTGAGTGCTTTGAACCATTACAAGTGGTAGATTCTGGCCTTTTATTCCCTCAACCAGCAAAAACAAAGATATCATTTGTATAAAATTAGCTGGGGCTAACTCACCTGAATTCTCCCGAGAGTGTCGTTATGAATGTAAACCCTGCTGAAAAAAAAACAGCTGGTTAGTGTCGGTTTGGTGCAGGTTTAGCTGGTGGATCAGCATGATGAAGCTGGTCCACATCCCATGCTGGTGCATGCTGGGCAGGGAACACCTGTGCCTGAATACAGTTCAATCAGCTTCTTGATTTGCCACACCTGTCAGATGGATGGCTTATCTTATTGGATTTTAACAAATGTGTGCTCAACATCTGAAAGAAGTATTATTTTGTGTACATACAAAATAAAAACTTCATAAAATTGTTTACTTCAGCTTGTGAGAGAAACGGGAGCAACAAAGTGTTGCATTTATATTTTTGTATATTTTTTGCAGTATTTACGGTTGGTTCCGGGTGCCCTCAAACGACCACAAAATCTTGCAGGTTTGAAGCTTGTGTTCAATAAACTTGGTATACTGCGACACCCTCACTGACTCTGTGTCCTGTATTGGACTTTCACAGCCAACTTCACTCCTCCTCATACGCAATATGAAATAAGTTGTTGACACATCCCATGCTGGTCACCAGCATACCAGCACTAAAACACAACATACACTGTTCTTGCTGGTGTGGATTTTATTATATACTCGCTGCGCAGTATGATACTTAGATGAGAGACAGCTTAAGACACACACATGCAGAAGGACCAAGACACTGTCACAGGAGAGTGCAAAGATGTGTGGATTATTTTTGCTATGATGCTATCGCAGGCTGCTAAACCGGACGTGCAGCATGAAGCAGTTCTTGTTTTCTTTCTCAAAAATAACTAACTGTCAGACGAGTCAGAGTGACGGTTCGGGGAAAGGCAGCATCTGCAATTTACTAGAAATGATGATATGATTTGCATCTCTGTATGTGTCCTTTTTAGGATTTGCTTTGCAAACGTGTAAACCGCCCCTAGATGTGTAATAAAACGAGCCTGAAAACTGCGGAGAACCAGAACTCTTGGAGGCAGCTGCAGGAGCAGGTCACAGGATCTGTATTGGGCTGTAGGGTTCTCCCTTTTAAAAGGCGGAAACAGAATTCTGACTCTGTGTGATCATTCAGCTTTCTCTCCCTTTAGGAGCGTATAAGTTGAGGTCCTGAGGATTCGGGGTGACGAATCAGGTCACAACACTGGTCATCAACTATACTGGTCTATGCTGGTTTTTCCAGCAGGGAAACCCTTATACATGGTGTCAGAAAGAGGCAAACCTACTGCGAATATAATTTAGGTACTAGGCAGTGTTAGTTGAGTGTCCGATAGAGACAGGCATTGTTTACCTCCCTGCTGGAAAAACCAGCATAGACCAGCATAGCTGGTGACCAGAAAGACCAGTATATGTTGTGTTTTGGTGCTGTTGTTCCTCCTTATACTCTGCAATATGAAATAAGTTGTTGACACATCCCATACTGGTAACAAGCATCCCATGCTGGTGCTGGTATGTTTGCGCTGGTATGTTGGTGTTTGTATGCTGGTCACCAGCATGGGATGCTAGTCACCAGCCTGGGATGTGTCAACAACTTATTTCATATTGCAGAGTATGAGGAGGAGTGAAGTTCACAGTTCATAATTCAAAATTTTGAACTAAGTTCACAGTTCCAAAAATGAACTAGTTCATAGTTCTTTTTTTTTTCAATATGTTGATACGAGCTATTATTTTTCAAAATTATTGCCACAGTCCATGTAGAACCACAGACAGCAGTTATTCTATCAGTTTTAACATTGAAACTGCAGCTCTCTGAAAATATTCTGCAAAACCAGTGTCCAGCTGTGGCTGGGAGATGAAGACAACGGAGCCGCTACTGTACACCGTTAATGCAATTTGGGTGGTAGAGGATCTGTTTTGGCTCGCCGTTGCCGTGTCTTTTGATTTTTTATTCACATGCACATACCAGACTAGACAATACAAGACTAGCCAGGTGCTTTAGTTCAATGTGCCGTTTCAGGTTTGCGGTACAGGATAGAGTACAAATTAAAAATAAAATACATAAATAAGTAAATAAATATATAATTTTTAAAAAGAAGAAGAAAGGTAAAAATACAATAATAAATAAATAGATAGTTCAGACAGTGGCTTCAGGGAAAAACTTTTCATAATTACTCAGTAAGGTATTACTTTTTTTGTTATTTAACAAAATCAGAGATTTAAGCAAAGAGCTCAGTTCCAGGAGAAAAGGAGCCAATTTAGGTAGTGATTTTGCAAATTTTTGTTTGTGAATAAAACATTTTGCATAGGATAACAAAGTTCATCATGTGTTCAAGAGCATTATCTTCTGGGTTAACAGCAAATAACACGGTTAAGGGTAAGAGAATGGACAGAGTTAGCAGCATAAAAAAAATGAGATTCATCACTCCAGAATATTTTAGATATATCACAATAAAAAAACAGATGTGAAGCCTTCATTTGTTTTTGTCTCCATGATGACACATGCGGCGGTGTGACTCTGTGGTAGCTGGTGTTGCCAGTGTTCTGTCAGTTCAGGACGAATTAATCTGTGTTCGTTTGGTAATGCCTCACTGCATGTTTGGTATGCAGCTGTTTCTGTCTGAAATAGTTACGTTTTGATCGAAAGTAAAGCGAGTTGCACAAACCTCTCGTCCAGCGTCCTTTTTATACACAACAGCCAGATTGGGTGTTTTTCCGCTACATATGAAGGCCTGTTCACGGTGTGTTTTAGCCGGTTTTCGCCTGGAAGACTCGATGGAAATCTGGCACTGGCTTGAACGAAGTTTAACTGTGAGAACGCGCCATTCACAAACGCCAGAATGAACGTGTTCACAATAACGTTCATCAGGCAGAAATACGTATGTTCAGTTCACGTTCTCCCAAAATATGAACAAGTTCATGAATGATCGTTCGTTGAATGTCACTCCGCTCAGTAGTACATTTATTCGTCACAACGGAACTTCATTCAAAGCAGAGCTCCACCAAACAGCCTGCAATCGTTGTGGAAGGTTATCTGATGTGTCCGTGTTTCCCCTATATGCATTCTGCTGCTGGATTTTCAGCGCCACCACCGAAAAAAAAAAAAACAACATGATTTTTGTAGGTTTAATATCACCGGCGAATGGCGACTTTAAGTTGCACACAGTGAAAGCACTACACCCTAAGTTATCTTGAAATCGATTGTTATTGTAATTACTGCTTTTTGTATAGATTCTACAAGTCACCGATTTGTCAAGTTGAGTGACTGAAATCCTCGTCATCCTATTCAAAGGCTGCAACAGGCGACTTATTGAACCGGGATGAAGTTAGTTTTAGGTTGGATATTCAGCGAATATTCACTCGGGTCCACCCGAGACTTTACTGAGGTTTGCCCAGTGTTAGCAGCAGAAGGACAGCTAGCTCACCTCCCAGAGCCTCGGGCTGAATCGCTGGAAACTGATTGAGGGACCTTCTTTAAATTACTTAGCATAAATATATTAATACAAAATAATTGCAGCTTTTTCGATATCTTCCATGTCATGTGGCCCAGTGACTCCAAACCAGCAGCAGATTGTATTAGTAAACTGGACGAATGAGACACACCTCTTTTTATTGTATTTTAATGCTTCCTCTATTTTATATGAATATTAATATGCAGAAATTATGATTTTTTTCTCAGTAGCTTTCCATGTCATGTGGCCCACTGACTTTTGAAGCTGATTCTGTTTCCATAAAAAATCTATAATAATAAAGAAAATAATGGTAAAAAATTCAGATTCTGAAATTCTGAAAATGATCTTTTTTTCAAAAGTCTTACCAGTAGTCACCATTTAAAGGGTTATTTTAAAAATGTTCTTGCCCCCAGACCCCCCTGGTGTTGCTAGGTTACCGACTCAGAGCACCGCTGCTACATAATATCTAGGGGAAACACTGTGTTCTAAGAATTTTGGACATGTGGGAGAACTATTTCTTTCTTAGCTGAAGCCAACAACGGGGCAAACTAAATGTAAAGAGAGACATAGTGGAGCCGTATGTTTTCCTGCTTTTTTGTCCTTTGCCAATCACACCTATGATAAGTGTTAAATGATAAAATCAAAAATAAGGGTAATCCTGGATCTGTTTGTTCGCTCTTCTTCAGTTTTTAAATGTATTATAGAAGTATCGGATTGGGACTCGATATCGGCAGATACTCAAAATCAAATGACTTGGACTCGGATTCGGGGGCAAAAAAACCTAATCGGGACATCCCTAGAATGTATATGTCGTGACAAACCTATTGATGCTACTAATGGTACTCCCTGCTTTAATAAAGTTTAACCTGATTCAACAGGTGGCTTCAGTTCAGGAGGAGAAACAAGAGAAGAGCCATCAGTACAGAGCTATGTTCCAAAAAGTGTTTTCAGGGCTTGGAAAGCTACAAGGAAGCTACAAGATAAAACTGAAAGATGGAGCAGTTCCTTATGCTGTCTCAGCTCCACACAGAGTCTCATTACCTATGAAAGACCAAGTTAAAGAAGAGTTAGACGGGATGGAAGCAATGGGGGCTATAAGACAAATCGACGACCTGACTGAATGGTGCCCAGGAATGGTGGCGGTCTGCAGGGAGAGACACAAATTGCCAGCAGTTGATGCGACGCTGGCACAGTTAGAGGGAACTGCAACAATTAGATGCAACATCTGGTTTCTGGCAGGTTCCTCAACATGAAGAATCACAGCCTTAATCCCCCTTCGGAAGATACTGCTTTCAAAGGCTCTCCTTTGGTATCTCTTCTGCGCCTGAACATTTTCAGTTAAGAATCTCTGTCCAGCTACTGCTACTGTCCAGGGACCTGCTTCAACACCAAGGTCTTATAATGTGAAAACTGAATGTGAGTTGAAAATGCCCATTTATGAATACCTGTATTCATAATTATCATTTGAAATTAATTTATCTTGGCGCAGTTCAATCTTAAAAGTAAAGAAAAGGGGTTTACAAGCTAAAAGAGGGGGATGTAGATGTTCAGTGATACCACATGTGCCCATTAGGTGGTGCCTTTGAGTTGTGTTGACGGATATAGAAGAAGAGTGTGTATGTCTACATGGCAGGAATAACGGGAATAGTGGGGACAGAGCCCACTGGAGCCCTTTGATTTTTCCAAACCAAACAAGCAGTGGGCACTTTAAAAAAGCAATTAGTTATAGTTACTAGGTAACTATAACTAGGTCTCCCAAAAAGTAACTGAGTTAGTAACGGAATTACTCCACTATAAAAGTAACTAGTTACCAGGAAAAGTAACTATTGCGTTACTTTTAATTATCCCCCCTTTCGAGCTCGGCATTCATTATAGCGTACTCGGCATCTATGTATTTAGAAAAGGCTAATGAGGGCTCTGAAGGAGTCTGATTCAACTGTTGATAGCAGGAGCATGTTCTCAACAACATACCTGCCTATCATTGAATTCAGCTCAGTCTGTGTCACAAGTTTTTGTGAAGCTGGAGCAGAAAAATCCAGCTTTAGCTGCTTGGACAGCTCCATGTCCTTATTAGTTAGCAGAGCTCGCGTGAGCCACACCTGGCCTGCTATCATCATCAACAGTCAACAACGGTGTTTTTGGCCACTAGTGTCGTAGAAGCGTGTACCGCTGAGAGATGCTTCATTAGATTAGAGTTGCTTACAACAGACGTGGAGATTAAAGTGGTGTCGGTACTTCCACTTAGAAAATGTTAACTTTCCCTCCGAAGTCGCCTTGCTGCAGCTTACCTCTGCTAGTTTGTGTGTGAGAGGCTGCTGTGTGTGTGTATGGTTTGTGTGTAAACTGAATACTGCCTCTGATTGGCTTACGAACTCTCACTCTACCTTAGAGAGCCAATCATCATCACTTATGCGGTTGTCTCACCCCTCCCTCCCTCCTCCCTCACCAAAGCTGCAGCTTCTGTGGCTGAGAGCCGAGTCGGATGACAACAGCTTCAATGAGCAGCTTCAGTTTGTAACGCGACACATTTAATTGTCAGTAACGGTAACGGTGTTGTAACGATGGAAATAGTAATTAGTTAGATTACCCGTTACTGAAAAAAGTAACGCCGTTAGTAACGCCGTTTATTCTAACGCCGTTATTCCCATCACTGCAGACAAGTGGACAAAGTGGATGCGTAGATTTCAAAGGTTCCGCCAAGCAAGCAATTTAGCAGCAAGCTCCGAAGACAATCAGGTGAATACCTTGATATATTGTATGGGAGATGAAGCTGACAATGTGTTGAGAGGCTTGAAGCTAAGTGACGCAGATTTACGCCTATACTCGAAAGTGCGGGATGGCTTTCAGTCGTTCTTTGTAGTGAAGAAGAACGTTGTGTATGAACGTGCATGATTTAACATACGCAAGTAAGAAGCAAATGAGACTGTAGATGCATTCGTCACTGCCCTGTATGCCTTAGTAGAGCACTGCAATTATGGAATGTTGCATGATGAGCTAAACAGTGACAGGATAGTGGTCGGGGTGACTGATACGAGGCAGAACGTATGCAGATGGAAAAGGACCAGACATGGAAAAAGCAATTAACATGGCAAGACAATCTGAGGAGATTAAAAAGCAGCAAAACACACTGAGGGGCGATGTCAGTGGTGTTAAGCAGACGGATGCAGCTCTGTGGAAGGAGTGTTCAAAGGCAGACAGCACAAGGAAAAGTTTCAATTCAAAACCAAAACCTATGGTGCAATGCCACACTGCAGTCAGAGCAAAAACCCTGAACCTGGGTGCCATACAGCAACTGTACACCATCAAGCTTAAACCTGTGGTGGTGCCAGTTTCCGTGAAAACCCAAAAGAGGATTCCTCTACCGTTGGTAGGGAAAGTCATAGAAGTGCTCCAGCGTACGGAAAGCCAGAGCATGGTAGTCGTGCTGAAGAAGAACAGGGAGTCTGTGCGCTTGTGTGTGGACCTGACGGGCTTGAAGGCGTACGTGTGCCATGAAAAGTACATTCTATAGTCAGAAGAACAGAGTCTTGGAATGCTTGCTGGAGCAAAAAGGTTCAGCAGACTGGACACCAACATGGGGTTCTGGCAGATTCTGCTCACAGAGGAATCAGCCAAGTACACCATATTAATAACATCCTCCGGGGGGGTTCCATTTTAACCACCTTCCTTTTGGTATTGCCTCAGCCCTGAAGACTTCCAGCACATGATTGCTGAGGTCATTGAGGGGCTCATAGGCGTGGTCTGCCACATCAATGACATACTGGTGTGGGGGCGGGGCCAGGAAGAGCATGATGCTCAACTCAATACTGTGCTACAGAGGCTGGGGAAAGCAGGCATCACACTGAATGTGGACAAATGTGAACTCTCCACAAGCGAGGTGGTCTTCTTGGGCCATATCATCAAATCTGAGGGCATTCCCCCGACCCAAGAACAGAACAGACAGAGGCCATCATGGAGATGAAAGAGCCCAAAAATGTCTTTGACTGAAGGAGTTATCTCTGTCTGATCAATCAGCTGGAAAAGTTCATTTCCCAGCTATCTGAAATGGACAAACCACTCCTTGACGGGGCCGGCTCTACGCAGGGGCAAGAGGGGGCAGCGCCCCCTCACATAAATGTCTTGCCCCCTCAAATTAAAATTTTTGAAGTTGAGAAAGCACATTTTAATATAATCACAAAATTAATATATTACAAGTTGACAAAATTACCTGCAGTAGCAGAAAAATCAGCTGAAAAAGGGACACACACGATTAGGGATGTATACCGAGGACTGGTACTTCTTGGTACCGGCTCCTAATTGGGTCGGTACCAGGGTACCATTAAGATTCTGGACAAACGATACTGTTATCTGTATTTTTTTTTTTTTCAACAACTTTTTTTTGATGATTTTTTTATCGTTTTTTAACATGGATGGTTTCTGAACGTCTACCCAACAGTAATGACTATAAACTTAACAACAAACTCCGTGACTTGACATCGAAGAAACGAAACCGGGTGCCTCTGCTTCGGCGCTGCAGTCTTTAGCATTAGCCAGACTGCTAGCTTTACTCCCTTTGTTATAACAATCAAACACGCCACACTCCTTTAGCTTCATGCTATGTGCGCGCTCATACTAAGTGTTTGGTGATGTTGCTTACCCTGAATTTCCACTGGATACTGTCCGCTGCATTACGACTCCGCCGTGGAAAAATGCCTTTTGCCTCTTGCCTCCTTTTGAAAAAATCCTGGAAAACACCTAAAAAGATGGCATACTATTATTCTTATATTTTATATTCCATCAACAAAAAACAACTTAACTCAGAAGACATCTACAGTCTAAATGATTCTGTTAGCTTATGTACATTTGTTTAATTTGTTTTATGCAATAGTTAACATGGTGATGGTCTGAAGCTCCAGAAAATATTCTAAGGTAAACGATAGAATTTAAAACATCTGCAGCTGTTTCTCTTCTCTGCCTTTTGCTTGAATCAGAATCAGTTTATACAAATGTGCCTGAAATGGGAGTGCAACAAATGACCCATGTACCCTACCGCGCCATTTCTTGTTTCACTGACAGTCCAGGGCCTTTGTTCTGAGATCTTATAAGTTGTTGCACTGCCTGCTGAGGCCTCACTGTTGGAACTGACTGCGCTCCCTGTCCGACAGCAGTTTCTCCTATATTTTCCTGTCTGACTGGCCTGACATTCGCTGGTACACTTAACATCAACACCAGATTTTGTGCTGTGTTGATGATGTCTCCTAATTGGACCTTGGAGTGAGAAAAAAAGACAAAATTGAATAGCAAATGTTACAGACATGGGTATTTTTCACAATTGTACAGAGTGCCTGCAAACTAACTTCTTGTTAAAGTCTGAGCTTGGGTCAGCATCCGCACCAAACAGCAAGCCAGTCTGTACCCATGCAAATCACACTTGTGCGCCTGATCTCAAGCAACTGACTGCAGGAAAATAAAAATTATTATTATAGGGCTCTATTGAATTTTGTCAATCGCTGCATCTTACGGTTTGTTATTTCTGTGTAACATTTCTGTAAAACAGACCGTTGCTAGGGACCACACTCTGATCAGAGGAGCACAGATGGAAAGAGGCTAAAAAGGAACGATGCAGGATATTTGCTGGTTCATTTTTACCTTAATTAAACAGCTTCAGAGTAATAGTGCTGGTTAAATAAACGACTTGTAGCTTGTTACATGGAGAATGGAGCCTCCGACCCGGTGTCCCAGCCCTCATCTCTGCAACACCGCGACACAAACCGACACGTAACCCGTAATCTCTTGTTTATGACAGATAAGACTACACAATATACACGTCGTAATGTGCGTGTGATAATCCATCGATCCACTGATTGATTTCCCGCCGGCTTCGTTGATAAATGGATATTTTGCAGGTCAGCGCTAATTTACTAGCACGAGCCAACTTCTAATGCTAGTAATACTAGCACTAACTTTGCATCACCGGCATGTTGTTAGCTTGCAAGCTAAAGCAGTAAGTATGTAAGTCCATGAACTGTATATTATTTTAAATAGTACAATTTTATTAAATAAATATTGGATATACACGTTATTGACTTTACCTGTGATGCTTCACCTGAGCTGGCAGCTCCACCCGGTCCACTGCTGTCAGCCATCTTTGGCTTTGCGCATTTGGAGGGATTGGGGTTCGATTAATTTCCCCTGTGGCCTTCCTGTTACCTACGTGAGGTAATTTCAACACTTTTCTACTCGTACCCACAAACTTGCATTCGTGTTCACAGTGAGGACTTTGTAGTCGTAGAATTTAGATTTGTATTCACAAGACTTGACTCTCACAGCTTTTAGATTCATACTCACATAAAAACAATCCTAACCTAAACAATTTCTCAGACTCGCATATATGACACCAAAATTTTGTGTACAAAATGTTATTAGGCTCGCAGGCTACGGGTGTTTCAGGCATCGAGGCTCGCAAGCTACGCCGACGAGTGTTCCTGGCATCAGCTCACGGGCTAGTGGGCTACGAGCTTGCTATGTATATGGCCCTGCTTGACGCTATTTATCATTTTAGATTTGATTATAGTAGGACTCAAGAAATTTGAGTTAATGATACTAGAGATTCGCGACTCACAGGTTTTTTAAAGGCCCAGGTTAAAGATCCGAATGAGTCCCAATTCATACACTGCTACTTGATAGAGAAAGGGAGATGTAGGGGGGAAAAAAAACAAGTGTGAGAGTGAATGATGTAATAGAAGAGTTGTTGTGGAGTGTGTGAGCAAGGGGAGGAGAGAGAGTGAGAGATAGATAGATAGATAGATAGAGAGAGAGAGAGAGAGAGAGAGAGGAAAGATGATGGAAATGAATGAGATAAATACATCACCTCGTGAAAAAGTTCACCAGAGGGCTGGGAGACCTCAGCAGGTCTCTGTTCAGATCAACAACCACCTTCTCTGATGGTCATGGAGACACTGAAAGCAGCTAACCTCTGTATCCCTCTCAACACCTCCTGCAGGTCAATGCCTGTTACTCCCAGAGCCATGGTCATCAAAACACTGCTGTCCAGCATCTCTGTGCTCACTGTGGTGCTCAACTTGTTGGTCATCATCTCTATCTCCCACTTCAGGCACTGACACTTTTCTTAAAATATGATGGATAATGTTATTTTATGCTGTTCTGTGTTATTCTATGCTACAGACACCAACTTAATTTCTTATTCCACCTTCTATGCACCTCTGTTGACTGTGTTGTTGAAAAAGTTAGATTTGTCAAAGGTATCAGGACATTTTGGATCTGAATGACAAAGTGGTTTATTTGGCATGTAGGCTGTGCAGAAATTGGTTTTCAAGCTGCTGTAAATGAAATGTTACTGTCCACATTCTGTCCGTATTCTCACACTAACTGCTGTGATGTAAACTCATTTGAACTGAACATGAGACACTAATCATTATCTCTTCCTCCAGGCAGCTCCAGACCCCCACCAATCTCATCCTCCTCTCTCTAGCTGTGTCTGACTTGTTGGTCGGCCTTGTAGTGATGCCACCTCAAATCATCCTGATGCAACCCTGTACGTTTCTGGATAAAATGTCATGTGTTTTCTTGTACCTGTGTGGCTTCATCCTCACCTCTGCCTCTGTTGGGAGCATGGTACTCATATCAGGGGATCGTTATGTGGCTATTTGTTACCCTCTGCGCTATTCCTCCATGATAACACCAAGAAGAGTTCAAATGTGTTTGTCTCTGTGTTGGTTCTGTTCGGTTACCTACAGCTTTATGTTACTGAAAGATCACTTGTCACAGACAGATTTGTTGAATTCCTGCTATCAAGAGTGTGTTCTTTTTATAAACTACATTTCCGGGGCAGTAGACTTGCTGGTCACTTTTTTCTGCCCTCTTACTGTCATCATAGTTCTCTATATGAGAGTGTTTGTGGTGGCTGTGTCACAGGCACGTGTCATGCGGTCTCAAATTTCAGCTCTCAGATCAAATACTCTGACTATTGAAAGATCTGAGATGAGGGCTGCTAGAACTGTTGGTGTCATCCTTCTTGTGTTTGTACTTTGTCTCCTTCCATTCTACAGTTCTTCTATAGCAGGACAGGACACAACAAACGTGGCTTCATCAGTTCAAATTTGGCTGTTCAGTTGTAATTCCAGTTTTAATCCTCTGATCTATGCCTTTTTCTACCCGTGGTTTAGAAAATCTGTTAAAGTCATTGTCAGCCTTCAGATACTAAAGCCAGGCTCCTGTGAGGCCAAAATAATGTAGAGATAAGCAATGAATGTGCACTAACATAATCATTTTATTAAGGAGAATTTAGTCAAATTGAGCGTGAAATGTATGTTTGTACATTTATTTACCTTGGTAGCAATATACTGAACTAAAAAAGTGACAGCAGAAAAAAATGTCAGGATGTGAACCACTGTTTTGATGCAACCTTTCCCAGTGAAGGTTATGAAGTTCCACTCTTGGTGTGGATCAAATATTGAACATGCAGTTTCCTCAACATATCCTGTCAGTGTGTTGATTTTGTAACAGAAGCATTGACCCTGATCCACCGACTTGTGTCAGAAAAAGACAAAATTTTGAATGTATAATCAGTGCGCAAAGCAAAATGTGATGCTAAAAACATTGTTGTGGAATGGTTGTTGTAATTTAAAAAGCTAAATGAATACTTCATCACAAGAATGTTGGGCATAATTAAGAGGCACAGGAGGTGTCATGTAGAAAAAATAATTAGTTTTTTCAGTTCAATAATTCATGCCCCCCCCCCCCCCCCGACCACCTCCCACTGTTAATTTCAAAGTACCTTTCAATATCTAATTATTTAAATAATTAATTAAGACAGAACTACACTACCAGTCAAAAGTTTGGACACACATTCTCATTTAATAGTTTAGGCATCAAAACTATAAATGAACACATATGGAATTATGTAGTTAGTGGCAGAGATTGAATAATCACTCGTGGCACCTTCCCCAGTTAAGGTCAAAGTAGACAGATCACCAGTTGTAACTAGTCAGGTGACTGATGGAATAAAGTTGACAGATGTTGCTGCTTTCCTGCCACATGGCTAAGTTAGGATACACAGTGGACAGATTTCTGACTCAGATTCTGATTTTAACTAGCTCACTGTAGCAGTTTGATGAAAGGCAATTTCACTGAAGCAGAAGTAATCTACACTGTCCTTAAGATAATCAAGCCTGGAAGTTATAAAGACATGCTGACGACCAAAGATGAGTTAACTGTAGCTGAGCTTAAATTAGGGATGCACATGGTTAACCGTTAACCGATAACAGGAACTTTGACCGATTAATACAATCGGTTAAATTTTTTTTTAGCTACTTGTCAATCATCTCATGGGAGCGTGTCGACGCGTGCCACACGTGCAACACGTGCCTTTACGTGCTTTCCGCCACAGCCCACTTCACAGCAAAAATTGAAGCGAGCAAAAAGGAGTTCTGTGTGGGACAAATTCGACCGAAAAGGAGATGAGGTTATTTGCAAACTATGCGGTACAGCACTGAAATATTCAAGCAGTACCAGTACAATGCAGTACCACTTGCGAAGCAAACATCCAGGATCAGATGATGGAGGACCATCACAGCAAACTTTGCCCTCCATGATGGCAGGGAGAGGATACGACGCACGGCGGTCTGAGGAGATCACACACGGTACTTTTGAACGGGTCACAGACACTCAATAGAGCATTTAAATCTTATCGGTTAAGTAAGGGATAATGTATAGAACGGCGGTCATTATCGGGAAAGTAAGTAAGTAACCGTCCTGAAGGGACTTATTTTCCCACTTATTTGACCGCCGTTCTATATATTATCCCGCTTATTACACGGCTACTTGCCAACATGAAAAAAAACGTCACACAGTATGTCTTTTTACAATTTATTTGTTACCGTTCATGCGTTCACAGTGTTTTTCAGCAGAGAAATAGTTCGCCAAACCAATGCCGTTTCGCTTCTCCCTCTTCGCTGCTTTCCTCTTCTTCTTTTCTTGACCTTTGATGACAACTCAGCCTTTTGCCAAGACTCGAAATCACCGTATTTACCAAAAATATTAAAGTTAATGTGAAACTCATCCATACTAGAGGCATAGGAGTAGTTTTTTTCCCATATGAAGTAGACTACAGATCAGCTGACGTCGCTTAGCAACCGAAGACGCTGCGGTGATAAGTGACCGGGACTACTTGCAGAACAAAGATTTTAGAGCGTGGAGTGATACGAAATACGCGAATCAAAGGCAAAAAGGCCACTTCATTCAAGTGAATGGAGCTTTCTGCAGCATTAAGAAGAGCCGTGTAATAACGGTTATTAATCGGTTCATGAGCGTCGGTTATCGGGCATAAAAAAAATTCAAAATGTGCATCCCTAGCTTAGATGTTTCCTCAGAGCACACATACGAGACAAGAGTAGCACAGAGCTATTTAAGGAGCTGAGCAATGCTGAACAACAATACCACAACAGTTCATGTACAGGTTAATGGGGCTTAAACAGAGTGTGCTGTTTGCTTTCCAGCAAGGTAGCTCAGAGTTTCAGTATGATCACATGGCACAAGGGACTACAAGCTACAACCACTGTTTCAGGTGTGGCCAAGCAAGGGTACTGAGCTGTTGGCTGCCTGCGGGGAACGTGATGAGGTCACTGGGGAGGGACCACCAGCTGAGAGACAGCCAACATTCAAACGACCATCGTACAGAGTAAGACAGGCAAATGGAGTTACAAGACAGTGCAACCATTGTCTTAATGGTGTGCAGACTGACATGTGACCAGATTGTGGAGCCTAGGTTACCTTACTAGAAAAGTCCTGGTTAGAAAGACACTTCCCAAAATCCAGTCACTCAAAAGACATTTGTGCCAGATGATGCACTCATAGTCACAGCAGCTAATGGGCCAGATGTTCCTTTTGTCGGATGGACTCTATATTAGTGGAAATCAAAAGTGCGGAACATGGTCAAGCAGCAATTAATGTACCCACGCTAGTAAGTCAGAGCTACAGTATGTTTGTGGCCTTTTGCTAGGGTTTAATGTGATGTGGAAATCATCCTAGATAGTCTTGAGAAGCCAGGGAGTGCGAGTCTAAGTGATTTGTTAGCTGAAGTGTTAAAACTTTATCAAGCTACAGATGCAACCATTGTCTCGGTAATAAGTGATACTCCAAACCAAGAAAAGCTCAGAGTACGAAAGAGAAGTCTCACACTCCCAAGTGGCCATATGTTAGGAGAAGTGTCATGTCAGGTCGCGGCCAAAGGGAGGAACAAGGCTATCTGAACCTACTTTGGAAAGTGTCTGTGGAGGTGATCATGGTCGAGGCGCAGCTGCAGGAGAGGGAGAGGTGGAGAGGGCTCAGGAGAGCAGCGCCAGGTGAGTGATTAGCAGAGCTGGCACCCAGTTACTAGTCACTCTCTCCCTTTATACCACAGGACTATGGTGATGACTTAAATGAGTTGACTGATGTGACATGCTCATTGTTAGGAGTAGAGGGATTGTAGCTCCTTCTTTTCTTTCTTTTCTCTTTCCCTTCTGTTTTCATAAATTAAAGGACTGCTTTTCATGAGAGATCTAAGAGGTGTGGTTAAGCGGTGTTGAGGGTGAGATGACCTCACTTGGAGAGGCGTGTGGCTTTCGCCCCTGGAATCAAGGAAAAGAGACTCGCCTGTGTGTGTAGGGGCTGGGGGGTCTGTGTGGTAGCCTGAGTGAGCGCCACGCGGAAGACGCCGACTGAAGCCTGAAGCCTGAAGACGAGATGCACCTTACACTCCTGAGAACCAGCCTGGTGCACGAAGACCCATCCACCATCATTCTTTTAAAAACTTTGAACTGAAAACCAAAGACGGAGAAATCTATCCTAACAACAAACCATGGATAACCAAAACCGTTAAGGATAGCTTACAGAAGAAAAAGTCATGCTTTAAACAGGGTGACATCACTGAACTGCAAATAGCTAAAAATAGAAATCCTTAAAGCAAAACAAGATTATAAAAATAAACTGGAGACCCAGATGGCAACTAACAACCTTGGATCAGCCTTGGACAGTATGAAAAAAAATAGCAGGCCTCCAGAGATTAAAGAGCAGCAGTCCAGTCACCCTGGATGGCTTTTTATCGTTTTGATACCTTTGATTTTAAGTAACCAGCTCATAGATGTTCAACACTTTAACATAGGACAAAAAGAAGTGCATAAAGCCTTCCTACGGTGGCCCTGAAGTGCAAACGAGAACGACAAAAACAAAAACACAACCACATTAACAAAAACACAACCACATTAAGAAAAACACAATCACAAAAACAAAACCACATTAAGAAAAACACAACCACAAAAACAAAAACACAACATTAAGAAAAACATAATCACAAAAACAAAAACACAACCACATTAACAAAAACACCACCACAAAAACAAAAACACAACCACATTAAGAAAAACACAATCACAAAAACACAACAACATTAACAAACTACTGTCTAGAGTTGAATTCAGCTCTGTATGCTACTGCTGTAATATGTTTTGTCAAATGTCATAGTAAAAGAAAGTGTTAGGTAAAAATGTAAAATGCAAAAGATAACAAAAGATTAGGATGAAGATTTTATCCTGTGGGTAATGGGGGCGGGATTAGATAAGCTTTGGCTTCTCCCGCTTTTCCCTTTCGGCCATGTGTATTGTATTATTTGAACAATAATGAAATGTGATGATGATGAATTGACATGCCCGAAATAAACAACATAATAAACAACATAATAATAAAAAACACAATCACAAAAACAAAAACATAACCACATTAAGAAAAACACAACAACGTTAAGAAAAACACCACCACAAAACAGAAAACACAACCACATTAACCACACCGGAAAAGGTAGGTACCCTCAGGTGACGTGAATCGTCGCTGATTGAACTGGTCCGTCCTTTGAACCGGAAGGACATGGTTTACATGTTTTCAAAACAAGAGCGTCGTCAGTGATGACTTACGCGCTGCTATTAAAGAATATTTTGATGCAGGACATGGATATGATGATGTTTTGATGTTTTATGATGTTTTATCTATTTCGGCCATAAGCGGTGATATTGACCGCACATCATTCCCGCGGTTTGCTGCTTTCCACTTGTGAGAATGACCACAAGTACGGCTGGATGATACAGCAAAGAAGAATGATCCACAGGCAGGTTTGAGGTGGGTCACAGAGGTGGTTCTTTATCCATCTATCCATCTCAGCAAACAGAATGGAGACCTCAGCCCCACGCATGGAGACATCAGCACAATGACAGCATGGAGACATCAGCACAATGACCCTGGAAGATTCCATTTGCCGGGATCCACTGCCTACCACAAGTTTAACCCTCCATTTTTATTCCTACATTTACAAAACATAATTGTTAACTTCTATACACACCCCCCATTTACATCCACCACCAAAGAAAATACACATATCCACTTAATTTATATTTGCTAAAATACAACACACACATATACACCACCTCCACACCAATGTACACGTGGTTGCCCACAGAACTATAAAACAATGTCCGTTTCCTGAGGAAGCCTTTTGCCTGCACACCCTGAAGACAGGGACTGGTGAGTACACAACACACTTTACTTCCCTCTCAATGCACACACTTATTGAGCAACACCATAGACATTTTTAACTTAGCTCCTTGCTTGATAAATTAACAAACTTAATAGGCACATTTAACCCTTTGTCCGACGGTCTCGTCGAGCGTCTGAATAAAACTTTGAAGTCCATGATCCGTAAGTTTGTGCATGAGGACGGCCGCAATTGGGATAGGTGGCTAGATCCTCTGTTGTTTGCACTGCGGGAGGTACCCCAGGCCTCCACAGGATTTTCTTCCTTTGAACTGCTGTTCGGCAGAACACTGTGGGGGGCTCTGGACCTGGTTAAGGAAAGCTGGGAGGAAGGGCCGAGCCCGAGTAAAAATGAAGTTCAGTACGTCCTGGACCTTAGAGCAAAACTCCACACACTAGGGCAGCTATCACAGGAGAATTTGTTTAAGGCCCAGGAGTGTCAACAGCGCCTGTACAACAGAGGAACTCGGTTAAGACAATTTGCACTGGGAAATAAAGTGCTTGTATTACTCCGGTCATCCAGTTCCAAATTACTCACCAAGTGGCAAGGACCCTTCGTGGTCACACGGCAAGTGGGCAATGTCAACTATGAGGTGGTGCATTCTGACAGGGGAGGGGCAACACAGATTTACCACCTCAACCTCCTCAAAGCCTGGAGAGAGGCAGAGCCTATTTCCCTGGTGACAACGGTTGAGGAAGAGAGATGAGCTGGGGCCTGAGGTGCCATAATCCTCCAATTCCGCCTTGGTCCTCTCTGGTGACCATTTCACACCGTGCCAGGAAGCAGATGTTGCCAGGTTGCAGCAGTGTTACGCTGATGTTGTCTTGCCCCTGCCAGGCACACGGACCTCATACAGCACCATATCGAGAAGTGCCCTGGCGTTTAAGTGATTCAGGAGGAATTGGTGGCAATGCTGGTGATAGGGGTAATAGAAGAGTCTAACAGTGCCTGGTGTAGCCCCATTGTTCTAGTGGCCAAGAAGGATGGGACTGTCCAGTTCTGTGTGGACTATCGCAAGGTGAATGATGTTTCACAATTTGACGCCCACCAGATGCCCCGGGGTCGACGAGCTCCTGGATCGGTTGGGCACGGCATGCTTTTTCACGACACTGGATTTGACCAAGGGCTACTGGCATATTTCCTTGTCTCCATGGTGTAAGGACAAGACTGCCTTCTCCATCCCATACGGTTCGTACCAATTTGTTACGCTTTCGTTTGGGTTGTTCGGTGCCCCAGCCACCTTCCAGCGCCTCATGGACTGGGTGCTGCACCCGCATGCTGTGTATCCGGCCCCCTACTTGGATGATGTGATCATCCACAGTGGCGGCTGGGCTGAGCATATGCAGCAGGTGGCCACGGTGCTCGAGTCACTGCAGTGGGCGGGGCTCATGGCCAATGCAAAGAAGTGTGCGGTTGGACGGGGTGAGGTACGGTATCTGGGGTACCACTTGGGTGATGGGCAGGTGTGTCCCCAGGTAGATAAGACAGCTGTGATTGCTGCCTCCCCAAGACCCAAGACAAAAAAAGAGGTGAGGCTGTTCTTGGGGCTGGCCGGCTACTACCGGTGGTTCATTCCCCGCTTTGCGGACTTGACCAGCCCCCTGACTGACCTCACCCAAAAGGGCGCCTCAGATCCAGTCCAGTGGACGGAGCCATGCCAGCTGGCATTTGAGAGGGTCAAACAAGCCATTTGTGGGGAGCCTCTCCTCCACGCACCTAACTTTCTCCTGCAGACCAATGCTTCGATCAGGGGGCTGGGGGCGGTTTTGTCTCAACAGGTGCAGGGGGCCGACTGCCCAATGCTGTACATCAGCCGGAAGATGTCCGAGAGGGAGTCTTAGTACAGCACCATCGAGAGGGAGTGCTTTGCTATCCAGTAGGCGGTCAGTGCACTACGGTATTACCTGCTGGGGCGGCCGTTTGTCCTCTGTTCGGACCACGCTCCCCATCAGTGGCTTTACCGCATGAAAGATGCCAACAGCCGCATCACCTGCTGGTACCTGGCTTTACAGCCCTTTAAATTCAGGGTGGTCCACAAACCGGGGGCGCAGATGTCTGTGGCCAATTTTTTCTCTCGTTCCCATCGGGAGGAGTAGGATTCGGTCGGATGGCTCCCCGGCCTAAGCCGGGTGGTGGAGGTATGTGGAGGTGAGCTTGGTCGAGGTGTGGCTGCGGGAGAGAGAGAGGTGGGGAGGGCTCATGATAGCAGCGCCAGATGAGTGATTGGCAGAGCTGGCACCCAGTTACTAATCACTCTCTCGCTTTATATGCAGTACCGTGCTGACCTCATATGGAGGAGGCATGGGAGATGCCCAGGAGAGAAGTAATTCAGGAGACGATACGCACGAGCTGCAATCGGTCCAATTTTTAGTACTATTGTGGTTAACTGATTTAAGCAATAAAAGGCTAAAATCAATAATGGTGTGCTTTGTGACTCCCGAGACGACACGGTAGCTCAGAACAGGCTACAGTGTCCTGCAAGACCGGCGAGAACTGTTCCTACATTAGTTGCATTTGTGTCCTCTGGTGTATCCAAAGCTGTAAAAATCCCAGTCTGCAACTTCTCCATGCATTACATCTTCCTGTCTGCACAATGGTCCTGGGCTGTATGGACAGCAGGCCAGTAAATCTCAGTTCATCTTCACAACAGTCAGCAAAGTCAAACAATGACACGTACCTGTGAACCAAGCAGGAGAGCCCGAACAGTGAAACCGGCGAGAGAATGCACAACTCAACAGAGTCTCGGACACAAGAAAAGTGGCACCCTCCTGTCATTTTAGAGCACTTTGATCTACAACAGCACGATGCTGTTTGAGGAGTCAGAAGTGTTCACAATAGGGGAAGGATTAGGTTGTATACCAAACCTACCAAACTAAAGATCAATGTTGTTGACAACAGCCCTGTTAAAAAGGCTATAACTCCATACCGAAGCTCATCTATCTTATACAAAGAGGTTAAAGAGTATGTGCAGAACCTCCTCGACAGAGGTTGGATCTGCAGTATCTCCATATTCCTCCCCAGTGGTTTACGTGTGCAAGAAGAACCAGAGCTTGTGCCTGTGTGTGGACTATAGAGGGCTGAGTCAAAAGACTTCCAGTTCATCATCCACTGCCACAAATCTTTGATGATCATATTCACAGCATTAAACTGGGACCAACCAAGTGCGAGTCGGTTAAAAGAGAGGTTTGTTACCTCGGCCGATTGTGTCTGGAGAGGGAGTCAAGATCGATCTCCAAGATCTGGCCGCAGTGATAGCACTTAAAGAGAAAGAACGTCGCACAGTTGGAGAGGTCAAGTCTCTGCTGGGGTTTCTTGGATATTACTGCTCCTTCATCCAAGACTTCTCTCGTTAGGCTAAGCCCTTCCTTGAACTGCTGCAGATACCAACTGAAACTGGTGGAAGTAACACCCAGAACCAGCCAGGTCAAATTAAAGGTCCCATATCATGAAAAACACGTTTTCTCTGGTCTCTACATATATATGCTGGTCCTCACTGAGCCTGCCAACTCCCAGAATGATGAAAACAAGGGATTCCTGCATGGTCTCTGCAGCCCACCCACTGGTAAAACGGCGCTCCTACAGGCTGTTCAGATTCAGCTAATGTCGCTACGTAACGAAAGGAGTCATTTACATTGACAGTCCTCCTCTGCGCGGTGATAGGAGATATCTGAGAGGAGGGCGTTCATCCCCGAGGTGAAGTTCGGTGTTTCCAGCAGTGAGACAGCAGTGTATCGCAATGTCGTCACTTAAAGCTGGACACGCAAGTAGCTCTGTTGTTGGTTGTAAAAATCAACATCAGTGCCTATATTCTGTCCCAGCTACAGAACAACAGAAGAGACAGTGGTTGTGTTTCATTTTTTTAACAACAACGTGCCAGCTGCGATTCGTGTTAGCTTGTGTTTTTTCTTACCCGCTTTACATCGGGCTGCTTCAGTAAAAAGGGTCAGTACAAAGCTGGCTTTGCCTTGACACTGACCATCGTAAAAGGATCAGTCCCAACCATACCGGACCCAGCAACTGCACCCGAGCCACAGATAAGTGTCGCCGCGGCTTGATAGTATTCACAGTTGCCTAACTGTGTTAGCTCCACTTCGGTCCGTTATGCAGTGGCTTTTGAAGCGAGTTTGACATCAATAATATTACGAGGGAGCTTGGTTGTCACAGTAAAAAGTCTGGAAACATGTGCAGACTGGAGACAGAGATGATGGAAACAGTGTCCAAGAGTTTGGAGGCTGTGTTGGAGACAAACACAGCTTTCGCTAGCTGTTAGCCATTAGCTACCTGGCAGTAACTGTAACAACACATACGAACAAACTAACATTATTCAGGCACACTAACCATTCTGAAACGTCCTGCTGCAGCCACAGAGTCTGTACTCTTCAGGAGCCTCTCCTTCTGGGTCCGATTCTGGGTCAAACTGGTTCGGTTGAACGAAAAAATCTCCGCGAGCCATAGCGATACATCCACCGTAAACATTAGCACATGCTACTTCTAACGCAAGGGGAATCCTCTCCCTGAGTGTCATGTAGCAGGCAAGGCTCTCCAAGTAGGCGTTGACAGACGGAGCTCATTAGCATTTAAAGGTGCAGACACAGAAACAGACTGCTCTGAATAGAGCTCTGTAGAGCGACTTTTAGACAGCTGAAATTCAGGACCACGCATGGGTTTGAGGCGATGCATATCGAATACAGAGATTTTGGACTTCCGACAGCTGTGTGAAATTGATGAAAAACAGCATAATATGGGACCTTTAAAGGCAAAGCTAGGAAAGGAGATAAAGGACAGCTCCTGTCAAAAACACCCATCACATGGAGAGCAGGGCGTCAAGATGTCATAGCCCAGCTAGGGGATATACTGTCTCATCCATCTGTCCTAGCCTAACTTTGACCTCTCATTCATACTGCACACCAACGCATCCAATGAAGGTTTAGGAGCAATGCTATACCAGCGTCAGGACAACAAGTTATGGGTCATTAGGTACGGCTCAAGAACACTATCACCTGCCGAGAGAAATTACCCCCTCCACTCTGGTAAACCGGAGTTCTTGGTTCTCGAGTGGGCTATCTGTGAGAACTTTTGGGAATACTTGTATTATACCCTGACATTTACAGTATATAAAGTATACAAAGTATACTCTGTAAAGGTACCCTGTGAAGATATAGAACAACAAGAAAGAGCACAACGACACTATGTTGCCTAAGTTTGTGTCTGCAATATGGCAAGGCAGCAAAGCAGTTCAAGATAGTGATGTGCCTTGGGTCACAGCTTTGCTGCCAGATGGTGGGAATGCAGATGTTGTGCCACTTCAGCGTATTTCCAGAGTTACACCAGAAAACATTTTTGCAGCACAGCAATAGGATGCCATCATAGAAGTTGTCTCATTGAAACTTAAGAACTGGACTCCCAATGAGAAGGATAAAAGAATGAGGAAAGAGACAAAGAGACTGCTGCATGAATGAAACAAGTTGAAGGTGGATAATGGGATTCTCTATGGACAGACTAGAGCCCGTCCGATAAAGGATTTTTAAGGCCAATACCGATACAAATATTTGGTGATTTGAAAATCTGATATTCCAATATATCGGCCGATATACATATATAAAAAATAAATCCAGAAACACGTAACAAAACATAAACAGACTTCCGTAACATTAGTTATTTGTAGTTATTTATGAGTGCTCACTAAAATAATATGATAATGCCGTTTTAAAATAAACTTACTTACTTAACTTATAAACTAATTATCAAAACAGAACAGAGGAACATCAAAATATATTATAGGGTTTGTGGCATTCTAAGCACGAGTGTTGCTACTTTCAAAATGACCAGATCAAAATGATCTACCTACATAAAAAATATTAAACATCTATTTATTTATACATACCCTGAGTATACTTTATATAACACAATGTATAACTGGTATTGAGAGAGTAATGTAACCCTTGGTATTGCATTTAAAATTGACAGCAGTAATGCACATAGGTGACAAACAGCCATTAATACTGCACACAATATTCACACTGGGAGCTGGTGGTTTTCTCGACAAAGTTTTTGAATGACTGAAAAATGAACTCTCCCCGCGAGCGTTCTGTCATGGGCAGTAATTTTAACAGCTCCTCTTCTCAGTCATATCTGTAAACACCATCCAAATAAAAAAAAACACATCTGGGCTGTATCGCTGGTGTCTGTAGACTCGTCTAACTGCAGTGAGAAACACTTGCAGTCTGCAATGTCTCTCCGAAGCTGCTGTGTCAAATCCCCGGCCATTACTTCACAGTGCTGTGTAACTGTACTTCTTGATGGCTGAAGAGTTTTGATTGATGATAATATTTCTAGTTTGTTTTTAAAATCCCGAAACAAGGAGTCAGCTACCTCAACAAAGGCCTTTTTCATCATCTTAGCACTTAACAAAGTGAAACAAAAAAAACTAAGAAAACATGTATCGCCTGTCAGTCCACACGGAGGAAATAGCACCATCCGTATAAACCAAGAGATCCAGTCCCAGTGATGGAGCCTGGGGTGAAGTGACAGCAGAGGTCCAGTAGCTCCTGCTCTGAACACCTGAACACCTGAACACCGACCATCCAACATCGCCGCGAGCCAAGGGAGACCACAGCAGCAGAGAGCGACAAAGGAGCCAGGCGGTGAATAACCCTGAGATTGTGGCGGAGGGAGGACCAAAGGAGCAACGATGGACAGCCCACAGAGTATTGAGTACGTCGGTATGAAAGTTAGCATTACTAGGCTAACAGCTGATCGGCGAGGCTAACAACTGATCGGTGCGGCTAACAGCTGATCGGCGGGGCTAACAGCTGATCGGCGGGGCTAACAGATAATCAGCGGAGAGTCAGTTTCATACTTTTTAACAGTTCGAAAGTGCCTCTCAACATTCCCCTTCCTCGGAATAGCGATGGTAGTTTGACAAATGCACATTTTTTTTATATCCCTTCTTTTGTTGATATCAATTGAAGCTGCTAACCAGGACACTTAGCTCACTTGTGTTTTGCAGTAGCTAGCACGTTTGCGCATGCATGGTGACTCGTGACGAGTGACCCTACAAGAATAGATCTCAGATTGGCCGCCCTGTACGTCAGGTGGCATAGACTCGACCTGTTGTAGAGTGCCCTCTGGTGGACGCCAACACTCATAACATGGTTAAAGGGTGTTTGGTTCGTTTTTATTTTATTTTTCAAATATTAATTTATCTGCCATTATAAATGCCGATACTGATAATTTGGAAAATGCCTAATATCGACCAATAATATTGGCCCGCCAATAAATCGGTCAAGCTCTAGGACAGACTGAACAAAATAAGCAGCTGGTCCTACCTGAGAAGTTGAAACCCATTGTGCTTGAGACCTGCACAATGACATGGGTCATCTTGGTGCAGAGAAAGTAACTCGCCTTGCCCGTGAGAGGTTGTCTTAGTCCAATTGGGCGCACTTCCGCTGGCACTGCGGGGGGCGACGTTACGGTTACGAGGTAACCCGACGTAGTGTGATAAAGTTACCACGCTACAATGGGGAAAAGCCACCAGAGACCTACCTCATTCAAGTACAGCTGGCTGTCCAGTTCAATGCCTGGTCGGCCAAATTGACAGCAGCGCAAGGTGCCCTCGCTTTGGAAGGAAAGGCCCTGCAGGTGCCGACATCTCCAGCCAGAAGAGCGTTTCGACTGGCCAGCCATCAAAAGGGCGATCCAGCATCGATTTGGTCGCCAAACTCATGCAGATGACGCCCGAGACAAGCTGGCTGGATGCAGGAGGAGGGACGGAGAGAGCCTTGGTGCCTACACTGCAGACCTCCGCCCTGCCTGGGGTATCCCACATCCGACACAAGGGTCCAAGAAGAACTTGCCCTTCAAGGGCTTCAGTTCCTGGAAGGCTGTTACAGATGTGGGGAAACAGGCCATATTGCACGCCACTGTCTGGCCCCTACCCCACGGAGCACACCGCAAATACGAATGGGTAGACTTGGTCGATAAACATGGACTCGACCTGAACTGCGACTTTAATGGCACCCCATACAGAACACTGTTGGATACAAGGTCCACCATTTCCCTGGTCTGCCCCAGAACCTTGCCTGGCACAAGTGGCTTGAAACCATGGGGCTGGAAGCCCACAAAGCGGAAGATAACCACAGTCACTGGTGAACGTGCCAGGATGCAAGGAGAAAGATTTCTCCAAGTGACTGCGGCTAATCACATTGTTGACCACAAGTTCTGGTTAGCCGACATCCAAGACCCCTGCATCATTGGCCTTTAATCTGCTAGCTAAGTGGGAGGCCATGGTGGCCGTACCCAGGACCATACTCTACCTGGGTTCCCAGGCCATACAGCTCCACACCAACATGCTCTCTTCCCCATTTCGGCTTTTCATGGCTGAAAATTGGCCTGCGATCTTCTTAAAACATGAATGGTGTCATGCTTACAAATGTTGAAAAGCTAATTTCAAGTTTATAAAAAATGTTCTATAAAATTGAAACTCATTCTTGTTTTAAAAAATATTAATCTGAAGATAAGCTCTTATGCCTTTCTGTGAATTGTTTTGTAAATCTAGCAACTTATGATCAATTCATATCATTTTGCACCGCCCACACCTGCTTCAAGCCCTGCCCACGGATGGAGTATGGATACAGATACAGATATCGGTGCACTCATATAGTCTGAGCCTTTACATGTGGTCCATTCTGGCCTTTCAGAACCTTACCTTTTTGCAAAATTTAAAGCAAGAAAAAAACGTTTAGGTACAGCTCACACAGGAAGACTTACCAGCCACAGCATTGCAGAGACTGAAGCCTGAGGCTTATTCCTCCAAAGCAGAGGCTTCTGTAAGCCATAGTTTTAAGTTAAAAACATTATCAGTAACATTCTTCTAACTGGTCTTTTTAGTGGTCTGACTAATCTGTTTGTATTACCTTGTTTTGTCTCAAAATTACAAAATGAAGCGTTTACCTGCAATGAGTCATTTCACTTACACAGAAAGATGTTGAGTCCAATAATTTATTAGTGAAAAATCTGAAAATTAGGCGACCATTTAAAAAAAATACTATTTGCTCAAGTAAAGGGAAATTTAGGTTCTTTGATGTAAATGTAATCTCTTCTGTCTTAAATTTAAGAGAAACGAGTCAGGCCTTGTAACTTCCAACCATATAATTAATAAAAAAGAAAATTAAACCTGCAAGCAGCAATGAACGGGCCCTCGCTCCACACACATCAGGCTGGGGTGCCGTGAGAGGGCGCGCATGTGTTACTTACATGTCATGTTGTAGTGTTGATGTTGATGATGTGAAGAAAACAACCTGTAAACGTCATGTAAAGCAGATGATGTTTGTGTGACTTCCTGTGTCCAGTGGGTGGCGATATGGATATGACAAGGTATTGATGAATAGACGTATTGAGGGCAACATCCTCCACATGTGTGAGCAATTTGGTGAAGATGGGAAATTGTATGTAGAAGTTATACGGACTTCCTGTTTTATGGCAAAGCATTGAAATGGACCGCACAGCCACATTCACCAGGTATAATGTAGGCGAAGCTTTTGATAACCTTTCATCTTCAAGGTCTGAGGATGATACTGACTGAATGTTGGTGTTAAATGTGTTGGAGTTCGTGCGAGGCATGGAATTGGTCAAAATGGCGGCGAAAATCAAAATGGCTGACTCCCTGTTGGACTGAGGATTTTGGCCCCGATGCTTTTAGTGAGTCTGGTCATGACACATATGCATACCGAATTTCGTAAATTTGTTTGCATGTATGATGCGTGGATTTACAGCAGGGGGCGCAATAGAGTCCCCTGGCCACACCCACACCCAATGACATTGCAGTATTGCAATTTCCGCATGTATTCCGAGTTAAGTGAGTTTTGGGGTATGTTCAGGCCTCCAAAACTCTGCTTAAATGCATGGAATAAAAATATAATCTGGACAGATTCAATAGGGTCTCGCTGTGGTTAGTGCTCAGGCCATAATAATAAATAATCAGGACAGATTCAATAGGGCCTTTGCGCTGTTAGTGCTTGGGCCCTAATAATAATTAATTGATGGTGAAAATGATAACTTTCAGCACTGGAAAGAGACACTCATTTGTTGATTTAATGGAGGAAAAAAATCAACACTCACAGAGAGGGGTGTTAAATGTTTCACAGATTTATTTGTATTCCTTTATTTCTGGGATTGTTAAAAAAGATCTGTCACTGTTCAAGACTAGAAGTCACATAGGGCATCATAAAGTAAATATACTGCATGGTTTTAAAAATATTTAGCTTGATAAATAATCAGGTTTTTTTGTTGCACTACTCTTTTTTAGTTTAACAATCATCCATAGAATCTAATGACCTATCTCAAAAATAAAACCATTCTTGTTCAATATAATTTCCACAATACTTTGCCACATGCTGCTATGACACCAGCCACAATTATGAAAATGTATACATGCTATTAATAATAAAGATTCATAAGCATTTAAATCTAAAGGTTCTCTTCGCGTTTGATCAGAATTTATTCGTGACATGTAAGATGGACTCCACAGAGGAGAATTCTGTTACAGTTTTGTTGTTTTAATTACCTTGTTTTTACAGATCTTCATCTAAAGCTCTTAGAGATTGAACCAGTACAAATTCTGTAAAGGATGCTACAGAGTGAAGAAGTCATACATATAACCCAGTGAGTCCAGTGTCTGTTGAAGTGGATTTTTGATGTTTCATTAGGAGGCATTGGTGGTTCTGCAGATTGGCTCTGAGTAGAAGCTTTCGTTTATGGTGTTTTTCGCAGCCAGCCTGATGCAGTAGGTGGTCCAGGGCTTGAGGTCAGTCTCTATGGCATTATCACCTTCCACGGTTCTCACGCTGAGTGGCTGGTCCGCCGCCTGCTCTTTCTCCTCAATCACAAGTGTGTAGACGGTTGCATCCGTCACTGTCGTCCACTTCACATACAAGGACACTCCACTTACTTTTACAATTTTCACCTCTGGGATTTCAAGACCTGAGAGGCAGAGGGATAGAGATGGGTGAGGTATTATCAGGTGTTTTTTGGCATAAGGCCGTGAGCAATGTTGATTTCATATTCATGTCTAACATCACACTTACCTTTGGTAAGAGCGTCTAAACGGGAAAAGACTTGATTGACCCGTAAATCTCTTCTTCTGCGAGCTCCTACTGGACCTGAGGAAGGTGAGAAATTTGCTTAATTTCAAAAACGAAAAGAAAAAACATGATCACCAATTACATGTTTGTGCTGTGGCTGTTCAAATTGTTAATTAATTAAACACACTGTATTGTATTCAATAAGGGCCAGTCAACTATGTTTTCTGTGATCCATGTCGTCTCCATGCCCATGCTCGCTAAACTACTTTGTACAATGCAAGTTGGGCATGGCTGCAGTGACACACTTATAAGGTTTGTTTATCTGACACTATTTCACCCCTGTAGATCAAATGAGTTGACCCAGAGCAAGGAAAACAATTATGAAATGATTATATCGTTTTGTGTGTATTCATGTTAATACTGTTGCATTATCATATACAGCATGCTTTGTAATTATCACATCATATCATATTCAATATCCAGATTTACCAAATTATATGTCGCAATCTAGATATAGATATTATCTTCTCTTCTGAATCTTTGTCATTTTCACACATGCTTTTAAGTACATGAGCATGATGAACAAGGATTTTTATTTATTCAGGGTAGGGTTCCCTGAGAGCAATAACCTCTTTTGCAGGAATGCCCTGATTACATTCATACAGTTTCACATTTACACCTGGATGCTGCAAAGTACACCCACAGTCTTATCTGTTGGCCACAACAATCTCTAATGGCTTGTTCATCATTTTTAGTTATGAACACACAGAAATTGGACAGGGAAATCTTTAATGAGGAATTGCTGTTTTGTTGGGGGATATCCCTGTGCTCATGTGCTTGTCACACCACAACTGAAATGGTTTGAGACCCTTCTTTGCAGGTTGTCCTGGTCCGGTCGTTTAGCTCACACTGGAGTTCAGCTTTTACAAAAGCCCAAATAAACCAAATCGCACAGGAACCCATTCAAATGGTTCAGGTGTTACGGCACGCTTATGTCTTCATATAACAGTGGACATTACAGAATTAGATCAAAAGTCCTGTGTTGTGTCTGACCTGTAATATCGCTGTTCGGGATGCTCTCTCCCTCTGCATTGCTGGCTATCACTACAGTGGCGCTAGGGTCAAAGTTGGTCAGCTGGCACGAGAGCCCAGTGGTGTTGCAGAGCTCGATGCGGTCCATCCCCGACACGTTGAAGACAGTGTACACCGTGGCCAAAACTGATGCGTCCCAGGAAAGTACAGCAGACTGTTCGGTGCCGGTGTATTCTACATTCTGTGGAGCACAGGGGACTGGGAAAGAAATGGTGGAAATGCTGTTAACAGAAGGACTGAGGGATGTTATATCTATCTTGTTTTTTAAACATTATTTAATGTCTAAAGTATATATTAAATTACTACTTGAAATACATTAATAGAACACATATATCTGTTTAGAACTACACTACTGTGCATTTTTTACAATATATCAAATATTTATATACTGCTTATAAATACTAAACAGTGTGTAAACAGTCTATTTTCTCCACAATACACTCCCTATTGTACTGAGTCAGGAATGAGCGTGATGTAAAGTTACCTGTTACTCCAGTAAAGGCACTGGATGACTCGCTGACTCCAGCTGAGTTTCTGGCCCATACACTGAAGTTATAAGCTGTGCTACAAGGCATCAGGAACTCAAAGTACGTCATGTATGTCCAATAAGAAGAGACTTCCATCAGGGTCTGTGGGTTGTTGTTGATTCGACCGGTTATCACTGCGAGGTACTCAACATCAGAACAATTGACGCTGTCCCACGACGTCATGGCCCAGTGACCCTGGCCTACTGTCCGCATTTGGACGTTTACAGTAGTCGGAGGACATGGAGCTGAGGAGGAAAGAGTTTAGTGATAAAGAGTTTTTTACCAGTGGAATTATCTCATTGTACTTTAGGTGTAATGTACCTGCTTATTACTTGTACAATTCAGAAAGCACACTTTAAAAAAAAAAAACTGTACAACATCTATATACTATATAGAGTATATAACAGAAACTTCATTGGTATGCATCCCTGAGGTCTAAAGCCCTAAAAAGTAGCACAACTGCAAAATAAATATACATTTTGGAATCATGTCGGACTACAAAACAACCCCATGTTTTTCAGCATATTCTGTTTATCTATGTCAGATTGTATTTGTGCTCATTTTTCTACATGCATTGTTAACTGTGAATTGCGAAAGTTTAGATTTTAAACTCTACTATTTACCTGCTCCCGCTGCCAGAGGTGCACTAAATGAGCTGTTGCAGACGCCGTTGGATGCTTCAACAGAGAAATTGTAAATGTCACCACATTCCAGGCCTTCGATGGTGCAGAAGGTGGCTGTGCTGTCGCAGTAGAGTACCTCTCCATCCGTAGAATTGGCACAGCCAAAATACTCCACAGTGCCCTCACTGGCAGTCCAAGACAGGATGGCAGAGTTCGTCTCACAATCCATATCCACTGCAAGACCAGAGGGCTCACAGGGCACTGCGAGGACAGAGAGAAAAGACTTCCTGTCAGCCATTCAAATAGGAAGCTGGTCCATAGTTTTCTACATTTTTTGATGCTAAATAGATATGAAACAAGTGTAAAATCTAGTGCAGCCTTATACAACTTTAATGTGTCTTTAATGGGCATGTAAATGAACAAACCAAACTGTGGAAAGTAGCAGCTACCAGTGCATTTATTGATAACTAATGATTAGTACAGCAACATAACAATAGGAAATAGAAATAGGAAACTACTTTTCAAACAAAAAAAAATTCTTGAGGATAATCTATCACTAGTATTGTTGCCTATGGATTTCACATCAATAATATATATATATATATATATATATATATATATATATATATATATATATATATATTAGGGATGCACGATTGTGAAATTCTGGGCCGATACAGATACCGATGTTTAACATAAGAACTTGGCCGATGGCCGATGTTCTTTCTTTTTGTTATTTATTCCTTTTTTTTGTGCCACAGAAACATACAAGTCTTTCAGCTCTTCATAACACTATCCTTGAATGAGCACAAATCCAATGAGACCAATTTATGAAACAAAAACAACCTTTAATGTCACTTTCTGGTTGACATTTAAGATAACCTTAGTTCACATGACAAGATTTCGGGGAGTCTTCCTCGTCATCGTTTTAAGAATATTTGCGTCCACACGGACCCACTGAAAATGAGCGAAAACGCTGTAGTTCATATTCCAGGCCTCTAGGTGGCGCTTGACATTCACAAAACACGGAGAAGAAGACACGGAGCATGCACAGTAAACTTGCGCGCTGTAAACAGACAGTAGACGGAGAAACCGAACACAACAAGAAGAAGAAGATGAAAATGGCGAGTGCAAGGAAACCGGAATAGTTTGTGTGGACCGTTAATGAGGTCGAACTGCTGCTGAGACTCACACTCAACTACAAGGCGAGTAAGTTGCGAGAAAGGCTTGATATCTTCTGCGGCACGAACACGAGCATGCGGTCCGCCATTGTTGTTGTTATGGGACGTTGTGAGATGCGGCGATGGCGTCATTGTTTTGGAAAGTATGCGGATTCGCTGTCCACATGAAAATGGGAGGGCTGCGTTTCCGGATTTCTCCAAAAGAAGAGGGAAAAAAGAGTTTCTCCATGAACACAGCGTTCATGCCGCAAATCAAGATATAATCATCGGCCACGGCCATCGGCGAATGTCATTTTTATTTGCCGATGGCCGATGGCAGTTAACGAGGCAAACATCGGCCGATACCGATGTTCAGCCGATGCATCGGTGCATCCCTAATATATATATATATATATATATATATATATATATATATATATATATATATATATATATATACACACATACACATATACATATATATATGTGTATATATATATATGTGTGTGTGTATATATATATATATATATATATATATATATATATATATATATATATATATATTTACGGAAGCGTATTGCATTCACTTGAAAAAAAAAAAACTCAGTTTTTCTGAGTAATTTATTTTTTGGTTTGTTTTTTTGAGTAATTCTTTTCCTGTTTTTCAGAGTAATTTTTTTCTGTTTTTCAGAGTAATTTTTTTTCTGTTTTTCAGAGTAATTTTTTTCTGTTTTTCAGAGTAATTTTTTTTTCTGTTTTTCAGAGTAATTTTTTTCTGAATTATCGAGATACTTCAAACTCCCACTAGAACTTCCAACCTGCAAGTGACTCCCATGGACTTATAGTGACTCCTGCTCCCGATTTCAAATGCATCATATTGTATCCGTGAAGCCATATCTGTCCAACTGATCCTGGAGAAACATTGCAATGTCTAGCAGATCTGAATGGGCTTTCCTTCTGAACAACCGCAAAGTCCTCAGGTGCCTGTCGACAAACTAATGGTAATACCATCTATATGACTTAAAGACAGGACTATCTCCCAGTGTCTTAAACCCAGATCAAAGTAAAACTTGATTAAACTAAACAAGCTGGTCATGTTTGTTTCCATTAAATCGAGGAATGAATGCGTCTCTAGTTTCAAATGCTCTCTAAACTCAGAAAAAAAATTATTCAGAAAATCAGAAAAAAATTACTCCAAAAAACCAACTATAAATATAAATTACTCTGAAAAACAGAAAAAAAAATTACTCTGAAAAACAAACCAAAAAATAAATTTCTCTGAAAAACAGTAAAAAAATTACTCTGAAAAACAAACAAAAAAATAAATTACTCTGAAAAACAGAAATGATTACTCCGAAAAACAGACCAGAAAATAAATTACTCAGAAAAACAAACCAATTTTTTTTTTCCAAGTGAATGCAATACGCTTCCGTATATATATATATATATATATATATATATATATATATATATATATATATATATATATATATATATATATAAATATATATTTCAGCTCTCAGCTTTCAGCTTGAACATACACACTAGCTAAATTAAGTTGTTGTTTCCTCAAGACTCTTGAAAATCTACTTAATACAAAAGAAAAATTAAGCAATTGCTAAAATCTAAATTACCAGACTGTATCTACTGATAATTTAATTGTCTAGTTGTTTGTTTTGTATGACTCTACCAATGTAAAGCAGTATTGATACTGAGTGCATTTTCCTGGTGAAATGAACTAAACTGAAATGTCTGATCAAGTCTCTACCAGTTCTGAAGCTTGAAGTGCGGGGCTCGCTGGTGCAGTTGTCTCCACTGGCGGTGATGCTAAAATTGTATGGCTGTCCGCAGTGCAGATAATCCAGGGTGCAGTTGTTCACTGAGGTGTTGCAGCTTGCGATATGTCCGTCTCTTCCTGTGGCCATCAACTGGTAGGATGTAGCCACAGGGGACCGTGCCCACATAACCGTGGCTCCATTCTCCTCACATGATGGTACCACTGTCACGTTGTCTGGGACACAGGGTGCTAAAACAGACAAAATAAGCTTAGATGTTTCAAATTTTGTTTGTTTTGTTTGTTTAATTAGATCATTAGCTTCTGTTCCCTAGGTTCTACATGATAAATTGAGCTGAAAATACCTGTTTTAATCTTCTTTGGTGGGCTTCTGAGGCTGCTGCACTTGTCAGAAGAAGCTGATACTATAATGCTATAATGCATGTCACACTGGACATCCTGGAGTTCACATGAAGTGGAGCTGCTGTTACAGGAGATGATGCTTTGGTCGTGGCCCTCAGCTGTCACCAGGTAGAGGGATGTGTCCTCCATCATCTCCCATTCAACCAGGATTGCGTCGCTGTTGCATTGTGTCACTGCACTAACGGATGTTAGAGCACAAGGACCTACAGTACAGGATGCAAATTAAAACAAAACTTTAGAAGGCAGTATATAATATTTAAAAAATTCTTCAGAAAAAGATTTCAGTATTTTGTTGAGTACCTGTCTCAAGCTCAAAGGTGTTGCTGTAATTACTCCAGCAGTGACGGTTGACAGCAGTGACGTGGAAAGTGTAAATAGCTCCACATTTCAGATCTGGGACGTTGCAGTGCAAGGCGGTGGTCGTGCAGGTCGAGTTGTGACCTCCAACCTCTTCTGCCAGCACAAAGTAGCTGAGGGCTCCTTCTGAGGTGTCCCAAGTCACCCAGGCAGAGTTTGACACACAGTCCAGACGGCCTCTAGTGTTCCTCGGCACACATGGAGCTGTGGAGGGCAAAACACAGAAAGGAATAAACATTCAATACTGTACGATTTTTTTTTACACCTGAGTCAGAAACACAATAACAATGAATGGGTGATGCATTGTAGCAAACTGTTAAACTGATCAAATTCTGTGAGAATAAAAGGATGTGTGCACAAGAAGAAGTCAAGTGTTGTGTGGTCCCTCTTTGATAGCACTAAACCCACTCATTGCCTCCTCTTTTGGAGCAGCTATTACTTAAATTTCCTGTCAGATGGCATAGAGTCTCTTTGTGGAAAATGAATGAATTTATGAGTTGTAAAGTTCGCTCCAGGGCATCATGCCACTGACACACTGCTTGGTGCAAATTTTACATTTGAACAAATGGACAACTGCTTGAAGTTTACCTGAGGAAATCTCTATCGCAGGGCTCGGCTTGCTTTCACAGCCATCCATTACAGAAAGCACGGTAACATTGTAGGTCTGTCCACATGGCAGATCCCTAAATGTGCAGGCAGTGCCACTGGAGTTACAGTTAAGTCTCGCCCTGGTGTTGCTCACTGCCGCCACATGGAAGTACTTGGCATCAGGGCTGGGAGACCAAGACACAGTCATGGCACCCTCTTCGCAGTGTTCCTCAACCTCTACGTCCTGGGGTGCACAAGGGGCTGAGGAGGAGACAGAGAGGGGAGAGGTCAAGAGAAACAATTTGTAATGTTAATACAGCGTACTGTATTTCCCCAAACAAAACCAGGTAGTCGAATAAAAGCCAGGTCTCTCATAATGGCCTGGAGGAATGTACATAAATAAAGACCAGGGAAAAAAAATCAAGGACTGATAAACATTCAGAGCCTGTAATATAATGCGCATGCAGAATAAGCATTAAGTACATTTCCATCGCGTCACAAATTTTTTGTTGACAATTATATTTTCATCAAGTTACAACAAATGTTTACACTTTTGTTCATATTTGGCCCCCCAAGTTTACAATACCTGTTCGCACGTAAGCCTTCTCGCTCTCCGCACTGGAACAGGACTTATCTGTGCCAAACACGCTCACATTGTAGGTCTGTCCACACTGCAGGTCTCTCAGATCACAGTGAGTCAAGGTGTTGTTACATTCAGCCTGGTGGCTTCCGTCCTCAGTAACAGCCACTGCAAGATATGAGAGTGCTCCGCTGGCTCTCTCCCATGTCACGGCAGCTGAGTTGGATTCACACAGTAGGGCAGCCTTAACGTTGGTTGGCCGGCAAGGCACTAGGAGAGAGAAAGCATTGAGATTAACAGAGTAACGATAAATATGAGAGATGAGACAATTCACATGTCAACAACACATTCGAATGACCGTTTAGAAAGATAGAACACTCTAAATTCATTCACTAGTTTAACTAAAACAAAATATCGAAAAGTGCGGTGTTTGTAGTTACAGTGAACTTGAACATAATAGGGGGAATAGGACCTGAGATGTTGAATCAGTTATCGTTTGATTAGACTGTCTGATTCAGTTTTTAGACTCATAAGCCTTTTACTTCATCTCTCTTCTTGACAAGGTCCTGTAATAAGTGTGCTGTGCGACAAAACTTTAGTTTTAGGTCTTTAAATGTCAAGTGAACAAAGAAATCTAAGTATATTCAATGATTGTGAAATTATACAGTGTCAATTAAGTAAATAGAGAACTGAAGTATGATCAAATGCAATCTAACTCAGACCCTAGAGGTCTGTGACATTTAATTCCAATTTCAGCTTTATTTGACAATTCAACTGAACATAATAGCAGACCAACAATGGTGACCACACATGGTATTCTGGGTTGCCTCTTTTTGATATTTTCTGCAAGATAGATGATCAAAAAAGTCTCTAAAAATCCAAAATCAGGGTATTTTACCAACCTGGCGATGGAGCTGGCGATGAGAACCAGACCATTAAGGCTGCCCTTTTCTAATATATTGCTGCTAATTACTAAATTCATGGTGTCTGTATACCAAATGTATTATTATTATTAAGGACTGCACTCTCTATGCTTATGACAGCAACATTGTCCAGATGTTTCCTATTAGACTATGAAGTGCTAATATCTCTAATGATGGAGATAGAAATGAACCTGCTATTAACAAAAAATGTCAGACAACCAAAAAACTCTGGAACACGTCACTTATCATATTGAGTACCTTTATTGTTTAAGCTTACCTGACTGCAGGTTGAGGTACGCGTTGCTGTTGTCACACCGTCCATCCTTAGCTGTCACTGTCAGATTGTAGAGCTGGCCACAATGCATGTTGGGTAGCTGACAACTGGTTGCTGTGCTGTTACACATCGGCATGTCACCATCAGGCCCAAAAGCTCGTACCATGTAGGAGGAGACACCGTCTCCTGCTTCCCACGACACGACGCCTGTGTTGTTACTGCACACCATCTCGGCGGTTACATTCGATGGTACGCATGGCACTGCAGGAGGACAGGTATGAGTGAAGTCAGGTTTAAACTGAGCTTTGGGCTCACTGAATGTGCAGTTTACTATGACATTAATGTGATTATGATTAAATCTTGGCTCTACCCGTGTTAATCTCCACAGCAGAGCTTCCAGCGCTACTACACATCATATCTGAAGCACTAACAGTGATGGAGTAGTTGAGGCCGCACAGCAAGTCCTCCAACAGGCATGTTGTATCATTGCTGTTGCACATTGACGCATAGCCACCATTGCCCTGGGCAACTGTGGTGTATGATAATGCCCCTTTGCTTTGCTCCCAAGAGACCGCCACTGCACCAGACTCACAAACCACACGGGCCTCTAACTGCTGCGGTACACAGGGCACTGAGTAGACACAGAGAGAGAACCATAAATCTTGAATTATGACTCCGGATACAGGTCCAATAATGATTTATACAAATGAAGAACTATCATCAATAATTACTTGCAAAATCAGTGCTGACAAAGAATACACAACACAGTCATTTTTTCAACTTCAAGGAAGTATTCTAATGTTAAGAAGAACGTCAAATCTCAAACACTTACCATTATGACAAGTATACACAGCAAATATATGCATTTACCTCTCTTAACCATGATTCACTATTTCCAAAATATCCCAAATGTTACCAAAGAAAAACATTTTTTTCAAATTAATCGGCACAGTCCATCACAGAGGTATCCATCATGCTGCTAGGCCTTAACATGTCTCTTTGGTCCTCCTTACCTGTTTTCAGCTGTGTCACGCCACTCTGCGAGACATTGCACTGACTGTTAACGGCAATCACGCTGATGTTGTAGGTGAAGCCACACATGAGGTCTGTGAGTTCGCAGGACTGTGACGCTGACTCGCAACCAGATATATCTTCTTCTATGCCAAAGGCCTGGACAATGTAGAAATCAGCTCCGCTACTGGCCTGCCACTCCACAATGGCTGTGTTGTTAGAGCAGTCCAGTACAGTTTGAACATCTTCAGGAGGACAAGGCACTGAAGGAGGAGAGGGGAAGTGTAAGAAAAAACTAATTACTGAGGAGTTTTTGATTGTGATTTTGGGCCCATACTCAGGTACTGCATGGGGCTCAGAGAGGGGTTAACTTAAGGGTCTTTTACAAGACTTCTTTAATTAAACATTGATTTACCTGTCTTTAAGTAGTGCTTAACACCTAGCTCACAAGCATGATTTTGCTGAGCTTTTCCGGCTGAAATTTTGAAAATTGGATGACCAGTTTTGACCAAATTTGATTCAGAAAGGCACCAGGTAGGTTGGAAGCTCTTGCCACTTAGTCGTTTTGTCTTTCTTTACTTTGCGGATGTCCTGAATGTGTGCACAATTCAGCGTATTCAGTTGGCCACATTTCCAGTCATTTGTCATGCACTTAGCTTACTGTTTAAAGTCACCTCGAGCTCTGCAAACCACTGAAGACTAGTGAGGTTAACCCTCTTGGTAAGCAGGTAGGGGTTGTGGTGCCTCTACAGACCTCTCTACAGTTTATTTTGTAAAAATCCAACTCAGAAAACTTTGTTACAAGGTGTTTGTTGTTTTATTAGTTATTAGTTGTTTCAATGACCGTAACATGACACTTTTGTCGGCCTCTAAATGGGGGGCATGCCAGAAAAGGTTTAGTATCTAAAGTGTAGAGGAAGGTTTGAAGTGTGCATGTGTAAATCACCATTTTTCCCCATTGGTATCCAGGTTTAATCAATATTCACCTGGTCACCTTATGTCACTTAACATCCGAAAGTGACCTTGTTTTCTGTCACAAAAAGTAAAGTAAATAGTAAATAATGTACTCTTGGTCCAAGTGTTTTGTTTTAAAATGTTTTTAAAATAACCCCCCAAAAAATTTGAAATGAAAGGGAAAATGATCCATGCTCACTGAAGCAATTGAAGAATTTCAGCCACTACAGGACAGTAAAACACGATGTTCAGTTAGTCTATCTAATTTAAATTCGCTGATTTTAAGGTTTTCCTTTGTTTGTTTATTGAGCCCACCTGATTCCACCTGCAAGCTGTTGCTTGGAGGGCTGCTGCAGTTCTCATTTGAGGCCACAGTGGTCACATTATAGGTCTGGCCACAGTGCAGGTCCTTCAGCTCGCAGTTGGTGTGGTTGGAGCTGCAGGCGGAAGTATGGCCGCTAGAGGACCGGCCTGTTGCGGTGTAGGTCATGGCACCCTCTGCGAAGGCCCAGTCCAACAGAGCAGAGTTGGTGTAGCAGTCCAGAACCACTGAGCCAATTTCAGGTATGCAAGGAACTGAGAGAGGGGGATAAAAAAGAGGAACATGTGAAGAGTTATAAGTTCATATGTATTATGGTATCCAAAAGAGATTTTTATCCAGCTGTTCTACCTGAATTGAACTCTATAGTTGGGCTGGGTAAACTTGAGCAGATATCATCCTCAGCCACCACCTGGACAAAGTAAGACTGGCCGCATTTCAGGTCTGTCAAGGTGCAGACTGGGTCTGTACTCTCACAGAGGGACATGGATCCCTGTGAGCTCTTAGCCGACACTTTGTAGGAGAGAGCCCCCTCGCTGGCTGTCCAGGTCACGACAGCCTCATTTTCAGAGCAGTCCATCTTCACAACCACGTCAGTAGGAACACAAGGCACTGGAGAAAGGCAGAGGGAGGAGATTGTTAAAGGTAATTATCTAAACGTGTTGTGAAAAGAAGTTTGGGATAATCTATACAGGCCTCAGAAGCTAAGACAACAATGAGACAAAACTGGGAGCATTTTGCAGTCAAATACATACATTTTTATTTATTCTGTTATGTATTTCCATTTGCCAATGTGTCAAGGACACATGGACTGCGAAATGGATTAAAGAAGAGAATAAAATAACACTAGACCTGAATGTCTCACCTGACTGCAGCGAGTCGGCCTCACTGGGGTCAGAGTTACACTCGCCGTTCGAGGCGACGACCGTCACTGTGTAGTTCTGTCCACAGAGGACATTGGGCATACCACACTGCTCTCTGTCAGACCAGCAGCTTATCGATTGGCCATCTTCCTGCGTCACTGTGGCTGTGTAGAAGTTTGCCCCAGCCGAGCTGCTCCATGACACCACAGCAATGTTAGAGACACAGTTCATGAAGCTGGAGACGCCGGTGGGCGAACAAGGCTCTGAGGGGAGATTGGAGTATATGCACTGTTAGTGAGGGTTGAGTTTGGAATATACCGTTGTTGTTTGTTTGTTTTTCTTAAGTTTGGCGCACAATCCACTACAGCTTCTCAGTGAAACATCCCCCAAATTTGGGTGGTTAAAAAGTATAAAAGAACATGTCTTACAGGGAACAAGAAAATATGAAATTAATAATAATTGAATGAAATAAGCATTTTGCATAAGATCAGTTACAAAAATTAGAGTAATTTAATGATTAGGAATGATAAAACCCTGTATAAGCAGTTGTCTTGACAGATTTTCATATTCACTTGAACAGTGTTTCAGGATGCATGGAATAGGAATCTACCTGAAGTAAGCTTTGAAGGCACACTGGGGCGGCTTGTGCACACTGAGTCGGCCGCCTGAACAGACAGGTAGTACTCTTGTCCACACATGAACTCAGAAATGAAGGTCCAGGTATCGTTGGTGCTGAGCTGCACTTTGTGGCCACTGTTGTTCTCTGCCGTCACAATGTAAAACTCAGCGGTTTCACTGGCATTCCAGCTCAACGATCCCACCTAAGAAACAGATTTCAGATGATACTGTTCAATATTTCTGAGGAGGAACTTTGACAGTTTATGATTAAAAAAAAAGGGAGGAAGGTCAAATATTTACCTTAATAGTGCAGTTCAGAGATGACTGCAAGTTCTGAGGAATACAGGGTGCTAAAAACAGACGACAAAAATCCTATTGTAAATTGGGTTGCAAATAATTTGGTCTGTAAAATGTCAGAAAGTAGTTGGAAATTACTGTCAAAATTTTCCAAAGCCTTATTTTGTCTTACCATTAGTTCAAAACATTATCAATTTACAGTTAATTTATGATTAATTGATCAAGCTCAATTTGTGATACAGTTGCTTTTCCTTTTGTCGCAATTTTATTGACAGAAAACAAAAAATACCCTTGCAGTCAGAGAGCATTAGGTTGACTTAAAATCCTCGCCTTCTCATTGTCTGTATTTTAAACAATAAACATCAACATTAACATGCTGGGAAACAATTCAGTAATGTATGTACATTTTGAAACAAAAATGTGTTGGGCCTCATAGCAACTTTTTCCTTTGACCTTAGAACTGTACGTAAAGTTTCACCAAAAATGCAAAATCAGTCAGTTCGGGTGAAGTTTTGTTGTCCACAATACAAAGTTGCAACATTTTCCTAAATAACCGAAGAAGCTGGGGACTCTTTTAAAACTTAAAAAAACAACAGAAAAAAGTTTGTTCGGCGCAGTCCAATTCTCTGAAGCCCCAACACAAATTGATTTGAAAAGCCGTTATCTACTCCGACACTTGGTTGAGTTCATGTACCTGCTTCAGACAGGGTACACTTTTGGCCTAGCAACTACAGTGACACTTCCGGAAACTCTAATGACCTGGGATGAGCTGTAGTCCCCGGTTACTTCAGTTGTTTAGGAGAGTGCTGCAACGTTATTTTGCTGTGACGCTCCAGAAATGTTTTGTAGACTTGAAAACTGGCTTTCCATCGTCATGAGGCATGAGGCCAGATAGGTAATGACTGAATTTGTTGGGTGAACTTATCCTTTAATAAATGTAACTCCGAAACTGCAAACTGCATAAAATGTGGCAGTGACCGTTGCATGAAGAATTTCCTACATCCTTGCTAAATTGTATTTTGTTCATTCATATTCATGAGTGACCTCTTACAACTTCCAGGTTTTGACATAACTCTTTAAGGTAGTGTCATTTCTTGTGATGTACATTACAACAGCTTCTTTACCCATTCGTATCGAAGTGCTGTTGCTCGGCATGCTGCTGCACATGTAGTCGTCGGCGATGATGTGAATGGTGTACTGTTCCCCACAGTGCAAGTCATCAAAGGTGCAGGTGGTGGTGTTTGTGGTGCACATGTGGGTGTGGCCGTCCAGTCCAACTGCGATGGCCATGTAGGATTCTGCCCCATCGCTCTCAGGCCCAGCTGACCGAGCCCAGACTGTCCTCACATTGTGTGAAGCTCCGTACATGCTGTGGCACGCAGGGACCTGAAGAGAAGGAGTTGCATCATCATGAACTTACTCAACTGTACACCACACCAGTCGAAAATATAGTTGACACCCACCTGTCTTGAATTCTTCAGGCAGGCTCGCAGCGCTGTCGCATCGGTCATCTTGAGCTGTTACAGTGAAGCTGTATATTTGTCCGCAGGGCAGCTCAGCCTCCACTGTTGTGTCATTGGTTTGGAAAGATGTCATGAATCCTAGGTCACCTTCGGCTGTCACCACGTAGACTGATGCCCCTTCAGCCGCCGACCAATCCAACACCACCGTCTCATTCTCACATGACCCGCTGACGGTGAGGCCAGTTGGCTGGCAGGGTTCTGGAGGAGTAGGAGTTTAACACAAATGTCACACAATGTCCTTCATGAAATTTTTATTTGAGATTATCATTATAGATTATTATTCCAATGTGACCGCTGATGTTGAATTCTCATAAAAAGTGTCCAGCATAATAAGCCCAGGTTATCAAACATGTTTGACCTTGTAGGAGAGTAAAACTTAAAATATATTGTTTTATATATGAATAATATATGTTTTAAAACATGGAACAAGTGAAGGGATTTTTTTTTATGATGATTACTGTAATTGTCTGGTGACTTATCATTTATTCAAGTAATCTTTTCAGCTGTACTTTAGTGATTATTCATTTCAAAACAAATATCTGCACTGATACTGTATACTGTCCAAAATCCATCTTCTTCACGATGTATTTCCATCTTATTAGTCTTACAGTTTCCTACATTCTTGTGTTTCCAAATATTTTGTTTCACTTCATGAAAAAGCATTAAAGTCATATGTATACTTTATACATATTTCATGTAAAAATTGCATTCAGAGTTGAAGACAAGGAAGAATTTAAGGGTTCTTTAACAGCATATCATAATCACTTGGCTTGACTGTGACTTTACTACAGGTATATTACCTAGGCAGTTAATTATTTGATGATAACGAGCCCTACCTGTCTGAATCTCCACAGTGCTGCTGACTTCACTGTAGCACATGTAACTGTATGCAGTGACAGAGAATGTGTAAGTTTCCCCGCAGTGCAAGTTGGAGAACTGGCAGGTGGAGTTGGTGGAGTTGCACTGCCAAGTCATTCCCCTGCTGCAGGTGGCAGAAGCCATGTACAACTCCACTCCCTCTCTTTCCTCCCAGTGCAAGTTTGCCATACTCGTCCCGCACTGCAGGTCGACTCCAACACGCATGGGTTTACAGGGTCCTGGAAAACATATCAAACACATGAAATTATTAACAAAATACAGTAGTACAAATTTAGGCTGATTGACCCCATTCTATTTTGTACAACTTCTCTGGGATAAAATGTTGTTGAACTCACTTGTGCTGAAGGTGACATTAGTCTGCGTTTCAGTCTGGCAGTGGTCGCTGATGGTAGTGAGGCTGATGTTATACATCTGACCACACTGCAGCTCCATCAAATCACACTGGTCACCATCGGTCTCACATGAAGCCCGGTGGCCATCCACTCCTATAGCAGTCACCATGTAGGAGTTTGCTCCGCTGGCTGGAGTCCAGGAGACTTCGGCTGTGTTGTTGTAACAATCCAAACTAGCTGCCAAATCTTCAGCTGCACAGGGGGCTGGAGACGGAAGGGAAGGATGACAAACGGGACATGGATGCAGTTTCATTAATCACACTTTAAAGCCGCACTGAGGGCGAGGACACTGCTCCAAGTCAAGGTTTATGTTTCATAAATTTCAACTTAAGCACATACAAGTTTTGCAACAATACCAGTGTTACCATCTCTTTTAGAAAGTAGCCTGCTCTGAGGATCACTAGAAGTCTCAATTATCAAACCTCATATATGTAAGCTCTTATAAAAAACATAGAAAATCATGGGAAATAAAATCTTCTTTAATAAGACTGTGGATGAACAAACCGGCAGCTCAATCACATTGGCGAGGGTGATAAGTTCACGACCTAAGGTAGAAGTAAAGTTTGAACTTTGTAACTTTTGTGGTATTCCTGTTTCGGGCAATTTAAAATTACAAGTCAGCAGTGTCCAACTCCTCAATAAACCACCCTATTTACCCATGTTAGCACTAAGAGACTACTACCAACTCCTCAAAATGGAAAAAAGGAGCTAAGCGGTCGCCATTTTTATAGTGATAATGATAGGATAATCGATGCTGTGGATCATTTTCCGATGGTCCAAGATGCAGATTCTACAACACTCTGCAACTGCTGGACTAAGTGTGTAAATGTGGGAACGGCCTTTAAAAATATAAATGTGCAAGGATTGGTACTATAGGCAATAGACTTAACATCATACCTTGTACACAGTCAATCCACAGAGCCACAGCTATAGCCAGGTTGAGTACACACTCAATGAATACTAAGTATTCACTTAGTAATGTATGATGACTTGTGTCTGCACAAAAAAGACCTAGATTTGCTGAGACTGTTTTATTGGAGATGCCTCAATGCAGTGAGGAATTTGAAACCATGGCAACATTGCATGCCACATGATGTAAATTATAAATATAATGAATACAAATACAAGTCCAAAAGGATGAAAGAGGTAACAGACATTTACTGGCTCAAGATTTCTTTGGACAGAGCATGCTCTCTGCTGTTTAAAAGACTGTGTTTTGCTCTACTGTTGACTGTGGTGGCCCTGAACGGCAAATCATAACAGCAAAACAGAAAACACAAATGCAAATTATGATGCACGCCTGCAAATAAAAAAACAGCAATTCAATTCAATTCCCAAAACAATACAGCTCTTCCTGATTAGATGCACTGTCTCATGGTCCGCAGCTAATGGAAGTTGCTGCGTTTTGCAGTGAAAAAGTAGTTTCTAGTAGTAGTTCTAGCTTCATGGCCAAAATGATAAGTTTTGTATTTTGCTGTTAAACATGAAAAAATATCCTTTTGTATGTATAATGAACATTGTTTTAACCTAGATGTATTGCTATGTCATATGCTTAAAATATTTACTTAGAAAAGTGAAGGTTTGAGAGGTTTGAGTGCTTAATACCTGCGACCAGCAGTTCAGTAGGGGAGGCACTACTGTTGAGCGTCTGTCCAATGGCCATGACGTTGGTGTAATAGACAATTCCACAGTGGAGGCCGTACATGTTACAGAAAGTGTTGTTAGTGTGGCACGACAGAAAGTGGCCATCGCGGCCGCGGAGACGAGCCTCATAGCCCACCGCACCAATACTGGCCTCCCAGGACACAACAGCCATGTCGTTCTGACAATTCACATTGGCCTGCACGTTGCCTGGTGGGCAAGGCTCTGGGGGCAGAAAAAGAGGCAGAAGGAGTTGAAGGATGCAACATGGATGCTCATATTATCTCTCATCTATGCCGCATAATAAAGGACACAGATATACTAACTTTCTGTTTTTTGCTTCTTTCTAGTGGAGAAAGAATAAAAAAAAAACTCTATCAGTGTTTTTTCTCACCAGTTGCTATTGAAACTGCTTCGGTCGAAGTGGACAAGCCTTGACACACGTCATTGTTCGCCGTGACGGTGACCCTGTACATTTCACCACACTTCATGTTATACAAGGCACAGAAGTTGTCATCTGTAATGCAGGAGACCATCAGGCCCTCCTCCGTCACCCCTTCAACTGTGTAGTTGTCAGCACCAGCGGTTATGTCCCACAGCACCTGGCCGATCATCTGGCTGTACTCAGTGGTGATGTGCCCGGGGATGCATGGCTCTGGAAGACAGGATGGTGTTAGTAAGTAAATAAGACTATCTTATCTGTACATTTCTAGGGAGATAGAATGTAGTGCTAATGAAATTCACATAAACCTTCCAATTCCGTCAAAATGAATACCGTGAATACTCTAAAGAAAAGTTACAGTAAAAGTTAGTGGGAATGTTTTCATGGCAGGAAAATAGATTGGGCAGAAAAGATGGACTAATAATTCAAAAAATAAAACATGTATGTAATCAAAAGTCAGGGTAAATTAATGCCATTGTAATAAATCGGCTTGTCTTTAGGTGCTCTTTGTGTACTGCTAGTGCCTGTAAATTGAGTTTGAGTGCTTCTGTGTCTATTTCATTTAATTCTATTCGTACTTTTATTTTATATACTTGGATACATCTATTCTGTCTTTGTGCTGCCGCAACATCCAAATTTCCCCCTGGGGATCTTTAATGCCATAATGGAAACAGTTTGAGCTTTATCTTTATCTTTACAATTCAAAAAAATCTGAAATGTTTTATTTGCTAAAGATATGTTTAAAAAAGTGAAATATTTAGAATTTTTTGCTGTAAATTTTCTTCATCCTTCAACTTTTAAATCTGGTATCAGGACACTAATATTATATTCTGGGCAGTTCCAGTTAATTTATACTGGAATCAGTTACAGGTGCTGAGCTTATGATGGGCTTATGGTTCCTCCTCCAACCAATGAATTTGAAAGCAGCCTTCTTGTTTCAAACTGCACAAATCATTCTGCAGAGTGAAGTGCAATCATCCAAATGTAGTGACAATAATCCAGACAAATCAAGAGATGAGGGGAGGGGGATTAAGCAAGCATGTAGTTGTTAAGGTTGGGTATCAAGAACCAGTCGGTTCCTAACTGCATACTTGAGTCGCGCTCCCCAGTAAACTGCAAAGAGCATTTTATTGTGAGAAGACCAGACACTTCTGTTTAGATCCTGGACCATGGCTGACTGCTGCAAACTCTCAAAAGTTTGGCTTAGCTACAACATAAGGACCCAGCCAATTGCAATGACTACATTAACGATATTTCCTGCACGGGAGGAAGAACCTCCAATATGACGAAGTATTTAATTCAACGTGGCGTGAATCTGAAGGAATACACTGTTCGATGTGTTGCTGTCCCCCCCCGATACAGCTAACAGCAGCAACCTCTCATGCTCAGGTACAAAACACAGAGGAGCTGACATTCACCTTTTTATATTGAAGGTAAACAAATGATGTCTTTCTTAGATACGAGCCCAGAGAGCACCTATCCGACTCCAGTTCATCATTCCCAGAGATCCCCCTCTAGTACAGAAACTCCTTTTACTTTGAAGTTAAGATGTTAAGAAGGGGAAGATGAGCAAGGAGAAAGTGGATGAATGTCACAGAGCGGTGACAAGATTTGTGGTGAAGAGATTACATCTCTTTGCTACGGTTGAGTCTCCTCCATTAAGTTATGCAAAATGCATTATTGCTATCTGGTTATTCACAGCAATAACCCTGGCCTTTCTTGTGTCATAGCACATCAGAGATAGATGACAGAATAACTAACATTATAGTCTATGGTAAAGTATGTGTGGCCTACCCTGTGGTACATGTAGCATAATAATGTGAGTGTAAAACTTCTCTTCAGGGAGATGACCAAGAATGTGCCTACATGTGCCAAGAATAAAGGTAGGCAAAAATTATTTTCCTCTCGAAAAAGACTGGAATCAAAACCGAGATTCAATAAGAACCAGATTCGATAAGCAATTGGAATAAATACATTGAGAGGATACCCAACCCCAGTAGTTGTGTTACACCTGTCTGTCGTTGCTCACCTGTGACCAGCTGGCTTGACATGTGAGCAATGCTGCTGCAGGTTTCTCCCACAGCTTTGACAGAGACGGAGTAACTCTGGCCACAGAGCAGCCCCGTCAGCTCACAGTTGGCGAGGCTGGCCTCACAGGTGATGTTGTGGCCTGACATGGCTGTGGCCGTGACCATGTACGACAGAGCTCCATCACTTGGGAACCATCCCACCAGGGCTGTCTGCGTGTAGCAGTCCACCACTGCCTTGATAAATCTTGGTTCACAGGGAACTGAAAGGGTGAGAAAGGCAGCTGTGAGACAGCAATCATTTTAGTTTTCTATTAACACATCACTACATTTATAGTTTATAGAGAGAGTGAGTTAATGTTACCTATGGATTAACATGAAAACAGTGCAAGTGTACAGAATGACGACACATTTTACCAAAGCTTTAACACTAACAGCGATTGGACGATTACAAAAAGAATAATCATTGATGATTATTCTTTAATATTTGTCCATTTTTCTATTTTCATTTTAATCCAGTAGACTTTGAGAAAGGTTAAATCTTAGTTTTAGCCAGAATAACATTTATTTTTTACGTTTAGCATTGAGATTTGGAACAATTTTTTTTTTTTTTTAAATCCTAAAGAAGTCGTCTAAACTATGAAACCCTTTATTTTAATATAAAATATGATAACAAAGACACAGATATGTTGTCTCATGAAAGTAAAATCTGGTTCGAGGCTGTTTCCAACCTCCTGTAACTCTCTGTCCTACCTGAAGCTGTGTCAACCACAGAAGTGGACGGGCTGTCACAGTATCCATCAGAGGAAACCACGGAGACGTGGTAGATCTGACCGCAGCCGACTCCCGTCACATTGCAGGATCCCTCAGTCGTGCCCACGCAGTTTGTGGTCTGACCATTACTGTCCTGCACTGTGGCGATGTAGGAGTCGGCTCCTGGGCTCTCTGACCAGGACACAATCAGAGAATTGGCCTCACAGTCCATTGCAGAGGAGGTGTTCACAGGGGTGCACGGCACTGGGGACACGAGATGAAGAAGGTTTGATGTTGGGATTAGAGTCTTTTTTGGTTCACTAAAAAGTTTTTACTGTGTACTGAAATGAGATTTCTATGAAATCATGGAATTTAACTATATTTTCGAGAATATCCCTAACGTAGACAGTAACATAAGAAAACGTTTTCCATCCCCATAGTTAGATGAGAAGATTTATATCACTACAATGAATATGAAGGTACAGGCAACAGCCAGTAAGCTTAGCTTAGCACCAAGACTAGATAACCGGGGACACAGCTAAACTGGCTCTGTCAGAGGTAAAGTTTTGGTTTATAGTGGTTTATAAACTGGACAAACCTAATGCGCCAGATCTTTTTTAGAAAAAAGCAAAAATCACTCGGTATCACAAAATGTGTGAAAACTACTAAATAGTTGCTGATGTCCAGCATACTCTGGATCAAAAGAAAGGAAAAATGAGCTCTAACTTCATGACCAAACAATGCATAAATGTGTTGTTGTTGTTGATTAGATTTTTCTGAACCTCCCTCTAGAAGTTTAGGAATAATTTGTTGTATGCAGCTTTGGATAACTACTGTTCCTTGTAAAAAAAATATACAAATAATAATAAATAAAAAAAAAAAAGTCCAAATAATAATAATTGTAAATAAAATTCAAAATAAAAAAGTACTTTAGAATTCAGTGGTCAAGCTCCACACATACCAGTTTTGATTGTCACACTGTCGCTCGGTTTGCCCTTGCAGTCTCTGTCCTCCGCCATCACAGTAGCCATGTAATACTGTCCACAACGCAGACCTGTCAGATCACACTGGTTCTCGATGGAGACACACTCGTCCACGTGGCCATCGGTACTCTCAGCCCTCACCCTGTAAAGATGTCCGACTCCATTGCTGTGGTCCCATGACATGGAGGCCACATTGTTGATGCAGCTCAGATTGGCTTTGAGGTTCTCAGGAACGCATGGCGCTGTGGTGGAAAGGTCATTTTTTTTTCACTTTTAATCCTGAACAATGTAGCTGTTCATCTTATTCCCTGTTCCTAATAATTTTATACATTTCTGAAAGAGTTTAGGCATGTGTTTCACCTCTACCCTATGAACCACACCTGTTCTGACGATCTCTCCTTCACTCTGAGAGCTGTTGCACGTTCGTCCCTCAGCCGAGATGAGCAGGATGTACATTTCTCCACACGGCAGGTCGCTGATGTCACAGCCAGTGTCCAATGTGGTGCAACAGGAGGTGCCTCCATTTATCTGCTCCAGCGTGGCCTTATACGTTACTGCACCAGGAACAGCCGACCATGAGATGCTCGCTGTGTGATTTTCACAGCCCACTGATGTCATCACATCCTCAGGAGGACAGGGAGCTGGAAAAGGAGTAGCACTATGAGGAACAATTTAAAATGATCTACCTGCCTAAAGCATTTGTGTTGCCCGAACCTCAAATCTGTACTTACATTAGTACAACATGACCGTTAATAAGTCAACTGACAGCCAAGGTACATGAATTAAAAAGAGATAAAAAAGGCAACGAATGAAGCTGCTATTAAAGGATACATCATTCTTAAAAGTGCTAATTAGCATGTAAAAAGGAACGCATTTCATTTGAAAACCATCACGAGAGCTACTTCAGACTGTGAAAAAAAGTTGTAGCTTTCCAGACCAAACAGTACGGAAGAAATGTCACACTTTATGGATAATTTCAGAGCCGCCATTACCCCTCGATCATATCTAACATGTTCTTCATTGGCTTTAATTTGTAGGGAAAGATTAGACAACGTTGATTCAAACTGATGCCATTTCATCTCAGGGCCTCAGATATGGAAGGAGGCTTCCATTCCTGTCTGCGATAGCATCTTATTGGATGCTACCACTCAAGGGGAAGTCAGAAATGTTTAGATTTGACACAAAATGACTTTTAATTAAATCATATACAAAAATAACTATCTCAAAGGTCAAAAAGATTTGAAAAACTCAAAAAATCGCTCTCTTTATTCATCAAAACATGACTTTTAAGATCTATCAAAATATGGCATTTGGTTCAAAACTGAAATATCTTGTTTTAATGTTTAAATGTACAGTAAATAAAGCTATATTTTAATACAGAGCCGGTTCTGCACCTTCTAATTGTAAATATCTGTTTGAGCACAGACCTTATGTTTAATTGAGAAAATAAAACAAAGCAAAGCTGTTCTTAATTGTCAATTTAAAACAATACAAAACAACATGTGGTTGCACAGTGATACCCTCAGCAGTTTCAGCACAATATGTCTATTATGATAACTCAAAGCGACCTCCCGTTGTGTTAGATTTAGTGGCATCTACTGGTGATGTTAAAATTGCAACGAATACCACTCCCTTTCCCTTACCCGCTCTTTCCAAGCATGTGGAAGTAACTACAGTGGCCTCTATAAAACACGAAAAACGCAAAAGGACCTTTGTAGGTGTTTTGCATTCTGGGCTACTGAAGAATTATGACAGCGTGACAGCAGACCCCGAGGAAGAGGTCCTGCTCCCTCTGTAGATATAACAGACTCAGACTTTTTCATACTATCTATTTATGTTTATCGATACACTGTAATTATTTTTTTTATTTACCTGTCTCTGTTGTGACGCCGTTGCTGGGTGCACTGGAGCACTGACGGTCGAGGGCCTTGAGGGTAAAGGTGAGGTTTTGGCTGCACATCAGCGGCGGCAAACTGCACATTCCATCTGACGTGGAGTTACACTCAAATGTCTGGACGTTACCCTGGCTGTCTGTCGCCATGACGACATAGTCCTCAGCCCCGGCAGACTCCTCGTACATCACCCAGGCTGAGTTCGTCAGACAGTCAATCTCCACGTCAGACAGGCGAGGTACGCAGGGCACTGGAGGTTCATCAGGAACGGGTCAGAAATTGAGTGCTCACATTCACAGAATTTAGATAAGAGATCATCATCTTCATTACAAATAAAAACTTAAACATTCGATCCTTGCCTGTTGTGATCATTTTTTGGGGACTGTCTCTGCCCACACATCCATTCCTGGATGGCGTGATGCTAATGTTGTACTTCGTCCCGCACTCCAGCATGCTGAGATCGCAGCCGCTGTCAGTGCCGCTGCAGTTGTGTTGACGACCCATGGTGTCGACCGCCGACACCATGTACGTGACCCCCGGCATGCTGTCATTCCAGGTTACAGATACGACACCGGTGGTACAGTTGACAGTAGGAAGGTAGGTCATGAGAGGACAGGGAGCTTAGACAAAGAGTGGAAGAGAAGTTACGGTGAGGATAAAATATGTGGAACAGTTAAACTGATGTCTTGCTGCATGAAAACAAATACCACATAGAAAAATACCGTGTAGATATCACCTAGAGCTCCACATACCTGTAATGACCTGCTTGGTGGGGCTGTAGGAGCTGTTACAGGACTCATCCTGGGCCACCACTGTGACGTCGTAGGTCAGACCGCACTGCAAGTTGCGAACGACACAGTAATGCTTATCCGTCTTGCAGCTGCTGGCGTGACCTTTGCTGCTCATCACTGAGGCATGGAACCGGACTACGTGACCCATCGACTGCCATGTGACGTTGAGGACACCAGATAGACAGTCGAGGTTGTTCTGTATGTCCTGTGGCACACAAGGAGCTAGGGAGAGGGAGAGAGAGCAAAGAGAGTAGTTACTGTCACTGTATGGTTACAGGTTTGATCCAGACACAGGCATGTAAGTCCTTCACAGAGATACTAAACTGCTATATGCTCACTTTTTGTGAGCTGCTCAGGTCTGATTGAAAAAAATGACTGCAACATCTGACATTTTAAATATAAATCACCCAACAAGAATAAAATGCACAATGAGCATAAAAATAGTGATAGTGATAGTAACCGCAGACTAGCCAAATATGACTTGGAGTTTAATACATACCTGTACGGATCATTTCAATGTTACTCTTGGCTCCAATGCAATTTGCATCAACACCGGCAGCGTAGACGTAGTACTGCTGTCCGCAGGGCAGACCGGAGATCTGACAGGTGGTGCTGCTGGTGTTACAGGACCACCGGTGACCCTCTGCGTTTTCAGCCACGGCCATGTAAGAGAAGGAGCCCTGCGAGGCCTGCCATGACACCGAGATGTTGTTTGATTCACAGGAAGAGTCCACCGTCAGCTGGGTCGGAGGGCAGGGAACTGGAGGAGTGACAGAAGAATGAAGAGTCTGACAGTTTACACGCATTAACAGAGTTATAATACTTTAATAGGATAGAATAAGGTTTCTGTTTAGGGATAGATGCTGACTTCAAGAAAATGGCAGGATGATCGCTTTATCATATAAACCTTTAGTTCAGAACTGAACTGGATGTGATATATATGATTCTATTGGTATTTAGGATTTTTTTATTTTTTTTTATCAATTTACCCAGCTTACATTCTGTAGAAATACTAAATTGTTTTGATACAGACACATTGAAAAATGGTAACTGAAAGTACTGGATAAATGGTCCAAATAATTAGGTTGTGGTAAATGTTGAAATAGCTAAATAATAGTAATGATAAACAATTGATATAATTACATATGATCGATAGACAAGCTGTTTTCATTTATAAACAGCTCAAGTCAAAATGAGGGATAAACAGTCAAAATAGTAGGGAAGTCCAAAAGTAATGAATACATGGTTGAAATAGTCATCTAAAAGCAAGAAAAGCTGAGAAAGTACAAAAGTACTAAAGCTGAGTATTTTTGGTAAAAAAACAAACAGTGGATAAACAGTTGAAAAAGTAATGGATCGATAGTTCAAACAGTTAGGCAAAAGTTATAAAGAAGCGGCAGAGAAGTGACACCTAAAAACAATAAAAAAAATAATAAAAAAAATTGACAAAAAAAAGCCAGTTGACAAAGTAGGCCCAGAGTAGGATAGTAGTATCCGATAGCAGTAGTAGGCTATTAATAAGACAGTTAGCTGGAAGTACTACATAAACAGATTATTCAAAGCTAACTGTTAGTTAGCTAACAGCTACTTAAAATAATTCATGGATACACAGTTCTGTACTTTCTCAACATAAAGTGGTTGAAAAATGCAGCCAGCTAATGAGTAAATAATAAATAATGGAAAATCAGTTGAGATGATTTACAAAAAGTAGTTGATGTACTGTTAAAATAATGAGTTAGCTTAAAGTAATGAATAAACTGTATGATAAGCCTTGAAGTGACGGTTAAAACAGTTTAAACAATTAAGTCACATTAAACAGTTGAAGAAGTTAGCTAGCAGCTAACTAAAAGTAACAGTTATTATAATGGATAAACTATTGAAACAATTAGCGACAGTTACTTAAAAATGACAACATCTCAGCATATACAGTTCAAATAATTCGAGAATAATGAAAGTAGGTAAAAGTAATGGATAAACTTGAAATAGCCTACTTTAACAAACTGAAAGTGATGGAACAATTACCTAGCTAAAAGTAACTTGATAAATGGTTGTAGAAAGTATCCGGTATCTTTAAAAAGTATATTAAAGTTACCTGTGTTGACTCGTCGCCAGTCCTGGGCGGGACTGGGACAGAACTGCCCCATTCCACTGACGCTCACCCTGTAGCTCTCCCCACAGCGCAGAGAGCTGATGTTGCAGGAGGAACCATTGGACGAGCAGGTCTGCGTGTGATCAATGTCAAAGGCATCAGCCGAGGCGCTGTAGAAGAGGATGCCGCTGCCAGGTGTCCAAGACACAACAGCTGTGTTGGTGTTGCAGTCCAGGGCAGTCATCAGACCACTGTGGGGACAGGGACCTAGAGAGATGCAGAGAGGGTGGTTATGCATTGTTTAAATGTAATCTCTATTAAACACTGCAGTTTGTCAAATGCAATTGCTTTTGTTGATTTGAAGCTGGATTTTAAACCTGTTTCATGAGAACTTTTCACGCCTCTGACACTAAAGAAGTGTAAAATGTGTCTCTCTTAGTGACACCTATCTTTTTGAACTTTCTCAGTATTTTATTATTACACATCTCAAGCTTTCTGGAGCTTATCATAGGAAGAAATACACAAGACAGACAGATTCGGGTTATGATGTTTAAAGAGCCACTAAAATATTACTGACTCACATTTAAAATGCAGTAAAACCCTTCAGTTACTGTATGGATTGTGGCCATCAAAGTTAAACATCAACACAACATAAACATATTTTAAAATCGTGGCTGTCACTGTCCAAACCTCTGCCTATGTATTAGACACAAATATCGGTATCGGCAAGGGAAAAATTTACCACAACATCTCAACTTTGAATCGTCTGATCTGCTTTCGTTGTATTACCTGTGCTAACGCTGATGGACTCGCTGATCAGACTGACGCAGGAGTCATGGCGAGCCAACACCGTAATGGCGTAGACCTGCCCACACGCCAGGCTAAGGAAATTACAGTTGGTGTCAGTTCCGTTACATGTAGCGTTGTGGCCGAGACTGCCCCAAGCAAAGACGGTGTAAGATTTGGCACCACGTGCAGAGTCCCATGTAACGCTGGTGATGCCAGTCTGGCAGTCCACTCGTGCAGTGACGTGGGTGGGAACACAAGGAGCTGGTGGAGACAGAGAGAGAGAGGTAGGTACGTGGCAGGATATATATATATATATATATATATATTTATTTATTTATTTATTTTTTTACAAACCTTCTAAAATATTCTTGACTAAATTTGATAAAATCCATGAAATTCAGATGAGAAGCCATGTAATGTTGATATTTTCTGTTCCTGACGAGTTCGCTGTGAATTATTCTTTGTTCAATTATCAATACCTGTGTTGAGTCTTTTTGCAACAGCTGGTTCACTGATGCATGTATTTGTGTGGCCCGCCACACTCATGATGTAGCTCTCCCCGCAGGTCAGCTGGTCGAAGGTGCAGTTGGAGGTGCTGGAGCTGCAGGTGGTGGTAACTCCTCTGCTGTCCACCGCTGACACCACCTCAGTCTGGTCTGGCCCAGAGTTCTCCCAGGTCACTGACGCCCTGTTAGTGCTGCACTGCAAATCCACCAACACGTTTTCTGGTTTACAGGGTGCTGAGGATGAAAAGGTGGATAAATAGGTTAGGTAGGGTGTAAGGATAATTCATAAATGATAAGGATGGGTGCAGAGATGTGAGTTTTACATAAATTAAGAGTCTAATTCCCAGGAAAATATCATTATCTTACCACAGTAACTTTAAAGGAAAATTCAATAAAATCATTCATCGTATACTCACACCCATGCTGGTGGAAAGTTAGGTGAGGATTTCATTGTCCACAAAACATTTCTGTAGCTTCAAAACAAACCAGCCTTGCCACACTCTTCTCAACAACTGAAATAGCTGGGGACTTGTTTTAAAATGTAAACAAACAAAACATGAAATGGCTCTATACAGCTAGTCCGGTGTAATTCGAGTCCCCGGCCCAGAGATCCCAAATTCGCTTTAACTCGTCTTAAAGCTACATTTTTTAGCACTTTAAGCTAAGCTAAAAGCCCTCCGTAGTGGGTGCGTGTTTTCAACCACACATCGATGGTGTAAATAACATCTTTATGAATGTTTCCATTTGGGATCTCTGGGCTTCCAGAGATTATGCTGGATGAGCTGTTTGGGGCCATTTTAATTTATTTTTGTGTTTTGTTTTGTTTTTTATTTAAAAGCAAGTCCCCAGCTTCTTCAGTTGTTGAATGCTGCCACATCACTTTTCTGTGAAGCACCAGAAATGTTTTGAGAACTACGACACTTGACTGTCCATCGGCATGGGAGTGAGAAGATAATGACTGAATTCTCATTTTTGGGTGAAATGTTCCTTAAAAGCCTGTGTCTATTTCTTGGTACAACAGCTCTTGGTACAACACCAACTAGGGGACATTTGCGCACACAGCAGTAGATCCATGTTACTTCAGTGACTATTCAATTTAGTAATATACTGTAACTTTTGCTACCAGAATGCATCTTGTAATCAGAGCCGTCAATGGTGCCGCAGTCGACTGATGATGTAGTGACCACGATGCTGTAGCTGAGGCCACATTTCAGGTTCTGGATGGTGCAGTCTGTGGTCATGGTGTCACAAGTTGCACGGCTGTCGTCACTACCGATGGCCATCGCGGTGTAAGTGTCAAGTTCGCTGGCGCTCGCCTTCCACTGCACAGCAAAGGTGTTGTCATTGCAGCTCAGCTCTGCCATCACATTGTCAGGCAAACAGGAAGCTGTGGAAAGGAGTAAGAGAGGAAGATGTATGATCGAGTCATTCATTCATTGGGTTTTGAGCTTGAAAACAAAAGCAGGTGTCATTTACCTGAGTCAAACTTCAGGGATGCTCCCGTGCTGCTGTTGCACGTCAAACTAGAAGCGATTACCACAGCTGTGTAATGGTGTCCACAGTCCAGTTTCACTGAGCAGGTTGTTGTGTTGGAAGAGCAGGAAACAACATGGCCGTGGGTACCAGTCACTGTAGCCGTGTAGGAAATAGCGTGGAGACTCGGCGCCCAGCTCAGCGTTCCTAAGTTGGTGCCACAGTCGGCTCTGGCAGTCAGGTTGGTGGGAGGACACGGAGCTGACATGAAAGAGATTCATGAACAACTTGAGAAATTGTTCAAATTGACAACATTTACAGGCTGAGAGTGAAAATTATACAGGATAAGAGTGACAGAGTAAAACTCGTAGTTAGCTTAGCGTCTATTTTTGTCAGCAGGAGACATAATACATATATATATATAAATATATGTATTATGTCAGGGAAAATATACATTGTGTATATATATATATATATATATATATATATATATATATATATATATATATATACACACACAATATATATTTTCCTTCTATGTCATGGAGTCGATTAATAGAAAAACTTATGTGTAACTATGTTGATGATGAATAAAAAAAATGACAAATACTTTTTACTTTTCAAATGTGAAAGTTTGCTGGCCTTCGCTGTTTTATATAATTTCAGATGAACATCTTCAGGTTTAGGACTGTTGGTTGGATTAAAAAACCACCTTGCATTATTACAGGCATTCGTTTCAATTATTACAGTGATAGAAAGTAACTAAGTACATCTACTAAAGTACTGTACTCCAGTGGATGTATATAGTGTACTTTTTACTCCACTGCATATGTTTAATAGCTTTAGTTACGAGTTGCACTGCAGATTTAGATCATAAACACAAACTATGAATCAACTAATAAATGATTATATCCTATTATAGGTTAAGCTACAGAGCAGTATACAAAGTAATAAATAACTTCTTCCACATCTGAATATTTTGACTTCTTAAAGACTAAATGATCAATCAAATATAAAAAAAAAGAAATCTTTTGATAAATCAAAAAAGACGATAATCATTAGTTGCTGCTCCAGTCACCATATCAGAGAAATGGCTGGTAATGCAGCTCTGCATTGATACTGTATATCAGACATTAACCTGTTTCTGTTTGCATTGGCACGCTGAAGACACTGGTGCACTCGTTGTCACTCGCAGCGACTGTCAGTGTGTACAACTCGCCACACTGCAGCCCCGTGAGCACGTGGGACGTCTGGGATGTGGAGAAGTTGGCACTGGTCCCGTTGTCTTCTTGAGAGTGGATGAAGTAGTTAGCACCACTTTCTGGACTCGGGTCCCAGCTTACTGTGATGTCATTGTTCCCGCAAGTCGTCTTCCCCGTCACACCCATGGGTGGGCAGATAACTGAGAGCAAGAGAGAGACATTCTCACAATGCTGTAAATGTAAAAACATATTTTTGAAAACATTATGATAACACTTCAAAATTAGAAGATCCGGGGGTTGTTCAATTGTAGGACGTTCACTGACCTGACTGGAAAGTAAAAGGCACACTGGGCTCGCTGGTGCAGCCCCTCTCCATGGTGACCACTGTAACCACCGCCGTCTCGCCACAGTGGAGGTCTGTGAGGGAGCAGCTTGTTCCGTTGGAGCTGCAGGTGTGTTCGTGCTCATCCACGACAGAAGGCACCGCTGTGGCCACATAGAAGTCTGCTTGTAGGGCAGCATTCCAGGTCACATGGCCCACGTTACCGACACACTGCAGGGACACGTGGACGTTGGTGGGAGGACAGGGGCCTGACAGGAAGTTCAAGTGAAGTCAGCATGTGGGAAAAACACACTTATCTTTGTATAAATCTTTTACTTTAACACAATGATGTAATAATGAATTCAAAGGTGTATAATACTTTCAGATATAATATTACATGTTGTTTTATTCAAGATATTCATTCAATATTCATTTCAAATCAGAGCCTTTAAACGTGCATTTTTCCAGCTCCACCTCACCTGCAATATAATTATGTGGGTAGCTGTTGAAGCCCTTGCAGTATTCAGAAAAGGGGGTAACCATGATCACGTAGGTCTGGGCGCAGTGCATGTTGGGTAGGAGACAGCTTGTGCCGTTTGTGGTGCACTCTTTGACGTCACCGTCTCTACCGTTCGCCGATACTTTGTAGGAGACTGCGCCGGAACTGTGTTGCCAGCTCACCGCCGCCGTGTTATTGTCGCACACCAGTGAGGCGCTGACATTCATGGGAGCACAGGGGGCTGGTGGGAAAACAAATGGAGAAAAACCATTAGGAACTAGCTGTTGCTTGCACCACATTACCATCCCACTGAATGTCTTTTGCACATTATCAGTGGGAGCATCTGTCCGCATGGGGGTCTTTTCTTTGTGATGTAAATATACAAAGATCCAGTCTCATCCAGTGTAAAGTAGTTGAAATATGTAATTCCCCATGCAGAGCTGTTTCATTTATCAGTAACTGTGTGTGCCAGCTGTCTTGGGGCTGCGCTTGTACCACCACCGTGCTGGTCTGTGAAATTGTGCTAATGACCTGAGATTGACTGGACAACTGCCATCATCATCAGTCGTTGAACACATGGTTCCACAAAGCTAAATTTCACTGTGTGCTTATTTTTTGCACATGCCATCCCTGCTTGTCCTCCACCAATAACTTCAATACCATTGCTAGCTTGACTCCTTGTGTTATGCTGTTATTTTGATGTTCATTTTGTCATTATGACACATAAACTGCACATACATTACCTGGTGATGACTACGTTGTAGCCCTTCACTTTACATGACTATAGATCAGAATTGTAGCTAGTTTTAGCTAATACCAATGACCAAAGGTATATTATTATTACACATATATTATCTATACGGTATCAACAATATATGTTTTCTATCTGTGACTTTTTACCCTGCAACAGTTGAAGTATGACCTGTTTAATGTATTTGGATGATTCATTTTCTATAACTGGATATGAGCTGCAGATAAACCACATTTATAATCATCAGTTTTTACATCGAGGCCTACTTCTGATCATACCAGTGGTTTTGCTTTCACCCACACTTTTTTATTACAGATAATTACTTTATTTTACAAATATGAATGTTATATTATACTTTTCGACATTCAGTGGCTTACATCTAATTTTGTACATACATCTCTGCCTAAGCAGACTCTTGAAGCCTCTTTGATTTGGGCTTTTTATAACAGCGCCATCAAAATCAGAATTTTCTAATCATTCTGCCCTTTGACTACATTAGGGCACATTGCAATGGAATTATTTTCAACTCTATTACACACAATGCAAGCAAGTTTGAACAGTTTGATAAGTCATATGGAAATAAATGGAAAGCAAATGATGCCTGAAATGCATCAGAAAAATCCTAGAGGCATTTGTGGCATTTGAAAAAGGTGCATAGTCGTCACTCTCTCACCTGTCTGTATTTGTGTTACACCAGGGACGCTACTGTTGCAGTGGTCAGCCACAGCTATCACTTTCACATCGTAAGTGCGGCCACAGAGCAGTGATGGCATGGAGCAGTCGGTCTGGCTGGTGCTGCAGGGCACCATGTGATCTCCAGAGCTGGCCACAGCGTAGAAACGTTTTCTTCCCAAAGTCTCGTCCCAGGTCACGAAGGCGATGCCAGTCTCACAGGAGTATGTGTGATCGAGGTTGGCAGGGGTACAGGGCGCTGGGTGAAAGAGGAGAACAGTCAATTCTTGAACATTTCACACTTGATTATCCCCTCCGCAACACAGAAAAACACATATTTTAAAACATGAAAGCAAAACAGGAAACACAAACAACATTGCAAAAAATGTTTCGGTGAATCAATTGGCAAAACATGCTGTCTTGTGCATGCAGCAGCCTTAACACAAAGACTGATTCAGTAATTATGCCCTACCTGTGACAATCTGAAAAGTAGAGCTTGGTTTGCTCAAACACTGGACTCCTCGTGCAACAACCTGGGCGGTGTAGGTGTGTCCACACTCCAGGTCATCAAGGACACAGCTGTTGTTGGTGGAGGAGCTGCAGGACGTCGAGTGTCCAAGGTTGGAGGTTGCGTTGACCATGACGCTCATGGCATCCTCGTCCTCAGCCCAGGTGACCATGGCGTGGTTGGAGACGCAGTCCAGCGAGTGGTTCTGGATCATTGGAGCACAGGGAGCTGGGGAGGAGGTAGTCACACATTATATATGTGAGATACAATTAATAGAAACCAAATCTTTAATTGACATTTAATTGAATAAATTATTAATTAAAAACAATAAGACTATGATTTAATGTCAGGTCAAAATCGTCTGAGCGTGATTAGGGGAATCTGTGACACCTCTGTACAGCTGGATTCACTGATAACTGTCAGTCAATATTTGCACTTGAGCTTCCAAAGCAAACCAAAAGCAGTTTCTTCACTCTCGCTGTTTCTTTACCTGTCATTACATTGGTTGTGGCGAGTACTGAGCTGTTGCAGTGCCCGTCCCCTGCCAACACAGTCACAGTGTAGTCCTCCCCACACTGCAGCTGGGTCAGCTCACAGGACATGCCGGAGGAGCTGCAGGAGTCCATGTGCCCGCTGGCCTCGGCGACGACTGTGTAATGATTTGCTCCAGCGCTGGGCTCCCACGTCACAGTCACAACACCGGAGGGGCAGTGCAGGGCAGCGGTCACATTTGTCGGGTCGCAGGGAGCTGGAGATGAGAGGGGAAGAAGAACATTACGACTTTTGTTTTTTTTTTTTGTCATGATTTGATGAAACGTTTTATTTTCATTTTATGGAATTCAACCTGAAAATATACTGATGATAGTTCTGGCTACAGCATCATTATACTTTGTTAGCCACACTTAAAATGTTAATGTTTGCCATCTCATAAAACAAGGTCATTGAAAACATAGAAGTACATGAAATATCTGAAATGCTTTTACTGAAGATGCTGAAACTCAAACAGCCTCAACAAGAGGTCGAAAAATAGAAGGAAAAAAATGTCTCTGTGGAGTTCTGTGGAAGGGCAGCAGAGACGAAAGACAAAAAATACATTTATCCACTGTGCAATCTAATGATTTAAATGGGATTAAAATGACTGGAGTAGTTGTTAAATACAACACAAAAAATAATTTGAAGAGAAAACAATAGGGACTTTAAAAGGTCCACTGTGTGTGATTTAGGGACATCTAGTGGTGAGGTTGCAGACTGTAAATCCATCACACTAGCTCACTTAAATTTAAATTATGAAGACTTTTTGGTTGGTCAACCTTTCTGCCGTGTTAAGAAAAAGTCTGGCATTCTTTTATATTTTAGAAGACTGTCAACAAATCCCATGAAAAGAACAAATCCTGACCAGACGGAGGAGATGTTTGTGGTTTGAAACAGATGAATGAGAAATATTTGGTTTACACTGAAAAACACTTGTTAACAGGATCAGCTCATTGCTGGTTTTGGCGTTTTCATGATATTCACTGATGACAAGAAAAACATACACTACCAATAGTTCGACCTTCTAACAATTGCCTAATCATTTTCCAATGTGCAATTATATGCCCAAAATAAAAGGCTCAAATTTAAAGAGTTAAAACATTTACCGGTTTTCGCTGAGATCATCTCACTCTCGGAGCTGTTACACCTGTCGTTCATGGCCACCACACTGAACATGTACGTCTGAGCGCACTGCAGGTCGGGGAAGAGGCAAGTCTGGTTAGCTGAACGGCAGGAAGAAGAGAAGCCTCCCGCTCCCTTGAGTGTGGAGACATAGGACACTGCCCCGGCAGTCTTATTCCAGGACGCCTGCAACGTGTTAGTGGAACACTCCACAACGCCTTGGACGTCCGCAGGAACACAAGGAACTGAGAAAACAGAGTTGGTGGTAAAGAGGCACATGAGGAGGAAAGGAAGAAGCAGAGAAACATTTACTACAGAGTAAGATCGTGTCTTCTACCTTCGTCTCAGTTTCATTTTTTTACACATTCGGGCCGACAGACAAACTTACCAGAGTTAACAATTTCCGGCTCACTGCTGTTTCCTTCACATGTGCTGCTCATGGCTTTGACCGTCACAGTGTACTGCTGTCCACACTGCAAGTTAGTCAGCATACAACTCGACTTCTCTGTCATGCAGCGAAGTGCAGATCCATCTCCGGCGAGGGCGGTGGTGCTGTAGTTTACAGGCATGGATCCAGGCTCCCAGCTGATGGTTAGGACGTTGGTGCTACAGTTCAGGGTGTTGAGCACATTTTCAACAGCACAGGGGGCTGAAACAGAAGGCAAAGAGTGCCAGTCAGTGGAAGCTTGATTACAAGCGTAGAGAAGAAAACAATTGCTGAATTCCTGCACATAAAATTGCCTTAATAGATTATGTTTTTGGCGATATGTGGCTAGTAGAGCTCCACTGCACATACATATTTAGGCCTACTCAAATGTTATCCGTGGCCTTAAATAATACTCTGCTGAAAAAAAAACAGCGTAGACCAGCACCAAAACACAACATATGCTGGTCAGACCAGTCACTAGAAAGACCAGCATATGTTGTGTTTTGGTGCTGGTCTATACTCTTTTTTTTCAGCAGGGTTGCTTTGCACGGAGTTGGAGAGAATCCAGGAGAATCTCTGATCCTGCTTTTTGTTTTTTGATGACAGAAATCAAAAGCTAATTTTGATCGATTTCCAAATTGGAATGGAAATGATGCCACCCCTATTGCTAAACTGTGCTGGAGCATTCAGCTTTAGTGTGTAATCGCTCTCTGCAGATAGACTTTGCAAGCACCTACTACATGAATCTTTGCTATTGTCAAATAATATTTCGGAGGATTTTTGGTTTTCACAGAAAGGAGGTTGTTGTGTGGGGAATAAGGTTTTTTTTGGGATCCATTCAGGACGAAGTGAAGGGAAAGAATAAAATCAATAATAACAAGGAGGATGAGGAGGTTCGAGAAATAGGAAGACGTTGATAAGGATTTGTGAGAAAGGGTCTAAGACGGGAGTGAGAAGAAAGTAAATATGCATGCTCACCTGTGGTATCCATGACCGGCTCGCTGTCAGGACTTTCACAGTCTCCATCGGAGGCTGATACAGTGAAGGTGTACTCCTTTCCACATTGCAGACCATTCAATTGACAACTGAGGTTCATTCCTGCCTCACACATCACTGTGTGTCCATCCGTGCTCACAGCCTTGCCAGTGTAGGACACTGCATTGGGGCTGCTGTTCCAGGTTAGCATGGCAGAGTTATGGGCACAGTTCACTGAGACGTTGAGCTGAGAGGGCGGGCAGGGAGCTGCAGAGGAAGGACACATGGATATGAGTAAGACTTGTAATGAAAGTAGTAAATGTAATTACTGACTAATTCACGCCTGCTTTTTACCTGTCTGTAGCATCTCCACGGAACTCTCATTGCTGGTGCAGTTGTCGCCCATGGCAGTCACCCCGACATTGTAAACCTGGCTGCACATCAGGCCCTCCAACCTGCAAGACGTCTCATTGGAGGAGCACATCAAATGCCGGCCATCTTTATCCTTTGCAGCTGCTTTGTAGGACAGGGCGCCACGGCTCGCTTTCCAAGTCACTTCCACAAAAGCCTGGCCACAGCTTCTCATCGCCGTCACATTGGTTGGCACACATGGTGCTGAGGGAGGGAAAACACCAGATCAGCTCAGTACATTTTGTCTTCAAATTAGAGCACTGTAAAGCACCACTTTAACTGTCTACACATCTGTTTTCACTCTGCGATGAAGCACAGATGTTGATCTGATATATCAATGAAATACATGGCATGCCAGCTAACACATGGCACACATTGAATAATAAAAAGGACAACAACTAAATTAAGTCATAAATCTATATGTTTACATTTCACTAAACACATTGGATTGGATTGGATTCATACTTGATAGACAATAAAAACATGTGTCACAGCACTCTCTTACTTTGCGAGACAGGTAGCACTGACGGTTGACTGATACAGGTGCCGTTGTAGGACATTACTTTCAGCATGTAATCACGTCCACACTCCAGTGTGTTGACCCTCAGCGCGGGCTCTGAGGTGTTGTAGGTCATCAGCTTTTCGCTGCTGTTTGAGATCACAGTTATGTAGCCTTCTGCATTACTCGTCGCGTTCCAGTCGAGGGTCAAGACTTGTGACTGACAGTCAAAGTCCGCGTTCACTTTGGGCCCACAAGGAACTGGACAGAGACGAGAGAAAAGTGAAGGCCGGAATCAAAGAAATGTGTTGACCATTATGGCTATTAAAAAACACTGAAATTAACTGAATGTAAGTTTGTTTTGATATGTCGCAGACCACCTACAGAGTCTAGACACTAACGTACAAGCAATTAAGGTGAGACCAGGATGACACGGCACAGATGCACTTATTACACAGCAGAAAGCAAGTGAAGGATGGACATGAAGACAGCTCTGCTACTGTAAGATCATTACTATTAGTCAGGTGACTAAAGTTTGGCCTGAGGGGGCACCAGAGCCATGTTTGGAAAGGGTTGAACCTCTGGACGGTGGCCATTTCAGGATTTCTCAGACAACGAAGCACTTCATCAGTCTCTGTTGTACTTAACACACTAACACTTGAGGTCAGCACTACAAGCTGTCGACACAGCCTCTGGTGTATCGCTGTACCATGGATTTGACGGGTATGTTGATAGTCATGCCTTTGGTCACTTGGCATTTTTTCACACCCCTTTAAGCACTGATCCAACTTCTGAGGGAAATATCTGGCCCTTTAGCTGCTGAATGCTCCACTCTGTTCATCAGCTGGTTGCTTACATTGTCTGTCTGCTGCTCAGGGCCGGGTGAGAAACACACATTTGATGTAGAGATTTATGTTAAATCAATGCTGTTGAGAGCCGAAAGACACTAAAACACAATGTAGCACTGAGGAGACTGTTCATTTGTTCATTTGGAGTCAATATAATGATTAGTACAGCTTCAAACTAAACTGTGATGTTTGAGCTATAGCCGAATGATGTTTGAAACACATGATCGTGTTCGTACCAGACTCGATGAAGATGGCCTCAGAAGGCATGCTGGGGCACATGCCATCGTGGTGGCAGACAGTGACAGTGTAGAGCCGGCCACATTTCAGGTTGGGCACCCTGCAGCTTGTGTTAGTAGAGCTGCAGCTGAGAAGTCCTTGTTTTTCATCCACGATGGTGGCCGTGTAGGAGTTCATTCCTGGCTGGCCACGCCATGAAACCAGAGCCTCATTGGCCGCACAGTCCAGAGAGGCAGTGACACGATCCGGTGGGCAAGCAGCTGAAATGAGGCGACGGGACAGTTAACTCAGCAGATAATCGGAAGTCTAAAAATTTGCTTTAAGGGAATGGAGTCCACCCAAGTCTGTTCTGTTGTTCCAGTTCTTGTCCTGTCCTGTCTCAAAGAATCCCTCAGACGGAGGTAAAGTTGTCAAAAGTATCAATACTTCAATACTTCATGATACACCACTTGTTGAAAAATTACATAAACAAAACAATTTACATATCCAATAGTATTGAAAGTATGAAATCCAAGGCTGCTTAAATATTAACACTATTACAAATGTGACCTTTTCTTTACCAGCCTGAAATGGTATGGAAAGAGGTATCGAGTATCTGTTTTCTGTATCGAAGTTTAAAATCCTGGACGATGCATCTCTCCTCTTGTCTGTTAATTCTAAAAGACATCCATCAAGACAAACAAGCGGCCTCACTGTACCTGTCTCTATGGCCACCATCTCGCTCTCAGCGCTGTTGCACAAGAAGTTGGAGGCAGTGACGTACGCCGTGTAGTTGGTGCTGCACATCAAGCCCTCGATCTTACAGCTCAGATCCATGGTTTGGCAGCTGTGAAGGACACCATTACTGTCCTTCACCGTGGCGACGTAGAAAATTGCAAAGACATTGCTCCAGGTCATCGTGATGGCGTCGGCTCCGCATTCCTTCACTGCTGACACGTTCTGAGGAGTGCAGGGAACTAGAAGAGACAGATCAGAATGAGAATTAATTCCACCTTTACCTTATCCACAGCCATACCTGGTTGATGCCTTAGACTTTCCTTTATTTTTGATAAGAAATGAAGCCAGGGCTGCAACTAAAGATAGGTTTCATCATGTATTCCTCTGCTAACTTTTTTCTGTAATTTGGGATTGCTCGCTTGGTCAATAAAACAATCAAGAAATAATGAAAAATGTTTGTCAGTTTTCACTGTCACATTTTTTTTTTGTCTCTGTAAGTAAACGGAACATACTTTATTACTATTGTTAATAATAATGCTTTGCTGTCAGTTGCTGATATTTATCATCCTGTGTGTATTCCTTCCTAATGTCTTAATCCAGACGTCAGATATAAAAAGCTGATTAGTCAGCAGTCAGTGAAGGAAGGAGCTCTTTCTACAAATAATTTGGCACGATTAAGCTCTTAACTGTGAAAGCTGGAGTATGTAACTTTTTACATACACATAAAAAGTCTTTTATATTCTTCCCAAATGAGTTCACACATTGTTGATTAAGCTGATAGCCGCCAGATAAATCTCTTTGTGTTTTGCAGTAAAACGCAGCTGCATTCATCAAAAGCAAGCAAGTATGCGGGGCGATGACAGATATACCTAATTAACACAAGAGGGAGACACAATTCCATACCCCAGCTTTAATTTGGATTATTTTGGTTTACCTTTCTGTGGAATCCATTCTTTGGATAGTTTTTTGCTATACAGAGGGTTTTTACTTTGTAAAACACATATTTGCTGCGTAAAATAGGATTATTCATGTCTACTTGTTGAGAAAACCAAAGTGGACTATTCTTCAGACTGGATTTGCAAGTAATCTTTCAATTTGAGATGGATGAATTTCAGTTCAAATTAAATAAAAAGAAATGCATCAAAACAACAGACAAACTGAACTGGCAATTGTAATGATAAAACTTAACAGTAGAACTGTCATATAGAAAGATTACTTTATTCTTGTCGCTGTAGAAAATAGAATTTACAGAAGAGTTACAGAAACTTATGCCATGGGGGTCACCGTTCTGCATACCGAGTACTTAAAGTAATGGATCTTGATACTTGGGCACTAACAGCTTTTCCTCACCTGTCTCAGCCACAGGCCCCAGTGTCCTCGGGCTGGCACATTCATCATCAAAAGCAGTAATGTAAATAGTCAAGAACTCTCCACAAGGGACGCCCTCTATAGCACAGCTGTTGGACATTGAGCTGCAGGTGTAGTGGCTGTTGTTTCCCCTGTTGCCGTAGGCCTGCACAGTGTAGCGCAGAGCCCCCTCAGCGTGGTCCCACTTGCTGAGCAGAACGTCTGACCCGCAGGCGGCTGAGGTTTGCACATTCTGCGGAATACAGGGTGCTGGAGACAAGCAGATGAATCCAAGGTTTATTTTGCTTCATTCTGAAAAATGTCTGTATTTGCAAATTACAAAAGACAATAACTGAAAATTGCAAAGGAAAAGAGCTGAAAAAATGCAGTTTTATTATAAGACAGACATCAGACATGTCACTGTCAAAGGTGATATACAGCAGCCAGTGTGTCCACTGGAGGGCGCTCACATCGGAACAGACAACCGTCTTGAAGCTCCTCACAGAGAAACCAGTACAATTTCATTTGTGTTGCGTAAATGTAACAGGGACAAATTATAGAAATGAAATGACTATTCATGCTGCAACATGTGTCACTGGTTGCACATGTTTATAATTCAAATCTCTCTCAGATGGTTTTATTTGAATACCTGGGGAGATACAATGATCAAATAACTCATTAGAAAAAGCTAAATCAAATCAAAACGTTAAATACATTGTATAATGTTTTATGATGTGCGTCTGCTGCTGTCGATGTCCTGCTATAATGTGTGGTGGTCATACCTGTGCGGATGTCAACAGTAGAGCTGATCTCACTTCTGCACTGCCCTGTGACGGAGTAGACTGTGAAGAAATAGTGTCGCCCACACACTGTATGTGTGAAATAACAGGAGTTGTCTCCAGTCAGACACTCCTGGACCACTCCCTGGTTACAGGAAAACAGAAAAAAAAACACAAGACAGAGTTCAACATTTTGGGAAACATGCTTATTTCCTGTCCCGCATACAGTTAGCAGAAAAGCTCGTTACCACTCTCTTGTGTGTATGAAAAATATGAAGCTACAGCTAGCATCTCAGCGCATGAACACCTAGTCTCTGTCCAAAGAAAATCTTCCTACCAGCACCTCTTAAATTCGACAATTGGCATATTATATCTCGTTAACATATTTAACTATGTCCTGTTTGTTTAATTTGCACAAAAGCAGAAGCGTAAAAATGACAACCTTCTGCTGGGAAGTCACAGCTAGCAGCCAGGAAACAGGGAAATTGGGTAGTAGGGCACATAATTAACCCCCACTTGTAACACAACTTTTTGTAAAGATTAAACAAATACAACAATGACGGGATAATGTCTGACAAGTAAGGAATTCCATTTTTCTGACAACACCTGAGAGTTTGACTAATAGCAGACAGTACAATCCAATCAAGTTCTTATGTAATGGAAACGTTGCTCACTTCTCCAGTAAATAGGATGGACCTTAGATACGGGAAGATAAACTAGTCCGCTCAGATGGCTCAGCTGTTAGGTGATAGCTAACGTTACGCCAGCAAGATGCAAAGTCAAAAACATTTCATACGGTCGACAAACAGTAAATATAATTTCACAGCATGTCAAACAATAACAACTGCCACCTGACCAGCCATGTGAATGTGTTGTAAATAAGATATAGTTCCAGAGGTGTCCATTAACTGACTGCCTCCAGCCAATCCGAATCAATTATTCACCCAGATGGTCACTTAAATCGTCTCACTCACCACACATCACCAACACCAACATGGCACAGAAAAGGTACTAAAAAAGGTGAAAAATACAATAAATCTGATCACACTGACAACTGACAGTTATGAGAGTGGAGAGTTCTGTGAGCTAAAGCGTCTGTTGGCTGCATAGTCGTTATAACTTCATATATTCACAGCCTGGTATTTCGTTAATTCTTATTACAAACTGCGGCTTTCTCAAGTTGAAAAATTATCTTTTAAATTGCCAAACAATTCAAGAGGGATCCAGCACTGAAATGATTTGTCTCTCTCCATTGAACGCCATACATTTTTATTTGACAAAATAAGGTCCCATGAGGAAATTCTGAAGGAGCGTGTCCTCTGCATTCCATGAAACAGTTTAATAAGTGAGCTCCAGAGATCTTTGGTGGCTGCGGCTTCATATTCAACATGCAAACACAAGAGTGGTATTGGTCTTTAGCATTTAGTATAATAGACCATATGTAATCCAGAGTACAGTACCTGAGAGTCCACTGCCTTAGCCATGTAGTGGTCTGTGTTGTTTGTGTGTTCCCAGGAAAAGATGATGACTTCGCTGGAACAATCTCGCAACAACTCCAGGTTCTTGGGCGGACAGGGAACTGAAAGGACATGGAGATTTATATACAGATTTAGACTGTAAAGTACTTTTTCTGAATGTTCTCTACACCAATAGATAGATAGATAGATAGATAGATAGATAGATAGATAGATAGATAGATAGATAGATAGATAGATAGATAGATAGATAGATAGATAGATAGATAGATAGATAGATAGCATTAAAAGGACAAGAGAGGTCAATAAAAAAAATACAAAAAGTAAATGGGGTTAAATATCAAGATCAAGGGCGAGGCCGATCCCTTTTCAGGTTAAAACGCCCTGATACTGAAGATTGCGCTCCAGTGTTGCTTTTCACACTAAGAGGTTTCAGGTTTAACACAAACACACAGGCTCATTCTTAGCAGCCTGAACACAACACAATATGAGGTAGACAGTAGAGCTCAATAGGAGACCCAGTTTTCATAGTCAACACCTAGTGATGCACTCAAATAAACTTTTGGAAACAAAACAAGGACAGGAGAGAAAAAAAAGTTGTAAACAAACTATTCCCACATGACTCCTGACCTGATCCACATCCTGAGGTGAAAAACAAATGGACACAAACTTGACGGAATAGTTTTGAAGTCAAGTCCCCGATGTAATCTTCAATCTGATTTGTCAGTTTGATGTGATTCAAATGTGGATCATGCTGTGTGAATCAAAAGAGGCCAACGACAAATATGTTTTTGAAAAACAAAATCACACCTAAGTAAAAATGACGGAGCTTCCCCTGCTTGTGCTTTTAGGCTTTTCGTCGAGCTGCTTTGTTCAGTTCAAAACCATCACATTATCTCTGAAAGGTGCAAATCTATGGAGGACCAAACCTGGCAAATTCAAAAATAAAAATTGATCACCATTATATGTATCAAATAAAATCAAATGTAGTCATTCATTAATTCATAAAACGTAAACATAAAATTTGATATCGGTTTTATTTTGCTTCTTTATTTATTAACCTCTGTATTAATTTCCCAATTTGCTTTCTCATTTAAATTCAGATCTCAGCAATCCATCTATTTTCTGTTTTTTTGTGTGTTATTCTCTCTACTTATATGTATAGCCCATGGGCGAGGCTAGCACCCCTAAAACTTGGAGTAAGAAATGTTGTTATTCTAGAATAACAGAGTTTAGCTGTAGTGTTGTGAATCAACAAAGTAAGTTGATCCAAAGCTGTGTCTCACACTTCTTTATTTTTACACTAGAGTTGTTCCGATTCCGATACCATATTGGTGAGTACTTGAGTCCAGGCACCGTTGGCTACAGTGGAACTGGAGCGGTCCGTTTATGAAACAAATGAAACAACGACAGCATCGCGACAAATAAACTGCGTACCTGTGCAGTGCGTACGTGTGTCTCTGTTGTTAAAGTTTATCGTTACTTTGAGACTCATTTTAACAATCGGGAGTCACATAAACATGATGTCACGTGCGTCTTTTCTGGTCCGTCGTCATGGAAACATGAAGCCCTGCCAGTGATGCGCGTTTGGACCAGAGTGAAAACAAACGTGTGTACGAGCTGAAAAACGAAACGACATATCACTGTATACCACCAGTTTGTGTGAAAACACTCACTGTGGCTTTTTAAATGAATTGTTATTTATTCCTAGATTTATATCTGTTATTTTTCAGTTATGTCTGACTATCAAACTAGACAAAAAAATAAAGTTAAATGTTTTTCTTTTGCTGTATTCATTATGTTTTACAGAGGATTTAACCTGAACCAGGCTTCGCAACTATAATAATCACATCACAGTGATGCAGGCATAGTAGCATATACTACACAAACACAAACACACACACACACACACACACACACACACACACACAGAGCAGGTATCTCTCTCTATATATAGGCTATTTATAACACACAGGTATGATAGATGTGTGAAAGATAACTCCTAGCGTTACTCTCTCTCTCTCTGTCTTTGTGTGTGTGTGTGTGTGTGCGTGTGTGTGTGGCCTGCCCAATGGACATACGGCAGTTCTTTAAAAGAAAAAAGACAGATTCAGGTGAGAGACTAGGGACACTCCATAATGATCTCTGTCTTGTTTTTGTTTGTTGTTGTTGTTTTTTTTCTTCTGAAAAGTGTTAATATAAAGACAGGTGTGCAACCAAGTAGGTTAGAGATGGCCATTTGTAAATAATTTACAGAATTTGCATTCTGTTGTCCAAGAGCCTGTTACTTTGTTCACTGACGATAAAGTTGAATCTAATCTAATCTAGCCTAATGACCGTTGATACAAAAGGAGGCACATTGAGTTAACGGTCAGAAAACCTGAAGGTTTTGTGCGTGTTACAGGGGGCTGTCTGTGTGAACTGTCACAATAAAGCTGGTGTTCTGGAAAGGTGTCCAAAAAAGAAAAAGAAATCTGGATTTTGGAGTTAGTTGAAACAATGTTCAAATTATAAAGTTATTTTTCAATAGACATATTTTTTGTTTTTGTGTGAAAAAAGGGTGGGTAGTGGCAGTGGGGCTCATTGGGTGCTCAGCACCCCTAAAGCTCTGACCCTAGCATTGCCCTTGGTATAGCCCAAAACCTTTCTTTATCTTCTTTTTGCATTTCCTTATGCATGTTTGCTAATTGTCAGTTTGGTATGATTTCAATGTATTCGGTCAGAATAACTATTATTATCAAAAACAAAATCAATATGATCTCAAACTGAGAGTTTGTCCTTTGTGGGCTTTTGCTCTAGGGTTTTATATCACTGGATTGAGTAATTGAATGTCTTCCTTCACATATTACATGGCTGTATCCTTGACCTGAAATTGCCTGTCATGAAATCATATTCAGCATCATCCAAGTCATGACAACTTAGCAGTAGACAATGTGGCCCCAGGGATGGGGTAGGACAAAGCAAAATCTCGAGCAGGCTCTCCAACAGAATAGAGTGATATGTGAGATGAAAGGATTAAGTGCCTTCATAAAATAGAAGACAGGGTGGGGCCGTTCATCTGCCAATTATTTAATAGACACAGAGCCATGCAGTCCTTTAACTGGTTACTGGTTGGCTCTCTCTGGTGAAATAATGGCCAAATTAGGTTTTATTTCATACGAAGTTCTTTCACTGCGTCTTTCCTCCATTTAGACATTTCTTCAGAGTTATGTTCTGTTTAGCTTTAAACCCCAGTGAAGTTGGATGAATTTGCCAATACGCATCATTTATCAACTCTCAACTATTTAACAGTGACTATTTGACATTGTTTTTGAATGAAGCAATCTGACAATGAGACTGAATGAATCAAAAGATGTGGATGTGTTGGTCTCAACCAGGCTAATACATCAGACTCACACATTGTCTGATTCTTTATCAATCAATATGTAACCTATAGCATGCCTCATTTTTCTAGTGAATGACACTCTTGACATTTCAATTTGTGTTCTACATTGCCATAAATACGACCCCTGGGAAACAGGTCTGAGGTTGGATAAAACATTTCAACAGTGATTCTGTCATAGCTGTTGAAACTTCACTTTCAAGGGGGCACTTGGCTGATTTTTTACAGGAGATTCAGTTGACTTGGAATGAGAGCTGCTGGTCCACCTGTGAAAACAGTAGCATAACATCTTTTGTGGTTCGGGAGGAGCTTTCCAAACCTAGATAATGTCACAGTGGTGTCATCTGTTTGGGCTTGGAGAGAAATGGAGAAATTCATAACAGAAAGACTCCATTACAAAGTAGTTTGAAAGACAATGATGTTTATCAGACTGTGAGGGTTTGATGAAGAATGCTATGGAGTTGTATTTTGGAAACTTTAAGATCCCTTTTAGAGCCGTCAAGATCTCTACTGCTTTGATTTTGACCATTTTGCTTTTTACAACTTTGCAAAACTGGAAAACTAAATTGGAAACATTACCTTGAGAGTTACATTGGTTACCCTGGATTCCCTGCTTTTCTCTTTGTCTTCTTGCTTAGTTTTAAAAAAAGGAGTGGTTCCTTTAAATACTTTGAATGAAATAAAAAAAGTCCTTATATTAAAGGAAATGGCAGATAAAATAGTAGTGATTCAGTGAAAACTTCCCTCCCTCTTTCTAGTACTTTACCTGTGAAGAAATCCAGCTCCTCCAAAAAATATGTTTAACAGAGGCTGATTTCTCTATTGTACATACACATTTGGCATGTCCAGCTTTTATAAATGTCTCCTCCTTTGAAAAAATTATTGTTTTGGTATTTTGTGCTGAGTAAGTGGAGAGAAACCATCAGCTCCCATATGAATAAAGGCCTACAATAATGGTCCTGGGTGGTCATGAGAGGGCCACGGTGGACTCTGGAGATTGGCTATCTGATAAAGTGACACATGTATCTCACCAGTCTGAAAGGTGGTCCAGGTCGTGTTCAACATGTGCTTGCAGCTCTCTGAAATGGGTGTCACATGCACCTCGTAGCTCTGGCCACAGCGCAGTCCGGAGATCTGGCAACTGGTGCTCTGGCTGGTGCACATCAGCTCTGTGCCATTATCGCCCATCGCCGAGGCCTCGTAGGATTCGGCTCCGAACACGGCCGACCAGTGCACCATGGCAGAGTTAGTGGTGCAGGTGTAGTCCACAGAAACTGAGGAAACTGGTGTCAGCTCTGCAAGAAGCACAGTACATCAGAGTATGATGTTTGCTTGATTCTACGTGAGATAAAAGAACATAGACCGTAGTATATTGACACTTTCAGTTTCATATAATTATCCCTCACACACAAAACATTTCCCCAAAGTATTCACTTCATGTAGTTCAATCACACACAACATTCAGGTGAAAAGCTATTACAGAGGTTTCATGAAAAGTATATCATTTAATGCAAAGTATTTCCATCACCTTGAGCTGATGTAAATACATAAAAAAAACATAGTCAGATTACTTATATGTATAATATTTTAGGCGTGCATCTATGGCACACCTTAAGGTTGTAGCTCTGGTGTTCCAGGTTTGTTTAATGGGGTTTTGAGGGATGTATGTCTGCAGTGGGACCACGCGAGACCACAACCCCACTTAAAACAGCCATTGTCTTGTAAGATAACTTGATGAAGTTCTAAATACCGAAACATTGTTAAACTTAATTGCAAGTGAACTGGACAGTGTGTGGGAGTCTTTTTCCCGTTGTTTAATATTCAACAAGTCAATGTTTTTGGAAAATATGTCTTCGAGTGTGTTCGAGGCCCACCTTCTCCAGAAATCCTGATGGAGACTTGTTTTCACTAGAAGAGGAGCTTTGTTCTGCTCAAAACTATCATATTATCTGAAAAGGTGCAAATGTATGGCAAAATTGAACTGAAAATGCCAAAGTCAAAAATAAAGAAAGACACATTAACATTTAATTGGCATTAAGGCATATATTATTTCATAAAATGTGACACTGCTTAAAATGGCCTTTGTGTTTATTCACTTCTGTATTAGCTCCCACGATTTTTTCATTCTCCTTAATTTTATTTTTATTTTTAGTTTAATTAGCAATTGTATTCATTTAGACATTTTAAATGTATGTATGTTTTTATTTCTGTATTGTTTCTGTATTATTTCACCTTTGAGTTCTCTCCCACACAAATGTTCCATATAATTTGTTTTTTACATTTTTTAATGCATTTTTGCTTGATTATGCAAATGAGAGGGCTGTCATTCAAATGGTGTCATGCTCCTATTGGTCAATCAACATCATAACTATACATGCCTTTCTTACACACTGTTGGCCAGATTCACTATTCATGTGTTCATCAGCATTTTCTTCCTTCCAGACATTTGGCAATATACTGTTAAAGCTGTATGTGCCATATCTAATATGGCGTAAAAACACTAAAATAATCACCTTAGATTTCAGTTTTTTCTTGGGTTTATGTTCGTGACTGACTCAACAACAAGTGGGTTGTCAGGGCATCTGAATCCTTTTTCCCCTAAGGATCATATTCTGCATGTCTGTAAGCAATGCCTCCGAGAGAATAGCTGACCTAGATCCTAATCGCCAAGTTATTGATATTGGTTTGGCTTTTCTGACTCACTGTTAGTGGTGTATGTGAAGTCTGTGGGCTCGCTCGGCAGCAGGAACATGTTGAATGAGGACACTGATATCAGATAGGTGGAGCATGGGAGGATGCCTTGAACATCCAGTTTGGTGTCTGTAATGTTGTACAAAGTTGGGCTGTTGGGTTCATCCATGTCCCGGACGGTGATGTGGTACAACAGAACATCCTCCACCGGCTCCCAAATCACCCTCGCCGTACCCCGGCCAGTTTGTGTTACTGTGACTTTGGTTGGAGGTTCCGTCACTGCAGATAAACGTGAGGACTTAGTTAGAGAGATCATTCAATCAGATTTTCTACTATACTATCCTATACTATATAATATACATATGACCAAACCAATACAATCTCAAACATCTACAGTAAAATGTAACAGACACATTAATGCAGTCATAGTATTAATCCGAAAACATCATGTTACATTTTACTGCAGAATGAATCCTTTTACTTTTGATACCTTAAGTCAGTTTACTGATATTTGCCTCTGAAGCTTGTGTGGTCACCCAAATACAATGAAGTTGAACTGATTCACTGTACTGTGTAGGCAGCTCAAAGGTTTGAAAAATGATGGTAAGAAAACTTGACAGTGCCAGAAACATTATCCCTTTTACTAATAGTCCATAAATGTAGATGTTTTTGTGAAAACTCCTTTTGTAAAAAGGTAGTTCCAAATAAAACTGCCCACAGTGACGTTTGGATTATCCAATGTAACCAATAAATGTTAAAATGTTTCTAGAAAAGTTGGAAACATTAGATGCATTGGATATGTGGCTGCTGAGCTTTTAATGTCAATAAATTGACCCTTTAGTTACCATGAAGTCTGTAACTTTCCAGCATCTAAGCAATTTTATATTCTTGTTAGAGCCACTAACATGGATAGATAGCTGCTGTACAGATTGTACAGCCTTTATTGTGGGACGTTAATGATAAATACCCACATTTTGAAGAACATTTTTAAAACGGTAGCAATAACCTCATTCACTGTTGACAGTCTGGCACTTTTAGTACTTGTTACATATTCAAGGAGTGTAATACGTCAATGGAGTTTAACGCAAATACATTGACTTTATCTGGAGTTTATGATAATAAAATCTGAATAATATCTTGTCGAAGACTGTATAATTGTTTTTCTTTGTGGTCACTGTGTCTTGTTATTCTGTTGTCAACATGGCTTCTTCAACTGACCGCTCTGTAGCTACGACATCAGCCCTTCCCTAAAACGCTTTCGTCTCCAAACGGACTGAAACTGATCACTCACATGTGGTGATGGTCCTCACTTTGCTCCTGCTTCCATTTCCGGCCCGGTTAGCCGTGTAGACGTAGCAGTCGTAGTTGGTGGAGGAATGCAGGTTTGCCACCACTGCGCTGTGGTTGGTGGTGGTCAGGTTGAACGTCTCTCCGGTGGCCTGAGAGTGCACCTCCAGAAAGTAGAAATCTGCCGAGGGTTCTTCAGCCCATTCTACCGAGATGGAAGTGCTCGACAATGCCTGGCCCCGTACAATCTGCGATGCGACGGGGACTGGGAGAAAAGCGAGGGAAAGAGCACAGTTTAGTATGCTACCTGTCTGAGCGTAGCATGTCTTACCGTGCGTAACGCCACGTTGTCGCGCGTAAAGACGCAAGGTGGACTAGAATCTGATACAGATCACATCATGTCCACTATTGTGCTCGCATTAGTCTACTGGGGAGCTCATTTTATTTATATGTATCTAAAATCAGTATTATATATATATATATATATATATATATATATATATATATATATATATATATATATATATATATATATATCAGAGCACAGTTTGAGCTAATTCTATGGCAATGTTGTACAAACAAGATTTTCAATAATTCCAATCTCTACTACTTCTTTACACAAAGATGTTACACCCATTCCACGTAAATGTTGTGATGATAATAATGATAATAATAATCTTTACCTGTTAATACCTCCAATGTATCCATACACGCCACCTGGAAGAACTGAATGACTTTCAGAACCACAATATATGTGGCCCCTGGTCTCAAACCCCTGACATTCCGCTGTGTCGTTGGCGCCAGCAGGCTCACCACAACCGGTGTAGTAGTTGTGTTTTTAAGCCGAAGGTCCAAAAAATAGTATGTTGCATTAGGATGATTTTCCCATTTTATAAGATAAGATGAGGGGCCTGAGGGCTTTGCTGATGACAAAATGTTGCACACTGCAAAAGATGGAAATACATGGTGCTGAAAACATGACTTCTTGATGGTAACTGAGCAATGAACGATGTACAAAAATACACAAGATACATCATAAATGTTAGATATTTGCAATTTGAAAGAATCTGACTGATGCAAAAACACATGTCAGGTTTAAAATATCTTAATGTCGAGTTGACTTACCTTTTGTACTTGTGCACACAGGTATCTGCAAATAACAAAAATGATACATTAAAAACATTTCTTAAACATTTGAATATTAAATTATTTTTGAGTTTTTACACGTTAACTGAAAACATGACAGTTACCTGAGTTAGAGATACCAGTGCTAAAGAAAAACCTAGGGCTCCCAACAATCCCATGTTTGACATTGAGTGCGGGATTACAATCAGTTTAGTATACGAGGGAGTCAAATACAAAAGGTGTTCTTTATTCTTTTGCACTTCAGCCTAGCATGCATGGGAACCAATCAGTAATCCCTAAATGGGGCCAGGCTGTCCCACCAACAGCCCCAGGCAGTGAGGAGGGAGGGAGGGAGGGCGGGATGGAGGACAGTTTGGTGAATTTACCTGAAGACATGGATGAAAAGAAGGTCCTTGTATCGGCCCCTTTATCTCTTTGTCACACTCACTCTCACGCATCTATCAGTTGCATTACCTCCATCAAGGCAATTTGTCACATAAGTTATCATAACTGAACTGAACTGGTCTGCCTGTTTTAGTGTTCACAGATGTATCCAGCAGCACTACTGTGTTGCTCTTAATTCTGAAACTTGAACGAGTCCTGTCTTTGCCAGATTGTACAACATCTCCAATGAGACTTCAGAAAATAATTCAAAAGTCTAAACAAGTTGTACAGTTGTCTATTTAACCCCAGTATCTTGGGTCTTAGAGATGCTACATACCCAAAAGATCAAAAAACATACATGTCATTGTTTTATCCGCTTGATATAATTTACATTTCATATTACAATGATGTGTTTCATGATCCACCACAGAAATCAGACATCTTACTTCTATTTGGGCTCTTGGAGTGTATAAAATGATTGAATATAATTGATTTTAATGTGCTCTACGTCAGTGATAGTGTGTGATTGACATGACTTTTCATTCAGCACAACCAACTCAAAAGAACTCACCCACTTGTGCACATATGTGCGTCAGTAGTCTAGCTGGATTTCTGTTATTTGAGGTTCATAATAGTTCATAAGAGGTCGAGCTCCCTGTTGGGTTCCAGTTGACCCAAAATCAGCCATGTATGTGTGTGTTCATGTGTAACCCAAATGACATAGAAAACATGAATTGTTCTGTAATATCAATGCCTTGTGGTCATTTTTGTCGCTATCTTTGAAATGCAGCAATGGATTCTATGGGAAATAATGAGTCATCAAAACAGAAGGGTTGATGGGAAGTACATTTACTGAAGCACTCTATGTAAGTAGAGTACAATTTTAAGGTACTTGAACTTGATTGTTTCTACTTTCTGCTTCACCATGCCTCTACTCCATTATGTTTTGGTGGCCAATGTTTTACATTAACTTGATAACTTTAGTTACTAGTTACTTTAAAGTGTGCATGTTGCATCAGGGCCAGCGTGGCTTACTTTAAAAGTAATTTATCCTATCAAAAATCAGATAAAAGGAAAACTGACTCAAAAACCTGATATTAGATCTGATAATCTGACTCGGCCAATAATCAGTCAACCCAGAATAGTATATACATATGTAGATGTAAATATGTATAATTTACTTGTACTACTTTACTGAAGTAGTATTCATATGAGTGACTTTAACTTTTAACAAAGTCATATTTTAAAATGATATCTTTACTTGTACTCATGTATGACTTTTGGGTACTATTTCAACACTGTTCATGGGTTAATGTTGCTGTTGTGCAAGTGGGCCTTGAAATTGTTTTTCTTTTTTAAACTGCTATTTCAAAACTCAACCAACTTTTTATGTATTACAACATAAAGATGAAAATATTTTGCATTTGGCGCTTAGAAGACTGATTTTTTTTTTTCCAAAGTATCTGCATCAAATTGTCTCACTCATAGATAAAATTCACCTAAATATTGAATTAAATCCTGATTACCATCTTCAGTATTCAGACCCATTCAGACCTATCATCCTCCATTCAAGTTTCTTAAAAATATGCTTAGTAGTTTTTGTGTAGTCCTGCTGACCAACTAACAAGCAAATGTGGGTAAAAACATACTGTAACCCCCTTTGTAGATGTAATCCTGGAATTGGTTGGATCCTCACAGAGAAAATGAAGATTAAAATGTCCAACATGTGACATATTTGTCCAGAATCCATCACCAACTTTGATGAGCTGTACTTCTACTACTATACCATCAATAATGCAACACTGTTAAAGACAATGGACTCAAGGGGGGGCAAAAAATGAGGCCATCCACTTTAAACACAAGTAAATGAGTTTAAATTGATCACAGGTGCCTGACCAACATTGATCTTATCGCAGCAGTGTCGTAACTTTTGTATTCAGGTGCCACGGTTTACATATAGACTCTCCTGACCTACTAACACTACCTGTCTCCCTCGAGTAGAAACAAGCAATCACTCATATCACTCGTCAGCCCAAGACAGAGCATGTTGTATAAAAACCGTCAAGACATCATATCCTTCTGTTTTGCAGTTATTGTTTATTTCTCTCTTTCTAGTCAAAGATCCACATTTTGTTTCTGTTTCTTTCCACCCTTCCTCCCTTTCAGAGGTACTTCAAGAACTCGAATGCATGCTGCGACTTCACACATGGCAATGATCCTGTGTTAGCTGCGTCTTTTTCATCCCTGTAACAAAACATGAGAACACAGTGAATGACCCGAACAGAAGAGATAAAGGCTTGGGAGGGGCCGTCCGAGCAAAGGAGACAAGTGCCTCTGAAACCGAAGTCAAGAATGCCAAACTTGGGAATTGGGACTCGGTCTAAATGGGATGTACTTACAAAACACATCACGCATAGAACGGTTGACATGTTGGATTTGTTGTCTTTCGCTGTTAGAGTTTGGATATGGATTTTGCTAATAATCTACTAAATTTCCTCCTAGATTGACTAATCCCAAAGCTGGTATTATGTAGGCTACATGCTGGGCTGAAAAGGATCTTTTATCTCAGGAGAATAAAGAGCTATCACCTACGCCTCAGCATGTATTAGAAAAAAGGAAGTCAACATGAAAGTGGATACGGGCCATAAACCTTCACGGAAACTCAAGCTGCCCCGCTTAAACAATAGTGCAATTTTGAAGTGCAGTGAATAGAGACAAGTAAAGTGCACACCTTGATATTTCATTGTATTTTTATGTGGCAGTGATAATGTCCTCAAGTAGACACTGTTACAGGTCACGGGTATTGAGCCTCTTCATGCAACTTACCATAAACTTGTCAAGTCATTAACGTCACGGCCACACTGTCTGCACCTGCTCCTAAAAATGAGATTAAGACAGTGAGGTTTGGTCGTTTTCTGTTGCTTTGTTGCAAAATCACATGACAATGTGATCTCATGAGTCCGTCTTGCCGAACACACAGTGGACCTATGAAGAACTGCTGGCCACTACTGGTGTGGTTTGGATGGGACCACCAGCAAGAGAAGCAACTGTTTCTTTGGAAACAACGGTGGTGGCTTCTGTGGAGGTTAGCCTAGATGCTGCTGTAGCATCAGTTATATCAGAACTGGACCGGATGTTTCATTTAAAAGAAGAAAAAAGAACAGCAATGAACAACTTTCAAAAGTTGACTTTACTTTAAAATAAAAATCTAAAGCAGAGTATTAAATTCAAGTTGTATGAGCTAATCAGTTTTAACAACTTAAAATAATTAGTCTACTTTACTTGATAATTATGAGGTAATAAGTTTCCTCAATTTTTAAGTTAGATTCACTTTGTCAGATTTAAAACAAGTTTATGTTTATTTGCTTTTCTCTCAACTTCCTTTAAGTTTCATTTGTTTTGCATTTGATTCGCCAACTGGCTCCTGGATTTGATTGGTTTAGCCCGTGATGTACGGTAATAGCTTATCACAGATGGCTTGTCTAGTCACCTGCCAAGTACACTGTAAAATCTGACAAACTAACCTTACTTTAAAAAAAACCTGGGAAACCAGTTAACTCAAAACTACAAAGTAAAGCTGACGAATCATTTTGAGTTGTTAAAACTTTTTTAGGTGGTGCAAACTGAATGTAGTAGTGTACTTTACTTGGTAATTCTGAAGCAATCGGTTTCCTGACTTTTTATAAGTAAAGCTGAACAGTGTGGTTTTTGAAACGTGGCTGTTCTTTTCAGTTTGCAGCAGCGCCTTTCTCAAAGTAATATGCAGTTGATTCTTAAATCACTTTTTTCTACCTTAGCGTACAATGCTGAGACTGAGTGATTAAATAAAATGAATACGTTGGAACAGGAGGTGCCATCTGACAAACCCCTGACCGTTCTTTCTAGAGCCATTTTCCCTTTCACATAAAAATGTAATGTGAGAGACATCTGATTGGCTAACTCATTATACTGTGATAAAACATAATTCACAGCTCACTGTGATGGTATTAGGTCTGTTATGCCTGGCTCAGTCAGGTGCACAACAAAAAAGGGAGGTCAACACAGAACGGTCCACACAAATAATTTCCCAGAGGAAAATGTTACTGCTCAAAGCTTGCTCCTTTATGGTTCCATGAATCATAAGAGAGCTCAATGAGAGTTCTCATTTCAGTCTTGTTGTAGTCTTTTTTGGTCTCAAACATTTCTAGTTTGTTTCTCCTAAAATTACTTAGGAGCAATAGGTGAGACATGACAGCTAGCAACAGGAGCCTTACTTGAGACATGACAGAGCTTTATTTGAGACCTCTTTTGAATACAAAAATGAGCAACACTGGAGTTATTATGGAGCACATATATCGACACTTTTAAAAATGTTGAAAAAAGGCCTTTATTAAAATCACCATCTTTAGTATGCAGCACAGCAGCACTTTATAAAGCACAGTCTGAACTGAATAATGATAACATTTAACATTTCTGACAATAGTGATCTCTTTGCCTTAACCAACCTGTAACAACTCCTTATTTCAGCCAGTAGTGTAAAGACAGTTTATTAATGTGTCTCTTCTCAGTGACACTTCTTAAAGAAGTGTCTAACAGTGTTCCACACAGCTGCACAACAATGCAGAGCATTTCATTACTTTAGTGTTTTCACAGTATTTGTGTATGAAAACTTATTTGACCATGGTCACATCAGCAAATGTCTTCTCAACCAATGTCCATCCATCCTGTTTTCAAATTTTAGACTCACTATTGAATAAGACAAGAATGAACGAAACACAGAGCATGCCAGATCTGCCACCTGCTGACCCAGATCTGAATATTTGTGTGTATGGGGGAATAATTAATGATAGAGTATTTTAAAACAAAACCTGATAAACTCCTGTGGGGTGAATACACACATAAAAAAATAAACATAAAACAAAACAAGCAATGTACTTACTTAGATCCAGATTAGACCCAGGTATATCTGTTTGACCTGTAACACCAGCCAAGTTGTTCACCCCCTGTAACACAGAAGATTAATTATATTAGTTATAATTTCTGTGTTATGTTCCACAATTAAAATAGCTTGGTTGCTGTCCACATTTCTTGCATTTATGTTTGTATTGAGTGGAGGTACATGTTGCTCAGGTAAATTATATGAGGGAAGAAGTATGTAGTGAAGGGATGATGAAATCCATGAAAGTTGGGCCTAAATATCTATGTTTTTAAACCCACCCAACCTGAATCTCTCCCCAGTGGCAAGCTCGAAAGCTAGCTGCTGATGGCTCTAAGTCAGAGCACTGGCAGCCAAGATAGATCAAACGACTGCAACCCTGTTGCTAGAGAGGAATTGTCATTTAAAAGGTAAAGGAGAATTAATTTTCTAAACCACAAAGTGAAACACAGGGAAAAGACAAGTTGATACTGAAAGCACTACCCACAGACCACCACCCCAAAACAGTCAAACTAGGGGAACTGGTTTTAAAAATTAAAAACTGTGCATTACCATTTCTGTCATCTTTGGGTGAGCCAGGGTCTGGCTTATATCATCTTCAGTGGGTAGCGCAGTCTTTTGGCCATCTCTTATATTCCTGCATAATCCAGCACATAAAATAAACATTTTTTTATTATCCTTCATCCGTCAGCCAGCGACGAGCCTCTTCAGTTCAGCGGCACCAAGTCCTGTCGCTCTAACATCTATTTTCACCTGTTTAGCAGTAGAGGAGCCCTCGGAGGTTGGAAATGGATGTGGTAGCCGCAGCGGTCACGTCAGTTGGAGAATCCAGTGTTCCTCTATGTGATGCATGTTTACTCAAACAGGGAGAAGACACGAGTACGTGTTTTTAATGAAGGTTTATTAGAGATACACATTCACAGGAAGAGCAGTTCTCCCTTTTCCTGTTTAAAACGTCTTCCGTAACAACCAGCAACTTTGATACAGCGACTGAGGGTTAGACATGTTTAATCAAACAGGAGCCCAAACACGTATCAGGTATGTTTTGCACAGAGAAAACCTGAACAAAGGGGCAGATCAGAGGACAGCTACGTCCTCTCTTACCATTTTCAACATCTGTTGTAGCTACGGCGACCACAGACGCATTCGGCTCACGGTCGCCAGTTAACATAGGCCCATGTTAATCCGAAACAGCTGTTTTTTTCAGTGAATTTCACATTCCTGTGCTAGTTGCTAGTTGCTAGGTGCTGGCGGGATCATCCCTATGTTCCCCAGGGCGTTGGCATTGAGGTCTTTGAGGCAGACAAGGTCAGCAACCACTGGCTCCAGACTTTGGCAAAGCGTACTCTGCGTGAGTCAGAGCTGATCTTTGCCCTGAAGATGCAAACAAATACTACACCCACTTCTTTCAAGAAGCGAGAAAAGAGCACCAAGGCCAGGCAGTGCTGACTGTGCAGGAAAGGGATGAACACTAAGGCATCTGCTAAGGCATGTGATTGGGAAATGCGTTGCACTCAAAAGCAACCGCATGAAAACCCATAACAAGATCTGTGCCATACTAGACCAAGGGAGTGAAGACAAAGGCTGGCTAGTATGGCAGGAGTGTAGGATTTGGACTGAGGACGGTAAAGTGTTAGTACCAGACCGTATCATGGTTAAAGGCACCAAAGCTCTGGTACTGGATGTAACCATCCGGTTTGAAACATCGGGAATAACCCTTCCTTTAGCGAGGGAGGGGGAGCGCACTAAGTACCAGCCCTTTTTGAGTACCATCATGAGACTCTTCCCTGGGGTGGAGTGCATGGCATGGCCCTAACCGGAATATGTGACGCGCCACGACAAAACCAGCGCCAAGTCGGCTTGGAGAAATTCACAGAAACGAAGAAACTTTCGTTTTTTTTCTAAATTAGTGATTTTCGTTTTTTTGCAGAATGTGCAAGTTGAGATCATGAAGAAGCCACTCCATGTTTCAGATAACAGTATTGGTTGCCTTAAAAGTATACATTTTGTGTTTGAAATCGGGTAGAGTTTGTGGAAATGCTGGCGCATTGGTGGGTGTGTGCGGCGATACAGTTAATTTGCATACTGGCTACCTTTGACCATTCACGGGCTTTTGTTTTTTTTTTCGGCCAATTAGGTGCACGTTAGTAGCGAACCGCATGGCTACTTATGCAGCCCCCCGCATAAGTTCTGCCACTTCTGGAAGCTGCATGTGATTTCATCATTGAATGAAGATGGACCGGGAAAAATGCATTGCAGAAGAGCTAAATCGTGGCTGTTACAGCGCAAATCTATGGCAGCAATTTTCTGAGACGCCAGATACTTCTGGTTATTCCGACGCCGATTTCACTTCTGATTCTGATGAGTGCACTGACGATGAAAGCGACTGTATCACACTGGAGAACATCTACAGCTGACCTAAGCCGAAGATGAAGACGAGGAAGACGGCCTCGCAGCAGAGGAGCTGGAGCGTGAGATATCAGATGCTATATCTACGGTGACATGTAAAGGGGATAAAGAGAGCGAAATGGAGAAAATCCATAACTTTGACTGCTAATGCTACGTAAGAAGAAAGGAGAACTCTTTCATTGGGACACATTCGTGTAGCGACAACCTTTCTTCAGAGCTTATGTACAGCATACGGTTGGATCATCTAGCTACCGAAAGAGAGTGGCAGGACATGCAAATAAACTTTGAGGCAAACAGACGCACAATAGTTACTTCGGACATGACTACATCCACCAAAAAGCCCCAGATGAAGAGAAACCACTTATTCCATCAGAGGCAATGACCTCTGCAGGAATACTTTTCAGTTTCTTATGGGGTGAGTTTCCATTAACATCCAAGTAATCTATTTTGTAATGCGTTCATTCGAAGTCACAGTCAAAGTCACAGGAATTACAACTGTTATCTCATGTTTTTTGTTTTCATGTTTATACCTTAGCCTACATTGTTATTAGCCAGCTCAGTACTGTCTTTTTAAAATGATATGCACATCGTAACTAGGGATGCACATGGTTAATCGTTTAACCCTTAACCGATAACAGGAACTTTGACCGAATAATACTATCGGTTAAATTTTTTTTAGCTACTTGTCAATCATCTCATGGGAGCGTGTCGACGCATGCCACACGTGCAACACGTGCCTTTACGTGCTTTCCGCCACAGCCCACTTCACAGCAAAATTGAAGCGAGCAAAAAGGAGTTCTGTGTGGGACAAATTCGACCGAAAAGGAGATGAGGTTATTTGCAAACTATGCGGTACAGCACTGAAATATTCAAGCAGTACCAGTACAATGCAGTACCACTTGCGAAGCAAACATCCAGGATCAGATGATGGAGGACCATCACAGCAAACTTTGCCCTCCATGATGGCAGGGAGAAGATGCGACGCACGGCGGTCTGAGGAGATTACACACGGTACTTTTGAATGGGTCACAGACACTCAATAGAGCATTTAAATCTTATCAGTTAAGTAAGGGATGATGTATAGAACGGCGGCCATTATGTATAGAACTGCGGTCATGATCCGTCCAGGTTCGTCCTGTCGGGACTTATTTTCCCGAAAATGACCGCCGTTCTATTATCCCGCTTATTACATGGCTACTTGGCAACACGGAAAAAAAAACGTCACACAGTATGTCTTTTTACAATTAATTTGTTACCGTTCAGGCGTTCACAGTGTTTTTCAGCAGAGAAATAGTTTGCCAAACCGATGCCGTTTCGCTTCTCCCTCTTCGCTACTTTCCTCTTCGTCTTTTCTTGACCTTTGATGACAACTCAGCCTTTTACCAAGGCTCGAAATCACCGTATTTACCAAAAATATTAAAGTTAATGTGAAACTCATCCATACTAGTGGCATAGGAGTAGTTTTTTCCCATATGAAGTAGACTACAGATCAGCTGATGTCGCTTAGCAACCGAAGATGCTGCGGTGATAAGTGACCGGGACTACTTGCGGAGCAAAGATTTTAGAGCGCGGAGTGATACGTAATACGCGAATCAGAGGCAAAAAGGCCACTCCATTCAAGTGAATGGAGCTTTCTGCAGCATTAAGAAGAGCCGTGTAATAACGGTTATTAATTGGTTAATAAGCGTCGGTTATCGGTCATAAAAAAATTAAAAATGTGCATCCTTAATCATAACTAAGCTGTAATGAGAGGTTTTGTCTTGTAATGTCAACATCTGCTATTAATTTGAATAATGCTTAAATTGCTTGAATTGACTGATGCTCATGATTTAGTACCTAGTTTACTGGAGGATAGTTTGGATGAATACATCCAGAGTTAGGTGACAATGTTATTGTAATAAAAGCATTTCCATTTCAATAAAGTACCTTCTAATTCTGATCAGTCCACTAAAGTGCTTAAGGAAAATAACACTACATCAACATTAACAACATGACAACTGCTTTTGATAACCATTGTTCAAACAACTAAAATACTTTCTGCACTGCAGGCTAACAGATACCAGATGTTACTGAATGAATGTAGGGGGAGGGCTTATCTAAATGAGATGCAAATGAGCACCATTATGTTGACTAGCCAGGGGGTGAGAATTTCCTGCTGTGAGAACGGCAAATGTCTTGGGGCTGTTTTCTCCCTAAAGGGGTTTGAGATGTGCATACATTCAAATGGCCACAACTTCTTCAAATATTATCAGATTTCCATTTGTTAGATATCATTGGAAAGCTTAGAAACTACACTTTCAGAATTTGTTAATAACTCACAATGCCTCTCGGGAGACTTGTTGCTGGTTTTCTCATGGCTGGTCACATATATTGAAAAGGCTGGGTGTTACTGAAGCCAGGCAGCTTCAGATGCCTGAGGTAATCAGCAGAAGAGCAATGCTGTTTACCATTGACTCATGTAAGACACATCAGAAGCTAAAGAGAGCCCCACCAGACTGTTCAGGGCGTCGGTGATGGAAGTCAAAACACCGTCAAGTCGGTTGAAGTGACAAGGAATTCAAAGGAATATATCTATATATATATAAAGAGAGAATGAGATAGAGACGTCCAGTTGCAGTGATTAGTATATATTCACTGTTATATACACTTGAAGTAATGCTGGAACGTTGGTTGGATTTGGAGGAGAGTCTGCTGACAGGCTAAGCCAGCGGTGAGTCACATTGCCCAGTATGGGCCCTCGTGCTATTATCTGCTGCCATGTCTGTTACAGGCAGTGGTGTCTTGGGGCCATTCCCGTGGACAGCTTACTGGCCGGGGCTCCCCTGGTTGGGGTCAGACGTGGTGGTGGGGCGGCTGGGTGTCCAATGGCACCAGCATGGGGCCGAACCTGGCCGGGGCTCCCCTGTTTTGGGTGGGGCGGCTGGGCCTCCAGAGGCACCAGAGCAATGAGCAATGCTTTTTACCATTGACTTATGTAAGACATATTGGAAGCTAAAGAGAGTCCCACCGGAATGTTCATGGCATTGGTGGTGGAAATTAAAACACTGTCAAGTTGGTTGAAGTGACGAGGAATTCAAAGGATATATATATATACATATATATATATGTATATATGTATATATATATATATATATATATATATATATATATATATACTATACACATACACACACACACACACATAAAGAGAAAATGAGAGAGAGACATCCAGTCGCAGTGATTATTATCTATTCACTATTATATACACTTGAAGTAATGCTGGAACGTTGGTCGGATTTGGAGGAGAGTCTGCTGCAAGGATTTACAGAGGCACCAGCCTGGGGCCCGAGCCTGGCCGGGTCTCCCCTGGTCAAAGTGAGGCGTGGTGATGGGGCTGATGGACCTCCAGCAGGTGGACCGCCTGTCTGTTACAGGCAGCGGTGTCTTGGGGCCATTCCCGTGGACAGTTTACTGGCCGGGGCTCCCCTGGTTGGGGTGAGGCGTGGTGGTCGGGCAGCTGGGCATCCAGAGGACCCAGCCTGGCCGGGGCTCCCCGGGCCCATCACAGTGCCGGGCAGGCCGATTCCCCCGCACAACCTCATCCTCTTGCAACCCAAGCAACATGCGGTTGGGTCAGGCGTCCGCTCCCGCCGGTTCAGCCTCACGGGTGGCTACCTGATGGATCCTGCCAGTAGCATATGCTTGTCTCAAAGATTAAGCCATGCAAGTCTAAGTACACATCGCCAGTACAGTGAAACTACGAATGACTCATTAAATCAGTTATGGTTCCTTCGATCACTCTGCCAGTACTTGGATAACTGTGGTAATTTTAGAGCTAATACATCCCAACGAGCGCTGACCTCCGGGGATGCGTGCATTTATCAGTGCCGGAGGTACGTTGACATTGTAAAGACTGGCAAATGAAAGTCGTAACAAGAGGTAGCTCATGGGCTATGGAGAGAAAAAAATGGGCGTAAATATGGCGCTGGCCGACCACTCTGGGGGGGGGGGGGACATGACCCCTTCATGATACTCAAGGAATCTTGGCGAAGCGTATGGTTGTCTGGTTGTGCGAATACATCAGTAATTTTGGAGCGAGAACGAGCCGAATAAATACGTTGAATCCCAGGTACATTCTGCAGTTGGGCTAGGGTGCAAGATCCACCAACCTTCACAATGAGTGCCCCATCCACACCAAGCCGTACTGCCCGGCAAGCAGGGGCGAGGGAGCCTCACACACCCCTCAGTGCTGGAAAGTCAGACCAACCACGAATCACCAGTTGCATGTTACGGATAAGACAAATGGGGGTGGCACCCCCAGACGCAGAGGCAAACACGTGGCGCTGAGGGTCCTCTTCCCTAGTCATGACATACAGAAGGGAATGCTAATCTGGTCATGGACCAAGAGCTGGAGGGCAGAAATGGCTGGACAACGGCTTCCCCATCTGTATCAGTTGATCTAAGACTACCATGGGCAGCTATGAACTGCAGCCTATGTGGCGCGCACCTAAGTACAGCTATCGAGGCTGCCTAACACACCCAAAGGACCCACCAACCGTATAAGATAAACTATATTTGTGGGAAATGCGCTGGCATCATTCCCAATCAGCGTAAGGTGGCATGCCACCTGCCCAAATATGGAGTGCCCCGGTGCAAGACTTTGGCCAGGACAGGGTATGTATGCAACCACTGCCCCAAGTCCTTCTCCACAACAAGGGACTTGTCCAACCATAAACGGACCAAACACCCTGACAGCTATGCTGAGGCTAACAATAGAAGTGGAAATCAACGAAGACCAAATTGGGGAGCTGCAGAGAGTCACTAGGTGACCTCCTCAAAATGCAGCTACTCACCCCAAAGGTACTCTTGGAAGTAGTAACACTTCTTGAGAAGTTCTCCTGCAGGCAGGTGCGGGAGAAAAATAAGGCACTGATGACCTGCATGGTGGAATAATCGCCCACGCGGCGGTTGCCCATGGCTATCGACCTTTCTGGTCTAGACGCAGTCATCCCCCCCAAATCCGACAGTCCCGATGCTTAAGCCCTGCCTCAATGGCTGCCTCATGGCCTAGACCAACCACCAGAGAAATCAATCGCTATATACGGCAAATCCATAAGAAGCTTCGGAGTGTGACTACAGTGTTCGGTGTAGGATCACATGCCCTTATGTCTCCATCACGAGTCTCTGCTTCCTATACCCGTCCTCTGACCTCTCACCTCTCAACCACAAGACAAGATTAACCTGAACAATGCCTATCTGTTTGACTGACTATTCGCTTCCTCTTCACCCCCCCTCCAAAGAAGATGAACTCCTTTTTCTCCTCAGGACAAACAGGTCAAGCACAAGTCTTCGTTTTCTCCAGAGTGGGACGATGTGTTGCTTTCTTGCTATAAGCATATCACGAGAAAACTTATTTTATTAAGTTATAAGGACTAAGGACAATAGAGTCCTCTCTCTCCACATCAGATGACAGGAAGTGGAGGTTAGATGTTGGACATGGTAAAGATGACCCAGTCCCCCCCTTCATGGGCCGAACTGTTTTACGACCCTGCCTGTGACATACCAACACCACTCTGTCTTTATACTTATCCAAATTCTAATACGTTCTGAATAACTATTGAACTACAATTTCAGCTTCTTAATGTTAGCAGATTCCCAAATAGCCTAAGAAGGTCATACAATAGATCTTTCCCATATTATTGGTAAGCCCAGATGAAGTTTATTACTTAATGAATAAGGTCTGGGAGAAACCAGCCCCTCCCCTTGGTGACTTACAGATCCTTATTCCTCTTTGTGTAATACTGGTGTTATTTACCCGTTAAATGTCTGATATGTTTTGTTAAGATAGAACTACAAGGAATATGTATAAGTCCTTGGTCCTATGGTGTATTGTATACTTTATTGTTTTATGTCGTATACTTTGTTTTATGTCCTAATCATGTTTTAATTCTTTTTGAATGATAAGTGATTATACTCGTGTTACATCTTTTCACGAAGACAAAAATTCGACTTTTAAGATGGTGAAGTTTTTGGGAAGGTTAAACATGATTTTGAAACATTAAAACAATAGTTTAGTTAGATTAAACTTCTGTGAGCCTAAACTCAGGACACAGAAGGAATGATTGTCAGCCAGCCCCCACCCCTGTTTTCAGGCTGCCTGCAACAGGCCATAAAACAGACACAGACTTCTCATCCTCACTTCACTTTTTTTTCGTCTCACTTCGGCTCTTCACTCCTGCTCCTTCTTCTTTCCTGTCTTCTCTTCTCTTCCCTCTTCTTTCTTTTATTTTATATTTAAAGTAATCTTTACTTTTATTTTTGCAACAAGCTCTAAGAAAAGCGAATTGAACCACTACTTGAGTGCTTTACTTTTATCTAAATTTTTAATAGAACGAAATTCTTTTCTTTTTGATTTTTGATTTTAATATACCGTTAAAGTATCACCGCCTGATCCAGAAGAAGTTGAATTAGATTCAGAACCAGAACTTAAGAACCACCACTTGAAACAACAAAGGAAAAGTCTTTTTCAAGACTAATCAGCTGATGAAGAACGCTGCAGTCATCGTCTGCTTCAGAAGCCTGGAAAGGAGTCTCCAACAAAAGAGACTTTGTGTACTCCCAGCCGAGACCGACTCTGCCCCCAGCGCTCCCAAAGCGGAAACCCGCTGGGCCTTCAGGACCGAGAGTCCCTCAACAGAGTGCCGGCTTTCCCTCTGGTTATTGGACCGACGCGCTGTGCCGTTGTCCAACACAGAACCCTCAAAGAGACCAAGCTTCAGGACCTCCTGACTCCCAGACAAAACAGGCTGAACGCCTTCATACAACTGGATCCACACACGTGAGAATGAGTGGTGTCTAGAGTTCTGACTTCTGTTTAGGTTATTTCTTCTGCCAAAGTTCTGACTTCTATCTTATGAACTTAAGAGAATTGAGATTAGGGTCTCGTTAGTATTAAAATTACTCCCGTAATATTTAATATATATAAAACCCGACCCTTTAACTTTACCATCTGCCAACGGTCACATAACTTTATTACTTTCCTAATTACAATCTTTACATTTTCTGTTATCTGTTGTTTGTCTAAAATTGTCAGTTTATTTATGTTAACCCTAATTATTTAGTCAATAAACATATAAAATCGTTTGTCTTTGTCTGAAACTTAATTTTAATGTGGAGAACCGATGGATACGTGCAAAGAATTCACTGCTTCAGAATAGGAGATCATATATAAATTTGAAAGTTAAAGGACTGATTAAATTGATGCCAACTGTTCTAGCCAAACTTATACAGTTAGGTCTGGATAACGTCCTTCGGGTTATCCAGATCAAATCAACACGAAGGTGGTGCCCCGTCCAAAGTGTTCTTATTATCAAGGTATTGTCTCCTATATTTTATATTATGGTGCCGTCCATGTAAGGCCCATATGATGTATGATATATATACTGTTCCTTTTCCTACACCGGTCACAAAAAGAAAAGTCATGCTCTGTGGGCACCCAAACCCCTCATGAAAAAGAAGCATTCCAGGTATGCCTGGGTGCAACAGAAATATTGGAGTGACAGGACCCGTCTCGCGAGGTTAATACTTGACGGGAACGATGAGTCCATCTGTGGGATCGAGCCTAATATTGTCACTGAAGCGTATCAAAACATATGGGGGAGAGTGGATGGGTTTGTGAGTCTTGGACGATTTGCCAATCTCCCCCTGGCTGATATGACCCCTATTTGCAGCCCTATTGCACCATTGACTATTCAGTATTGCGAGTTTATGCGAGTATTGACTCGCATAAAACGCAACTCTGCTCCGGGTCCTGATGGAGTGAGGATAGATGCCTGGTTGCGATTGGATTTTGGGCTGATTTGTGCTGATTGATCAACCTGAGATACATGAATTGAGCAGACTGGGATGAGAGTAGATTGATTTCGTAAAGAGACATCTCTGATGTGTCTGCCTGAGATCAAAAACAGACACAAAAGTTGAGACATTCTAAGACGTCATTGAGAGCGTGATGAGATCTCCTTTGAAACTCACAGGAAGCCCAAGTTGAGATTTTGTGCTTGTGCCTGTTTCTCAGGAGAAACAATTGAGAAATGGGAGAAATGAGCCACAGCCTCACTTTTGTCTCACATAGATCTCATAGTTGTCTAGGAGAAATGATTGAGACACTACTGAGATCTCTTCTCCAACTTTCTTTTCCTCTGGGTTATTAAAGATAACCCAAAAGAAGCAAACTATGAGGTGTAAAGTCAGTAGTAACAGTTGGGTGTTGGGTGTACTCACACTGTGCGTGCTAACCTAAACGATGTGACATGTGACATTCATGCTGTATTTCTATTTCTACTTTGCACAGAGCATTGGAACAAAAACAATTTCTCCCCCAGGGATTGATAAAATATTCTGAATCTGAATCTGAACGAACCAAGGCTAACCAAACCTAATCACAACGGCAACAAAATAGAGAGCCCAAAAAGGCACCAGTCCTCCAGGAGGGGGAGAAGGCACACCATCTTGGACTCACCCGTCTTTTAAAGGCTCTAAACAGGCGACGTCAATCCCTCAACGAAGTAGGTGGGGTCAGACCATCAGGAAGAATCTGAAAAGAAGAGCACAGGCAGGAAAGGGACTACTGGCCTAAGGCCTAGGGCTGCCACAAGTCGGATCAGATAAACCCTCAGGAGACAGTCATTTGTCAGAAGCTGGTTAATGAAAGATTTGGAAAAATGGAGCACTGTCCACACGTGAATCAAGATTTGGATAATTTTTTAAATGAGGGATGTATTCTTCAGTTGACAATATGTAGTTGGTGTTCATTTTTGTTTCTCTTTCAAACATATTTCAATCTCATGAAATTCGTAAAATCCTGAAGGGTCTTAAGTGGAATGATGTTGAGATGAAAGAAGCTATGTTTTGGTCATTATGGAAAGCCTCGTGCACTAAAGATAAAACTAACCAAATAACTTAAAGAGATACTCTGCTGGTATGCATTGCTTTTACTGAGCTGTTACCCAGGTTTCTGCCTGTGAGAAACTTGTGTTAGTCAACATTAATGCAAATGTATGCCACACATTAGCCACGTTAACATTAGCTCTCAAATAGATTTGAAAACATTATGTGTTGAATAACGGGATGCAAAAGATGCTGTTGAGGTTATGGAGTGGTGTTAAACTATTTTTCGGGGTAATTACTGACTGTACTGTTAAGGTAAGAAACGTTAAGTAATTCTCACTTTCAATGTTATGTAACAAAGTGATAGACTTCCAGATTTGGGTGGGGAGATCTCCCACATCCATGTATCTCAGAGAAATGCGCGCCTCTTTAGCTGAGTCATACTCCAGGTTTAAGCCGTGAATGGTAACTATTCCCCACTGACTCACCACAGTATCCTTGCTGATAACCTAAACTGTTCACAGTACAATGAGGATAATACCAGAACTATTCCTTTTGTGTTTTTGAGGGACCTAAGCCAACTGAAACTTGGTTTGTGAAAGAGGGGCAGGACGGCACATGCTTCTAGGATGGGGGCCCAGTGGAGCTGGTGGCTAGGTGTGTTTTAAAGGAAAAGTGCACCCAAACATTCAGGCATTTCTTATTTGTCAGACGAGACATAAGTGACATGGTTTTAAATTTGAGTCCAGAGGTAACTGATGGTAAACTCCTTTGCTGAGGGATAGAAAAGTGTTATGGACCTTTTCTGGTGCCTGTGTTTATGACTTGCTGTGACTTCCTTTGTCAGGATCATAAAAATGTTAACTCATGTTCCAGCAGTTGATTAACGGCCTGACTGACAATTTAATTTAATTTTTTTTTTTTTTTTTTGATTACTGGAATCAGTGTTTTTTTCTAATCTGAATTACTTTTTAAATTGCACTACTTTGGTTCTCATTCAGGAGGCAAAGTGTATAGTAACTAAAGTTATCAAATAAGTGTGTGGAGTGGAAGTAGCATAACATTGACATTCTCAAGTAAAGAACTTATTCTCAAAATTGTGCTTAAGTGTAGCACTTGAGTAAATGTACTTAATTACTTCCATCATGCGATCAGGTGATACCAGGAAGCAAAAGTCTGATCACTAAATCAGAATTTACCGGGCCCACTGCTTTGCTCAGGTGCTTTTTGATGATCCATGTGTTGATCAAAATATTGTCAATCAAGCAAAGAAGAGGGCTGAACATATAACCTGATGTCAGGAATATAAAACACCACATCCATGCTCACAGACTTTGAGGGGCATTCCCGGTAAGTATGCAAGGGTTTGGGGCTGTCTCACTCTCTTATTGTAAAGTGCATGAGGGTCTCTCTTTGCAGACATTTTGCGATGCAAACAAGTATGTATTTCTGCTGACTTTGCCTGAGGGAATTGCCCATAGTTTATAGCATTGTAACATCAAACACACATGGTTTCCAGAGGTTTTGATTTAACCAACCAGCATGCTGATGACCTTCATCTGTATACTGGTTGTTGTCACCAGATGAGAGTAATACCACATCTTTCATTTATTTCATTGATACCATAAATCTGTGGAGGTCCCATAACGTACTGCAGTTAAGAAAGGATTAAATAAATTGTTTAAGTATATAGCTATACCAAACATCAATCAATCAATAAATCTATCAATCAATCAATTGAAAAAGAAAGTCATCAGTCACTTCCCCCTCTCTCTCCCATGTTTCCTCACTGTCTCCTGCTAATAAAGGTGTCTATGCCACAAAAAATCTTTAGAAAAAAAAAAGAAAAAAAAAAAAAAAAAAAAAGAAAAAAGAAAGTCATCACATGACACGTTACAAATTGAGCAGACCGAACCATACACCTTGATCCATTCATTTACTGTAGCAGTTTAACCTTTATATGGTAACAGGGACACCTAAGGGACGTTGAGAGTCATCAGTTAACCATAGCTATCTCTTTGTTGCTGTGACGCACATTGTTGGAAAGTGCACTGAAATCTGTGCTCAGGTACAAGTACAGTTACATTGCTGAACATTACTCAACTACAAATAAAAGTACTTATATTAAAATAAAAGTATGTTCAAAGTATTCTTCTCAAATGCTACTAATGCTGTGTATATTCTGAACTTCAGCGCTGTTCTGCTCAGTGGTCATGGTCACCTCTCGAAACCTGGGCCTGCTGCAGAGTTTTGTGTTTTTATGTTTTGTGTCTGTCAGGTGTTTCCATTGGTCGGTTTGTGATCAGAGAGCCTGATTGTCCACAAAAACACAGATCAAAGATGTGGATTTTAGTTCAAATTGTACTCGGCACTCAAGTATGTAAAAAAAGAAAAATACATGAAAGCACATGTATTCCTCCAATTGTAGTATTGCCATCCTTTGAAACACACGGATATTTAATATCAGGGAAAGTGACATGTTTCATATCTTTATCGGGTTCTCAACTCTTCACATCCCATCCCATCTTCTTATGACTTAAAATTGATTAAGCTACGGTATGTCCACTCTCTAGGAATTATTTATACCCAGAGCTGTCAGCATTTGTTACTGGTTGATTGGCATAAGTGCTGAAGCTTTCCCTCTCTTTTCTAACGAATGGCTATGACACACCTTTCCACCAAAGCTGTCGCAGCATACAGTCGGCTTATGAGAGGCACACAAAAGAACTGAATTATGACTAAACCTAACTCTTGCATTCTGTGTTGTTATTTTGTGTCTACATGCAAAACAAACCGTAAAACACAAGAATGATGCTGGGAATTCTTTATTAACCGAAGTATGCATCTGGTTCTCACAACCACAGCGACACATATTCCAAACGTCCTGTGAACGAGCAGCAGCATGATGACACATGATCAGTGTCTGTCACTCACCATCAGGAGGCTTCAAACTTGGGGACAGAGCTACAAATAATATTTAAATTTGGTCAACTCTCCAATTAATAATTCTCAAAATGAAAGGGGGCGACATGTTCCATCAGTTTTTTAAATCATCTGTTGGGGCACTGTTACGGTTTTGCTAATAGATTTTTTGTCAATCAGATACTTTATTTGGAGTTTTTCAACATTACAGCTCAGGGAGAAAATATAATTTGCGATGATCTAAATTAGACCATCACAACTGTCTCAGAACAGCATTTCAGTCTAGATCTGGTTGTTCGTGGATCAACTGTTTCATCATTGTCACTTCATAATATTTACTGGATCCATATCACACACAAGATGTACACTTGTTGTTCGCTTGCCATGTTCTCGCCATATTTAAGTGCTTGATCTGATTGTAGAGGGCACAGTTTGCTTGACCATGGCACACAAACTTCATTTAGATTCAGGTTAACAACGCTGAACAACATCTCATTTTTTTATTCATATCATATTACTCATCTTGTTATTAGCTAGGTATCATGGCATGTTTATTTCTGGTTTATAGTTGCTCTTCCATTTAGCTTTGAGCATGGCTTCATTCCAGTAGGGCAGGAGGAAGGGGAAGATGAAGAAGATGGAAGCATTTGTTGTGTCTGTCGAGAGGAGGCTGCAAAGGCAAAAAAAAATCAAAGCTTCAGTCATATTGAGTCGTCAGGAGTCAGTGAGAGAAATAATATATGAAACATTCAGTCTGTAATAAAAGTAGTGTCTTATTGTGGCCAATAGAGGGAGACATCAATATGTAACCACAATCAATTTTACACATCAGAGTGTGTTTACAGGTAAAGAAGCTGCATGTAATCGATTAATTGCCTGAAGTGATGTCACTCAGTGGCTAAGTTGCATTGTGGGTGACGTAGGCACCAGGCAGTCCACTGATTTAGCCCATGACACTGTTGTGCTCAGTGTGGACAGTTTAAAAACAAATTATCAAAATCAAGGAGAACCAGCGATATTGCCTTTTATTTTCTCCATGCATTCTTCTTCCATTTTTAAAACCTGGCACAGACATTACCCACAATGCAATGTAGCCAGACGCAAAAGCCTTCATATTTCCTTTTTATCCATAAAGTCGTACCGCCTGACCCCTCAAGCCCTGTAACAAACTCTAATTTCTAGTCACATTGGTGGAGTTTCCCTTTGAAACCAATGAAGCAGATGGTAGAAACTGTTTCAATATCAAAACAAACATACAGTATGTGCCTGAACACATGTAACAGATGGAATCAATATGTCTAAAGAAAGGAACCTATTTAAACTTAATTTCTATTTAAATATATTATGTCTTGCCTGTGATATTGTTTTCTTATTTCATCTTGATATTTGTGTCTGTTTTTTAAGGATAAAATGAACAAATATATTAACAAAAAATAAACATGAGGGTAAACATGAGCGCAAGGATGCAATATATTGTTTTACGGTTACTGGACATTGACTTACCTTATACTAGTCCACACTCCTCTTCCCTCTGAAAATCACTGGAGAAAAAGCAGGTTGAAGTGATATTAGAAAAAATCATGTATTTCAAAAGTTTTGTTTGGTTTTTCAAAAACGGTTTACAGATACACCTCATGCTATTAGTGTTAGAAACAGTGGGTTTGAGCAATTTTCACATCAAATAAGCTTTTGAATATGTATGCAGATTAAAAGCTCAGAATGGAAACATGCTCACCTGTGCCAACTTCATTCCCTGCGCAAGTGACTGTGAGAAGGGAAACAAAAGAAGGTCAGATTCAGTCAACTTCAGTTAACTTTTAGAATTGTCTTTACTCCTTTGTTTGCTTGTTTTGTTCTAATCCTAATCAAGTAAAACTAATCCTTTACACAAGTGTAGAAAATGACTGAAATCGTATTGAAGCTATAGACTTTGTCAATACTGATAATTGACTTTGAAATAACCTGAAAACTATACAAATTTGTAAAAAAAAAAAAAAAAAAGAAAAAAAAAGAAAGGATAAGTAATTGTTCAACAACAAAACAAATGTGAACATTTTCCAACCCCAGACATCAGTGTGAGATCCCACTGTCGTACCTGAGTACAACCTCTGCGGGCAGAACAGGACTTTGCTGCCCTCTGGTGTGAGCGGAGACACCACTACATTGTAGACGTCTCCACACTGGACGTTGCTGACATCACAGCTGTTCTCCCCAGGAGACGCGGTGCAGGTGTGGTTGCTGCTGCTGGCCCTCATCTCTGTGATGTAGCTGTGGCTGGTGCCAGCGCCGCGCCAGTACACCCTCAAAGAGTTACTGTGCAACCTGTAGAGCCGGACACCTGATGGACAGCACGCACCTACGAAAGAGAGAGAAAGATTGTCATAATGTAAATTAGCATAACATTAGAATAGTGATAATATTGGTTTGTGTGTCATCCCTGAAGCTGCATATACACCCTGCAACATTAATCTGACTCTGTCTTAACCAGTGCAGCTCTTAAAGGAAGAACGTAATGTGAAAAGCACCTTATGTCTCTGGACAAAATGACCAGAATCATTCCCATAGTCTTGAATAAAGGTCTGTTTTTTGTTCTCATTGGTACAAAACATCTTCACTCACTGGACGAGAAGCCCTGATAGGTGCAGTTGGACCTTCGCCCGCTTTGGCTGAACGCCTCCATGGTGACGGTGTAGTTGGTCCCACAGGTGATGCATCCCATGAGGCAGTGGGAGTCCTTGGTGTGGCAACGGGCGTGACCTCGTGATGATGTCAGAGAAGTGATGAAGGAATGGGCTCCTTTGGCGTGAGACCATGAGACGTTGGTCATCGCCTGGGTCACCTGGTCCACTGTTAGACTCGCCGGGCAGCAGGGCTCTAAAAAGGAGAGGATATACAGTATTTCTACCACTGCTTGCTAGAGATTTTGGACCAGAGTGTTACACATCTGTCAGATGAATGGTGTAGAGGTCACACAGACTTGTAAAAACCTCTGTCAAAGAACATTTAAATTGTTGTGTCCTTTAACTCGTCACCTGTCTGTACTTTTCATGTTGAATGGATCAATACAAACCTTCGACTGCTCACCTGTTTCCAGAGAGTCGCAGAAGCTGGGTAAACTCTGGCCCGCGGCGCTCGTTGCTGTGACACTGACCTCGTAGTTGGAGCCACAGGGAAGGTCAGTGATGTCACAGGTGTTTCCACTGGTGGTGCAGTTGTGTTCACTGCCATCTCCTGTCGCACTCACAGTATACGTTGCAGCCCTGTTGTTCGCTGTCCAGCTGACACTGACGCAGGAGGAGTTCTTCGGATTCAACATCAGATTCGTCGGCATGCAGGGAGCTGGTGTGGATGAAGGAAAGAGAGAACTCAGCTGAGTGTGTCCATACCCTTTGAAGGTCCTACTTACCGTACATTTTCAAGGTAGAAATTATAATAATATAAGAAAACTTTATTTATATACCACTTTTCAAAACAAAGTTACAAAGTGGTTCACAGGACAAAATAAAATGGTCGACTAACATTCTGAAAAAAACTTAAACCACTTTTAAGGTCATAGAACACTAAGAAAAAGATTTAATACGAGGAAGAATAGCATAGGTGAAATAGAACCATAGAAAATATTTAGAATAATCAAATAAAATAAGAGTTATGAGAATATGTTTGTATAAAAGTAGGTTTCAAGAAGTGACCAAACAAATACAGAACAGAATGATGTCATTTAGTTGTATGAAAATTGCTATACCAATAATTTTAATAGATTGATTGATCAAGAGGATCAGAGAGACATACTACTTCTGCCTGTACTATTCCTAAAATAATGCTGTAATATTTCCATGGTTATTCAGCAGTGTCTGTGCTACTAAAAATACAACCTGAGAACAATCTATGGTTAGGGTGAGGGCCATCCTATCAGTTGACATCAAATGAACAAAATAGCTATTGTGTGTATGAAAAGGAGTAAGATTTTTACCTGTGTCTTTGGTGTGAGCTCGGCATGCACGATTGCATCCACTGATATCATTGCAGGGTATCACCACCACGCTGTAGGGACTGTCACAGTTGAGGTCAGAGAGGGCGCACACCGGTGCCGTGTCATTACACAGGATGACCTGCGAACCGTCCACAGCCCGAGTCTCGTACAGCTCCGCCCCCCGAGAGGCCATCCACTTGATCTCCAAAGTGTCAGTGCTTACCAGAGAAACGGACACACTCTCTGGACAACAGGGTACTGAAACACACAGGTGAAACACAGGTACACATTGTAATGATCAGAAGTCAGACTCATCACGACTCTTGAAAGATGTCACCTGAGCTGTTACTTACAGGTGGTATGGTTCAGAACCTGTCCTTGAGGACTGCTGCCAGCCTGGTTGAAGGCATAAACATACATCAGGTATGTGTAGCCACACTCGCAGTGGTAGGTGCAATTGTTGCCGGTGGTGTTGCACATCTTCTCGCTGCCGTCACCTCTCTTGATGAAGGCTGAGTAGCTGTCAGCATGAGGCACCGTGTCCCACGTCAGCGTGCAGTTTCCTTCTGGCGACTCCACGAGGGCCAAAGACTGCGGCGGGCAGGGGTCTGACAGGACACGGAGGGAGTTTAGTCACACTCATTCACTAATGATGCCACCGATGTGATGCTGCAGTGTGTCTTTATAGAGCACTTTTCTCTTGGATGTGATACTACTTCATGTTTACAACACTTTACAATAAGGTACTCAAACATGTGAATGAATCAGGAACGACTTCATAGTTGACTCTGATTTCAGGACTATGTTGTCTTTATCATTAGATACTCTTTTTCATAGCGGGTACTACTCAGTATATATATATATATATATATATATATATATATATATATATATATATATATATATATATATATATATATATATATATATATATATATATACTGTATATACATTACTAGTATTGTGAATATTAAAATGCTGATTTAGGATTTTCAATCCAAAACTATATAGTGCCCCCTCAAGTAATTACTATTTAATGAGTCTGTTGGATGACCACTCAGTATCATGTCTCACTATACTTCAAGGGACACAAAAATAGTAACCAATGATTAGGTAATTAGTCATTAATAAGCCATTAGTTAATAGTTATTCATGAACAACTCAAGAAGAAAGTGGTGTGTATGTTGAATCACAGACATTTATGAACATATCTTTACCTGATGATCCATTAATGTGGTATCTCCAAGTCTGTTCGCTAGAAACTCCTCATTATCTACAATATAGTCCTCAAATCATAGTTATTCAGGAATTGTTCATTAACCATTCATTAACTATTATGTTATTCCTGATTCCTTCATTACTCGCTCCTCCTCAGCCTTATTATAGAGCCAGGAATAAGTAGATAAATAAAACAATAAACAAATAATATTAGCGGACAAACTGCTCAGTATAGAATCTCAAATTAAATCAAACCTCTACTACTCACAGGTAATGAACACCACGGGGCTCGATGGGTAACTTGGCCCGGCCTCGTTGTATGCAGTGACCTGGACCTTGTGAACCTCTCCACAGCCGACCGGTGACAGGGTGCAGGAGGTGGACGTGGAGTTACACGTGAGGTTCTGGTCACTCATCACATGGTAATTGATGGATCCGTAGACCCCCTGATCAAGTTCCCAGGACACAGAGAGTCCCGCCACGGTGTTGTTTATCACCATAGAGACACTGACAGAAGACGGTGTTGGAGGTCCTATTAAAACGGCAAGAAAAAAACACATACATCAAATGATACATCAAAATGATCATTGAAACAGATACACACCCATTAGGATGGTTTAAATACCATATTGACGTCTGTTACTTAATAATACATGTTTAGAATTCTTCTCTGCTTTACTGCGGAGAGAAATATGCTTTCAACTACACCGATCTTATCAGATGGTTATAGTTTCTCTTTTTTAAAGAGATGTTATAGACAATAAGTCGATAAAAATGTCTTATTTCTACCTCACACAAACACTAAATATAGAAACGATGAAATACTGTTTATATGTTTTAAATGTGTATTTTACTGCTTATAATTATTTTAACATCAAGTCCCTATGTGTTGAATGTATTTGTAATCTTAGCATCTTTACACTGATGGTGCATGTCTTTGTAGATAAATTCAGACAGCCATGGCATAAGGTGTGGCTATCATACTTAATGGTCTGATGTGTCTACTTCAATACAACCTCTAGGAGTCACCAAAGTTATTTGTTGAACGCAAGATGCTTGGGGTATACAGTATTAAATTCCCAGTGAGGTTTATTATCTCAGTGCCACAATGCCATTTTGGACAATAAAGTATATTATCAAACTAAAAAATATCAGCATCCACTACATACGTATCTTTTTCACAAGTACTTCATAACCACATTTGAGGAATCATGGCAAAAAATGTTGCTTATGTAAACATTCTGTGTGTATACGAATATCAGCCAATCGATCGATATTGAAATTTTTCCCAATATCAGTATTGGCATTGACCCCAAAAATCCAGTATCGGGCTCTGACTTTAAATGCAGAACATCTGTAACAGAGTTTATTTTCTATGTTACTGAGGGGAAAGGTTTAAACACTTTCAGGCATTTTCAGTTCAACTTTTCCTTTCCCTTTGCAAATATGTGATTTCACTGTGTGTTGGTGACTGGAGGTTGGGCTTTTTTCTATTAAGGCTTATAAATAACAGTTTGGGACTTTCCAAATATTAAACAGTTCTGATAAAGTGATCCTACACATAAACTACAGTCCACCACCTCTAGCTGCTCTCACGTCAGCTAAATTGTGGTCTGCTGCTGGAAAGCACCACACCCTCTACTGAAAGGCAGTACAGAGGCCATCAAGAGCTCTCCGATGTTGAGGTTATAGGCAACAGAACACCAGAACATTATTGTTGGGTAGAGTTAGTTTATAAAACTATTCATTTTCTCTTGAAAATGTATGAAGTTTCAGGAAATATACTGTATGTAGGCTGTTGGTACCTACATGTCGACATATAGCTGTGATACATCCATGTATGTTAGTACATGTTTCCCTTGAACATTAAACCCTTAACCTTGAAATTTGCTTTATCATATTACTCACTGGTCCAGTTTCTTTATCAAGAGCTGCAGTGGAGACAAGGGCGTAACATCGGTTTGAAAAGTGGGGGGGACACAAAAAAGTGGGTGTCTGATTTGAATACCATTTTATACATTTCCACATGATTTTAATCATATTCCCAGCTACTTAAAAGCAACACATTATGATGAACATGGCTATCATGCTTAGTCATAGGTGTGATTGGCAAAGGACAAAAGAGCAGGAAAATATACAGCTCCACGATGTCTCTCTTCACATATATTTTGTTCCGTTGTCGGCTTCAGCTAAGAAAGAAATAGTTCGCCTCAGGTGTCCACAATTCTTAGAACATACAGTGTTTCCCCTAGATTATTCTGGTAACTCAGCAACACTAGGGGGGTCCGGGGGCATGCCCCCCCGGAAGAAAATTTGAAAAATAACCCTTTAAATGGTGACTGCTGGTGAGATTAAAAAAAAAAAAAAAACATTTTCAGAATTTCAGAATGAGAATCTAAGACATGAGACATTAGACAACTTTTTAAACATTATTTTCTTTATTATTATAGATTTTTATGGAAACAGAATCTGTTTTAGAAGTCAGTGGGCCACCTGACATGGAAGTTACTGAGAAATAAATCATAATTTCTGCTTACAAGTAGTACAATAGTACATTGTAAAAGTACAATAAAAAGAGCTGTGTCTCATGTGTCCAGTTTACTGACACAATCTGCTGCTGGTTTGGAGTCACTGGGTCACATGACATGGAAGATATAGAAAAAACTGCAATTATTTTGTATTAATATATTTGTGTTAAGTAATTTAATGACGGTCCCTAAATGAGTCTCAGTGATTCAGCACGAGGCTCTGGGAGGTGAGCTGACCGTCCTCCTGCTGCTCACACTGGACGAACCTCAGTAAAGTCTCGGCTGGACCCGAGTAGAGCTTAGATCGGGCCTAAATAATCAAGCCCAGCCCGTGCACGTTGTGTCCGAGCCCGGCCCGACACATTAACTGTAACTGTAAAGCTGACACAGGCTGTCACTGCCCACGCGTTACTCTCTGACCACTGTTTTCAGTAACGAGTAATCTAACGCGTTAATATTTCCAAACCAGTGATCACTGTGCGTTACTATTATTTTTGTCATTTTCCTTAGTAAAAAAATAATAATTTCTGCTTTCTTCTTGCGTCTCGGGGTCACGTTTCCAGGACGAGGATAACTCACACAAGTCACGTGTAACATCACGCAGCGACACAAACACAAACAATGGAGGGAGGAGAGAGATGCGTGTTTTCTAGCTGGAAATACACTCATTATTTGAGTTATTAAAAAAACAAAACGCAAATGCTTGATCAAGAGCCCGACCCAGCCGAAGACAATGGCCTGTTGCAGCCTTTGAACGCAGCATCATGACACAAACTGTCCGCGACTCACAGCGAGAGTGGGTTCACTTGATTACTAACCTGGCATAGCTGGTGTTGCATCAGCGGGCGGAGTTTGCCATCAAATTAATGTAAAATAAGCACATCAGTATACGCCAGGGTAGATTAATCAAGCGGACATGTTTGAGTATCGGACCCTTGAGAGCTACTGCGTTCGGCTGGATTAAATAAAAGTGGGGGGGACAAAAACGGGATTTCGGAAAGTGGGGGGGACATGTCCCCCCTGTCCCTAGTGGATGTTACGCCTATGAGTGGAGATGGATGAGGAAAGGTTAAGATTCCGGAAGTGAGGACCCAGTAAACAGTTCTGTGACAAGAGTTCTTGCTAAATGTTTAAGCTTAATCATCTATTTTATTTTATCTCTTCGTGTCTGAGATTTATACAGATTATTATAAAAGCACATCTACTAATAACTAAGATTTAATGTCCACAGCAGTTCAGAGAGAATAAAAGCACAGAGAGGTGTCTCAGTGTCTCCTTACTTGTCGTCTGGTTGATGCACAAACTGCGATCTCCCTTTCGGCCCTCGGGGTCCCAGGCATAACTCTTGATGTTGTAGAGCGAGCCAGCTTCCAGGCTAGTGATGGTTAAATTGGTGTTGGTGGTGTTATGCTTCATGGTGGTGTTTGAGCCCAGCTTGTATATGGAGAGGGTGTACTGCACAGCGTAAGCAACAGGATCCCAGGACACAATGATGCTGTCATTGCTGGGGGAGGAGGTGGCGGAGAACTGAGGAGGAGGCAAAACTGTGGAGGAGAGGGAGGTTTGACAAGTTTCACTTGTTTGAGATGTTTTGAGGGCTGGAGAATGTGCTGTTTAAAAGCCAAGAAGAAGCATAGTTAATCAATAAAATAAGGAATTTGTGGTTGTGGTTCAAGTTGTCACAAGTTCCGTCCAAGATCATCCGCCTGTCTGGACTTAAGCCCAGTGAAATACAAACAAACACAGACACAATGTTACTTTAGTGGTTAGTGGCAGTGCATTCAGTTGTAGTCTTTTGGTTTATGACAAGTCCAAGTCAAGTCTATCAAGCATGTTTCACTGTAAATCAGGCCATGTGTCTTTATATGGACCATTCGAGTCCGAAATAAAGATTGATTGATTGATTTAAAGGAGCACTCTGTAGTTCTTTGGGAAGAATTACTAATCAGAAGAGAAAAATTTTCATTGTTTGATATTTTTATGCCTAAACAAACTAAATGAACAAACTCTCTCTCTTTTTTTCTCGATGATGTAAAATGAATAAACAAACGGCCAATAATTTTTCATAGTGTTGGGACCTTATTTTCCTCTGAGAACAGCTTGTTTACTCACTTATGGCAAAAAATGATATTTCTCAGTTTGAACATATTTATTCATTTTCATTAGTCACAGATGAATCAGTAATTTCAATGTGACCTATGAGTACACCAACTGTGCTCTAGACACCTACTGTATGAAAATCACAGTTGTGAACATTTTACCTCTATGTCGACTTAAATTAAGTAGTGAACATTTTTTTGTGTCGCTTGTTCTTTTCTGTTTCTGTTTTTTTTTTTTGTTTCCAACATGAGACCATGTTGTTGTGTTGTGACCCGCCAGGGTCGCCACATGAGTAGCCTACTTTTGTGAAATAAACAGAAAAAGGGATGAATAATGGCAAATTGTTGAGAAAAAAAAGTGCAAAAAAGCTTGTTCCATGTTTTCTTTGGCTTATGTGGATCATATTCCTCCCCTTTGGGAAAGGAGTGAAGGTGAAGGGTGACAGCTATTTTCTCAAGATCAGGTCAACTCATTGTGTTCGACATAGAACCGTCCGGTAGAGTTACCACCCATGCAGGACGGGTCCTGAGGGGTCCAGATGCATTTGTGGGGTAAGACGAACCTGGATTAGCACCAACACTGACACCAGACTTCACTGAAGATGATGTGTGCATTCACTCACAGTACTGTATGTAGGGTCTGTGCTGTGGAACAATGAGGCAGATCGAGTGACTTCTGCAGGGCATGGGGATTGATAAGCAGAGTACTCAATGTTTCTCAGTGACTGTGTGACTCATAAACTGGCCCTCGAGTGTTATTTTCCATTGAATTCTACATGAGGATTAGTTTCTGAGCTGCGGGTGAGAAGAATCTTACATTCTGCACACAGATAAAGACAATGTGAGAAACAACAGTACCTGTCTTTGCCATCACAGGAGAAGATGGCTGGCTCCTGCCTCCGCTGTTCACAGCAATGATGCTGAGCGTGTACTCAGTGTATGGTGTGAGGGACTTAATCTCAGCAGGGGAGGAGGATACGGTATCTTCTCTGAAGAAGCCATTGGCGCTCTCGACTCGTACAATGTAGCTAGTCGCCCCAGTCCTCAAGTTGAACTCCACGATGAAAGTCCTGCTGTCCTTCGGCTTCACTGTCTGGATGGGATCCATCCTCTCAGGGGCTAAATAATCACAATCAGTTCAGAATCTGAGATGACATCCAAGAAAATGACACATATTTTAAAATGTTATGTAGGCAACGGAAAGATTTTGGTTGTAAGATGCAAAGGATGGGCTCCACTTTCTCAGTGATAGTTGGCTGTGGAATCCACCTATTTCCCTTAAAGAAAGTTTAGCAATTAAGTAAGGAGAAATACAATATTAATTTGTCTCCGCTTTCATGGAAAATTAAAGGAGACTACAGTACCAGAAACTCTCCCATGGTCAGTGGAAACTGCCCATCATCACAGTTATATTTAAGAGTTTAAATGAACATTGTTGTTAAACTGGATCCACTATTTATTTCTTTAAACGATTGTGAACTGATGTGCCTGAATATGCAGCATGAAAATCGTACTTTGCAAAATGTTCAATGGTATTTTCAGAAAAACGCATACAACAACTGAATATACAGTAAAACTACAAATTCTTTGAAACTTAGAAAAAAGGAATGTTAAACAGCAATGAATCACCAGAATATTGTGTCATTTAGAGCTCAAACAGTACAGGTATGGACAGAAGTATATCTCACCTGTGGTTGTGTCCAAAACTGCGGTGCTCAGTGCTACTTGGGAATTGTCAAGAGCTTCAACTGTGAATTTATACATGATGTTTGGGGACAGAGAGTTGACGGAGCCCAACACCGTGTTTGGACCAAATGTGACATAAGAAATGTGGTTGTTTGGTGAGCTTGAGGGGGCGACTGTGATTTTGTACGAGCTGGCTCCGGAGACCCTGGTCCATCTGAGTATCATGGTCTTGGATGTTGCTGAAAACACGGTTACTTCGATACCTCCTGATGAGAGAGATGACAGCAGTAGAGATCATTGCAGCACTTGTTTAATCAGTGTAGTGCCCCCTCATTCACATGTATGACAGTGATATAAACATCTACAGTGAATTTATGATAAATGAAAATGTACAGTACCTGTGGCGAGTGCAGCCTGAAAATTAAGGTGAGACAATATTATTAACAATAGTTCATGTAATTATATCAAATTCTAGTCACTACTAACTAGATAACTACTATTAAGGCTGGTTTTCCATTAGATTGTGCTATTCATGTTTCTTAACATTTTTGTGCCTGAAATCAAAATAGGCTACCTATCATAATAGATACATATATTATTTGATTACTATACCTGAGAGCATATTCCCATCAAGACAAAAATCACCAACCACTTCATAGCGCCCATTCTTCACGTCTGTCTCTTTAAACACTTCTATCACCGTTTCTCACACAGCTACTGTTAGACTTGTAAGAACACTTCACTCTTGACCTTTTTTACCTTTTCTTTAGCCTAACTGGTGACTGTGCTGGTTGAAATAGCTCCTTGTGGTCCCTCCCACTGGAGACAAACATCCAGTAACAGGGAAGCAGAGAGATGCACCTTGGGGCAGTTGCAGGTTGGATAGCATAGGAGGAAACACCTTTGTAGCAGGCAGGATACTCTATATTCAAGGAAGTAGTCAGGATATCACTAAGTGTGACAGGGGAATTTGATTCTTTGATCGTTCTCTTTCACTCAGAGGTTTGAAAGGTATGAATACATTTTCAATCGTAGAAGCATACAGTGTTTCTGCCGGGAAATGACAAACAGATTGAAGGTGCACTATGTAGTTTGGGGCGATGCATTTTAATCAGAAGAGAAAGACCTCCATCAACTGATTTTTTTTTTTAAACCATAGACTGAATTACTTGATTAAGTAAAGTGAGCTAAAAGGACAACGCAATTTCACACTGTTTTACTTGGTCTATATTTGGTGAACCCTGCCAACCTTCTAGCTTAAAGCAATGTTCAGGGGACCATATAGTGTATATATACACTATGTATATATTGGATTCTATTTATGTTATGTACGAAGTGTTTTATTTGTGGACTCACTACTGCTATAACAAAATAATTTCCCAGTCTGGGATCATTAAAGTATTTCTATCTATCTATCTATCTATCTATCTATCTATCTATCTATCTATCTATCTATCTATCTATCTATATTTTCCTCTGAGAACCGCTTATTTATTCAGTTTTTAATTATTACCTCATTAATGTTGTAAATATTATAATTCTGAGATTTAATCACTTCTCTAAAACTACATATTGACCCTTTAAATTGAAATGTTAGGAATGAAGATACTCAAAATTAATAGATAACAGATTTTAAAAAGGAAAATACATGAGTAAAAGTAAAGGTATCATGTTGAAATATTACTCGGTACTTCATGATGATCAGGTCTGGAATTTATCATCATCAGTCTTTTATTTCAATACAATCGCTGTTAGGACAAAAACTCCAAGACACTGTTCACCTCACTTGCAATCAAGACTGAATTTTAATAACAGCATTTTGGTACAAAGACCTTCATCAGGTTATCTTCAGAGGAAACCATCTTAGATAGGTTGGTAGACCTATGTGGACCGCTCAGGTCACATTACAGACAAGGATCACTAGAAATAAGATGAGAATGATAACGCCCTTGAATCAGACAGTACAAATACGTCGGCTGACTACATGGCACTGTGGGCCTACAAAAAACATCAAATCATTTTTTAAAACATCTTATATAGGAAAAGAATTCATGTGTATGTTTACAATACAGAAATACAAAATCAAACAGTGTGCATGAGTTTTTGTCTGATTTTGTTGGCCCTTGGTCTTCACCTATGCACCCGCCGATCCACAGGTGTAGAAAAGTTTTACTTCGATAGGTGTTAAAATAAATTAATTCGAAAATTACTGCTTTGGCTCTGATGCAAGATGTTATATGGAAAGTAACTAGCTAACTAAAGTTATCAACTAAATGAAGTACATTCAAAAGTACAATATTTGCCTCCAAAATGTATGTGTCAGCACAGAACTTGAGCACTTTGTTACATTCTATCACTGCTCCAAGTTATGAAATTGTCAGACAAGCTCAAAATCTCACATTGTTGATGTCTTAAGTGACAGCTATACTAAAATTTTGACTTAGTGTTACTGTCATGCTCATAATTTGGATCCTGATTTAACATTCCATAGCCTGGTTCAACTTTTACTTACCTTTAAAGGATTAGGTCAGGATTTAATATTTTTGATTAGCCGGTACATTTCTAATGATATTTAAAAGAAGAATTAAATTAAATTATAAAAAGATAGATAGATAGATAGATAGATAGATAGATAGATAGATAGATAGATAGATAGATAGATAGATAGATAGATAGTGTGGTTATAAAAACTACAGCTGCCCTCCGTCGCACACTTGTTGACGCGGATGACGTCAGAGTTCGAGGACACGGGACAGGAAGAGGCGCAGACGGAAAAAAAAAAAAACAAGATGGCATCGGGCGCAGATCACGGGCTGAAGAGGATAGTTTGGAAAAGTAAGTCCACTCTTGCTGCAGAGAGCTTGCTGTGAATTTAAAACAGGGTGACACTGTCATGGCATTTTCACAAGTTAGAGAGCTGTGAGCTGCGTGTTGTAGACGGGTTGTCTGTCACAAACGCTACATCTCGGAATGACAGTGGACGTGAAGTTCATTGTGCTGTGTGTCGCAGCGGAAGTTTACAAACTTAGATTGCTGGAAGTGTTGAAAGATAACAGCAGACTACATTTGGGTTGCCAGTCGGCGCTGTTGGTTGACACGACTTAACCGTGGTGGATTCTTTTAGACACTTGTGGAGAGACAGTCGGAGTGAGGTCACTCTGTGTCGCCTGGAGCCCCACCTCGTATTTACAGGCTAACGTTAGCACAACACTGCTTAGCCAACGACGAACACAAACCTAGAGTTTTCAAAACATGCCCTGCGTCGAGGTCCGTTTTCACCTCTGACCAGCGCTTCCCGTTGTTCCCTGCCCGTCTCCCTTGGTTGGGGTTAGGTTGGGGTTAGGTTATGGTTAAGACGCCGCGGTCTGGACAACCAGTCACCTCTTTGGCAATCAGAGTTTAAATTGTTTAGGTGTCAGTTGTTTTAATATTGAGGTGTTGATTCAACTTGTAGAGTCTCAAAAATGACCATGAGGTGGAATTAACATCTTTTACAGACAGGTTTATTATGAACATGACAGCCTTCGTAAAGCAAATGTGAGAATGCATGTCGGCTAGTTGTATTGCATCATTTCTCATCGAGGAAGAGACTTCAACTGCCGTGATTTTTACACTCTTATTTCATAGAAGCAGAATGATGTGCTTTGTCAAACCACACACATAAAAATCTCTTAATATAGTCTTCATGCCATGCAAGTCTGACGGAGTATTTCATTCTAGAGGTTTCCCATTTATCTCTCTTTCAGAATCGATATCAGTTGTTAGAAATCAAGGAGACCGAAAACCGGTATTTGGGACCGATATTCATTTGTAGTAAAAATAAAAATCTGTGTCAAAACCAGTGATCGAATAAAGTACAATTTAATCAAATGCTGTTCTTCAAGTACAATTCTCAGGTACTTTACTTGAGTATTTCCATTTTCTGCTACTTTATTCTTCCTCCCCACTATATTTATGTTGACACATTTAGTCACCAGTTACTTTGCAGTTTCAGATTATTCTGGGGTTTATAGGCTATTAATTGTGACACGTTACTCATCAGATATTGTTGAGGCCTCAGAGCCAAAACTACGTTTATTTTATCAGCCGTTTTAAAAAAATCACCGTTATAGCTAGTCGGAAAATTATTGATACCGGCCCCGACAATCGTCCAGGGCTGATTATTGGTCTACCCCTATTTCATTCACTACCATTGATGAAAATCACTGTGAACAAGTTAGTCATACTTTTTAAGTGATTATTTAGTAGATTAAAAACAATCAATATTAAACATTTTCAGATGTTTTAACTAATATGAGAAACAACAACAAATAATTCTATATAGTGCTATTCACGTGTGACTAGTATAACATGATTTAGAAATGATCACCCCATGTTTGTGCTTCATGTGGCCCATTCACACGGGATAAGTGAAGTCTGTATTTTACTCATACCTCCTGGATATGATGTCAAGGCTCAGTGTGACATCAACTTTCAGAAATGGTCTCTGTTCTTCAGCAGCCCTATTATTATTATTATTATTATTATTATTATTATTATTATTATCATTATTATTTTTAGTTATAGTTAATTGGCCCATTTTCTGCACGTGTTACAAGTATTAGTACATATTTGCAGTTCATTTAGGTCAAGAAAAAGATGCATTGTGGCTGAAATTGAATACGACAACATTTTGTTGCTCCTAACCTTCTCTGTCACTCATTTTAAATGTCTCTATTGTGAGATCTCACAGCACAGCTGTTGACTGCTGTTCAGTATTTTATGAGCCGCAATCAAATTTCTTACTTGTTCAGTTGTCTGACAACAGAGAACAATGAACAGTGTTATAACTTTACAAATTACGGGATTAAAATCCCAGACGTCCTCCACAGCAGGAGGTCCCCTGGTAATATCTCTTTCAAGTCTATGATGCACCAGCCTAAGAATAAATTTGAACTTGATCAATGACTTGTTTGATGGTTAGTTGTAGTCAGGGGTGCCGCCGGGGGGGGGGAGAGATTAGGACGATTCCAAGGGCCCGGCACTGACAGGGGGCCCTTTGAGACATGGGCAACCTATACAAGGGCCCAACTAGATTTTTATTCACGGGGCCCAAAATCCCTGGCGGCGCCCCTGGTTGTATTTAAATCAGTTGGTTTTCGGTCCAGCTCAGGTGTTAAAGCACAAGAATCCAGCTAAAGCTCAAATAGTGTAGTCAAGAGCAGTCTTCGGGTTTCAGTTAGTGTGTATGCCTCATGAGCCATGTTCTGTGTCTCTTACAGGAATAAAAGACACAATCATTGCAGACTGCAGAAAATCTGAAGTATGGAAGGTAGGACAACCCTCTTATTTATTCAATACTGAGTCTTCAGACTGCAATTGCATGAACAGACAGCCACCACATTACAGATCCAGCACCAATTGATTGATAACATTTATGCACTGTGACTCAAAATAGATTTGCTCTTTCTCATTTCGCCAATGTCACTACTGCAAAATCTAGCAACATGTGACAGTGTGATACATAGTGATTCACCACTACCGGCTATATTCTTCTTTACAGATAATGATTCTGGACTCCTTCACCACCAAGCTCCTCTCATCATGCTGCAAAATGTCGGATCTGATGTCAGAGAAAATAACAAGTAGGCTTTGTTTTCAATCATAAATAATATAGTTAAGAGACCAAAGTAACTGAGATGTGTCTGTCTATGACTGTAACTACGCTTGTTAAATAAACCTTATTTCTTCAGTTGTGGAGGACCTGTTCAAAATCAGAGAGCCTGTCCCAGAGATGAAGGCCATATACTTCATGTCACCAACCGCTAAGGTTTGCATTATATTGCATTTTGATCCAAGATGTATTTTTTCCTGAATTAGTTCTCATTCTTGTGAATTTATGTAGTGTTTTATCTTAAATGCATTTTTATTTTTTAGTGCGTGGATGCCTTCATTACTGACTTCAAGTCCAAACCCAAATATAAAGCAGCATATGTTTATTTCACTGACTGTAAGTAACTTATGAATCATTAAATCACCGCTAATTCTACTACAATTGATCAGACTTTTGGTTTAACTGATAAAATCCAAACTGAAAGCTGTTTGCTTCCACAGACTGTCCTGACGACCTGTTCAACAATATGAAGCTGCACTGCGCAAAGTACATACGAGTCTGTAAGGAGATAAACATGTGCTTCATGCCACAAGAGGCACAAGTGAGTGGTTACCTTAAAGTGAAACTCTCGCCAAAATGCATCCTAGGCTTTATTTGTCAATGTATATGAGTCAAACCTTCGTGTAAAAGCATAATTAAGACGAAAGAGGCACTTTTAAGATTTGCCGTATTTTTGTTTTCGGCTCAAACTCATTTTCAGTGGGAGTGTATGGGGCACTTTCATCAAAATCTCTATTTTTAAAACACTAAGAAGGCTCGACACAACATGAGACTTTTCTCGTAGTATCACCAGGGTCTCTACACATGAGCACTAGCATTGAGAACATTGATTGTGTACACAGAGTTTACTAAAAATAAAGTTTTTGAACAACTTACGTTAGCAGTAGCTTTTTCCTCTAGCTGTCGTCATGGCAGCCCAGACGTACTCGGGGGTCGACACGTCTGGGTAGAGTGTATGTTGTTCAGTTGAGCTATGTGTAGAGACCCTGGTGATACTACGAGCAGTGTCATGTTGTGTCGAGCCTTCTTAGTGTTTTCAAAAATAGCGAATTTAATGCTAGCGTAAAAGTGCCCGATGCACTCCCATTGAAAGTGAGTTTGAGCCGAAAATGAAAATACGGTCAATCTTAAAAGTGCCTCTTTCATCGTAACTATGCTTTTACACAAAGGTTTGACTCATATAAATTCACAAAAAAACCTAGGTTGCATTTTGGCGAGAGTTTCACTTTAAGGTTCTTTTGTAAGGCTTCATTTCCTCTTTTTTTATCCAGACTGTCAACTTCTAGGAGAACTTCACTTGTTTTTGTGTGTTCATTGTCATGTTGCTGCTGGGAAGAATGGGTGTTGGCTGCTTTAAGCTGTCATGATTTTACAAGCTTTGTATTATCCTTGTGGCTTGGGTACTGTAAATGGATTTATTCCCTGTATTTTGAAAAATAGAAAGTTCTTCTTTCTTGTTCTTGTTCTTGTTCTGTGATGTCAGATGTCAGATGTTGTCTTTTTTTTTTTTATATATGTATCCAGGAAGTTAGTTTTGAAGTCAGACAAATCACCAGAGACAGTCCTTATTAATGATTGACATGAATGCGGAAATAAATAAATAAATGAAATAATCAAGATAATTAGTGTGAGTCAAATAGAAATACCAAAAACGTGTAGTCTGGAGCTTTGGCTTGATATACATACCATTTTAAGACATTTTTCGCAGTGGTAGTAATTATATGTAGTATTCATTATGCAATTACATGCAAATTGTCCACTTAAACAGTAGCTTTTTTTTTACTTTTACAGTGATGTGTTAAATCTTTTTCAGGTGTTCACATGTGATTATCCGGGGGCTTTCCAAAGTGTCTACAGTCCCAACAGTCAGGACAAAAGGAAGACACTGGAGACTCTCGCAGACCAGCTCGTCACACTCTGTGCCACATTGGACGAGTACCCAGGCGTCAGATACAAGAAGTAAGCCACCGCAGGTTTAGTTTCTCAGCTTACAACACACCTCAGCCCCCAAACAGAGTGAGACCTTTTACAAGAAAAGCCTAATCTCTGACTATAGAATATGTTACCTAACTATTGCAGAAAAAAACGAGAGCAGTGTGACACTTTTGTTTTCCATCCATCCATTGTCTGTAACCGCTTTATCCTTTTGATGGGGTTGCGAGGGAGACTTTTGTTTTCTTACATGATATGTGTTTTTCGTCTGACCACAGTATGAATACAACATAAACATTCAAAAGCAACAGTCAGAACATATGTAACCAAATAAAGACACATATACAGTTAGTTCTAAAAACTGCTGTATTTCAAACTTTTGTCAAAAACACTCAACTGGGGTGAAGGAATTTCTTTTTTACAAATGGCTGAAAAACCAGAACATGTGCGATATCATTGTGACTGTGATAACTCATGGAAAGAAAATTATATCACAACTAGAGACAGCAACATGGAGAACGCCAAGGCCCTTGCAGAGCTGGTAGATGACAAGCTGGCCAGACACTATGAGCTAGACGACAGCGGCAAAAAAAAGGTGAGACCTAACAGTGTGTTGAAACAATAAACAAGGTCTGAGCCCAGGGAGTAAATGAGAACCTGACAGAACAGTATCATTCCACACTGACAGCTCAACACAGGACATTCACCAAAAGAGAAAACATTTTTCCTTTGTCTTAGACAGATAAGATTAATGGTGTCCTTCTGCAGATACACTGTTGAAAATGTGTATAAATGTTACATGAATTGATATCTCTGTATTAGGTGGCTGCTTTTTTTTTACCTCTTAATTAATTTATCTATTAATTTGACAAAAGTTTAATTTTCCATTGTATTTACAAATTCATTCATTTTAAAATGTATTTATTTAGTTATTTATTTCTGTATTATTTTCCCTTTATGGCTTTTCCCTGTAAGTTTTTCAACCAACGTATTTTTTTATATTATATGTTCTTTTTACAATTTTCTTTTACACTTTTGAAATATCTGCATACATTTTGTTTTAATGTTATTTCTAGTGCATTTAATGCCATTATTTTTTTAGGTTTTAATTTATTTTGGATTTAGACAGTTTCAGTCCTTGATGACTTTACACAGTAACTGTTGTTTGTATGATAAAACAAGGTGCTATATTTATTGTTTTTTGTGTATTTCCCTCCTGTCACAAGGGAAAGACCCAGGCGCAGCTGCTGATAGTGGAAAGAGGTTTAGACCCCGTCAGCCCCATCCTGCACGAGCTGACCTACCAGGCCATGGCTTACGACCTTATTGACATCCAGAATGACACCTACAAGTAAAACAAGCGTTTCCTACTGTATCTATTAAAACACACATAATATGCTTATGGCATCATAAAGCATTTTTAAAATGCGTAAAAATTCTTACATAGCAGAAGCTAATAATCTGGTTATATTTGTGGCCAGGTACAAGTCTAAAGATGGCTCTGAGAAACAGGCCCTGCTGAATGAAGAGGACATGCTCTGGGTTAAGCTCAGGCACAAACACATTGCTGAGGTCTCAGAGTAAGTTTGCAAGTTCTGAAGGATGGAGGTGTCCCATTCCATCTTCCGTAACCCGACCATAACCCATTTTTTTTACTTACAATAGACAAATCCCCAAGATGGTAAAGGAAATATCTGCCAGCAAGAAGCAGCCAGATGGAAAGGTACAGCACTGTGTTTTCTTCTTTTTGTGCTTCACTGACGATTTGTGCACTTCATACTGAAAATGCATATCTTGCGCAAACATTTCATTTTTTTCCAGATCACAATCAGCAATTTGGCCCAAATGATGAAGAAGATGCCAGCATTCCGTAAACAGCTGACTGAGGTATTTAGAACCAGTTTAACTTAATGTTGACGGAGCGGTGTCACTAAGCCCTGGCTACTGTTTTCCCTTACCTTTTAAAGTTATCTATTCAACTTCAGGTTGAGAATTTTAACAGACACTTTGCTTCCTACCAGTAATTGTAGCGCTATGTGATCATTAATTTGTGGTAGGGTGTGGTGCCTCCAAAGCCTGGTGTCAAGTGGCGTTGACTTCATCATATTTCTAGCAACATATACTTAGAGCATAGGGTACATTGTTCTGCTAATATTAACTCTTCTCTCTGCCTAAATTGTAGAAAACTGTTCATCTGCAGTTGGCCGAGGACTGCATGAGACATTACTCAAACAACGTGGAGAAACTCTGCAAGGCTGAACAGGTCAGTCTGTGCTCTGTCATTGGATTTGATGGAACAATTGGCAAACACGTTTACCACTTTCCTGAACGAGTCAGTGAGTGGATGATGGTTCAGTGAGTAGAGATAAGATTTGCTGGGAGCAATCCTTATGACTTCAAGCATCTGTCCTGATTTTCTATGAGTTCTTTTCGGTAGCCAGGTCAGTTTCCAGATGTGGAGCCTTATGTATGAATGTTACAAAAATGCAAAAAATAGCAACATTTGCAGCCTAATTGGTAAATTTAAAAGAATGGATTGTCTCCATTTAGGACCTTGCAGTGGGGTCAGATGTGGACGGGGTGAAGGTTAAGGATCCCATGAGGACACTGCTGCCTGTGCTGCTCCACCCGTACAGCACCCACGACAAGATCAGAGCTGTGCTGCTCTACATCTTCAGCCTCAGCGGTACACCAATCTTCTCCTGCAGCAGACTGGCCTCCTTTCACTGTCTGTTCATTGGCATTCTGTAAAACAGCATCTTGATTTGTGGCCATATATACACTGTTAGTGTTAATTAACACTGTAAATTTGTTGATTAATTTTTCTTCAACAGACCACGTCACACAAGCATACACACAAATATTCAGACAGCACATTTTTGATATGGATATCATTTTTCTAGTTAATAGTTCTATATAATTTCTAGGACCTAAATACCTAAATAATGGACCTAAAACCTTCCTCGTGACTAATTATTTGGCTCAGAGGATGGAGGCTGAAAAGACTATCATCAGATTTTAAAACTGGTTGGTTTGTTTATTTGTTTGGTATTTGTAAACAGGAACAACAGACGAGAACTTGAGCAAACTCATCCAGCATGTAAAGATCGAAGACGAACGAGAATTTATCCTGAACTGGAAAGAGCTTGGGGTCCCGATCATCACATCGGTATGTAGAGACGAGGAAAAGGTTGACTGAATTGATTGATTGTAGCCAGGTAGTTTTAACTGGAAACTGGAGGTTTCACTGCTCAGATTCAGTGTTTTTTTTGGTTCTATGTGTCATAATTCTTTTCTCTTATCAATATTTTCTAGCCTAGTTTCTTCTCACGCAAACCAAGCAGACGGGATCGTTCCCAGGACCAGACGTACAATCTGTCCAGATGGACTCCTGTCATAAAAGATGTGATGGAGGTCAGTGAGGAGATTTTACCATGTTATGTATCCAACTTCATATTATTTATTTGTTTGCACACCAATAACATTGAAGCACTCGTTGGAAATAAAAAATTTGTTTTCAGGCTCCCATCAACAATGCACGGACAGTATATATTTAAAAGAAATTCACAAGTAAAATCGAATGATTAGAATCTGAGGCTAAGACATAAAATAATTCAGAAGTTAAAATAGTGAAATTAAATATACTTAAATAAAAGAATGTAATTCAAAAAAACAAGTACTGGTAGACTGGTTTACAGTGGTCATGCTAAAATGTGATATGTGCAGGTATGAAGAGAGGAAGAAAAAAGAAATGTTGTTAAATTGACACTTTGAACACTCTTTCCAGCTAGATCTTTATTTTTCTCTATTTTTGCTGAACAAGAATTTTATTAACTATGCCAACCATAATGAGTTGTGTAGCATGACTCCAGAGGATTCGAAGTTGCTATAGATGGGTTAGAAAAAGAAAAGCCAGCATTAGCGTGAGAACGTAATGTACACATGTCAAAATGTAGCTTGATTTAGGTCACTGTGCTGCAGCGGTGCCTCTCTGAATGGCAGGCCTGAGAAAAATTATGAACAGAACTGTAAAAGCACCACAAAAGGAGGTGATCAAATCCAGGTCATCTGATAGACAGTGTATCATATATGTTTGTGTTGTTTTGTACCATTTCATCCTTTTGTATAAGACATCATCTTATCATCTATAAGGTACAATAATGCACCAGTAATGTGTTGATCCCTGGGGATGAGCCTCAGTGACAGCACCATCCTTTTATACTGATCCTCATGTACTGTTTTGTATGTAAAATGTGTTATGGGGTTATTGCGGTCAGGCGAGATTGTGTTTTGTGTTAAAACAGAGGTAGGATGTCAACATCACCTGTTGCCTTGCATAAAGAAACATTGTGCATACAGACTCTCTCATCTGGCTTTCCACAATGTCTTGAAAATAAATTGGTGGCTGTTTGTTTTCAGTCTGGTGAGTTGAGTTGCCATCCATAAAACATGGAAGAAATCATATCAGTTCAGAGGCTGTTTCATTTAAAAGTCTCTGAAAGCTGTATAGTCAACTTCTGAGAAATGGCTTGGGAAGTAGTAGGCAGTGTTCCATCACGACCCTTTTGGCAGTAAATATGTTTATTTTTTTTCCTGAAATATGACCTGATGACTGGTTCTGACTTTTGTCATTCCATAGAAGTGGAATTCACCATTTTGGTATCAAATGAGGCCTGCAGGGGGAACCTGGCCACAGGTTAGGTTAAATAAAAAAGATTTGGTTGACCTGTAACATAGTAAGCTCTTTTGTGTCTTGGCCTATTTTTCACTTCCTCACCCTGTCAAGATTTGAAAAGCCGTTTCTGAGAAGTCTTCACCACCCGAGCACCTGTTTTCCTGTAAACACGGGTGAACAGTTTGCTCTTGTAGCAGGAAACAGACTCACATTTCATATGTTGCAACATCAAATCTGATTGAAATCAGTTAAAACCAATCTGCTCCTTTTACAAATCTGTGTATTTTTTTTGTGCATAAAAAAAAAGATGAGCTGTATCAGTTTAGAGCCTCAACTAAGAGAGCCAAAGTCTCTGAGAGTGACGAGTGCTCGACAACAGATTTGTTCCTATATCCTTAGCTGTGATTTGACATCCTCTGATGCACCTTGTAGTTAGCAACTGCATTTGTTATATAGTTATGTGCTTTCTCCAAAGTTAAACTTTGGAGTTTGGTTCTTGGTCACACATTGTCGTTCATTTAAGGTCATTAAAGTGAAATGTCCTACATGCATTCCAAATGTAGAGAGAAGGCTAACACCACCAGCAAAAATCAAACCCAGTGTTTGAAACCTGGTATCAAGTGTTGCTAAACTGTCAGTTTTTATTTAAAAAAATACAGTAGAGGTTCTAGATTTATGTGTATATGAATATATGTAGGATAGTGCACATTAAGCTCAAGCAAAAGTCAATGCTAAAATCAGTGATATTGGATTGCCATAGAGATGTGTTCATTGTGGGGCTCTGTTTAACTTGTGTTGCTTTTAGGATGCTGTGGAGAACAAACTGGACACCAAAGAATGGCCGCACCAGTCTGAGTGTCCTGCTGCCTGGAACGGCTCCGGGGCTGTGAGGTACAGCAGGCTTTTATGAGTGATAATACAAAAACAGGGTTTGTAGTTTATGGAAATAATTATGATTTCTTCCACTGATGATCTGATCAGGCTTTTAGATCCCAGTGATAAAAACAGAAATGTCAAAAACTTATGCATGAGACTCTGAAAGGCAACCCTTTTCCCTTTTTTCCTAGTGTTGTGTTTTGTTATGAAAGTTGGAACACTGCTTAAAAAATATCGATTTTGTTCTTTTAAACTTTAAAAGTTTTTCAGAAGTAAAAAGCAGCTGTCTTTTAATGCATAGGACAAAAAAATCCTAGAGGGATGTTTTACACACAAGTTCATATTTGATTTACAGGCAAAGAGTAAGAGTGTGATGAGACAGCACCCTCCAGTGATCATTTTTGGTCCTACTTTGTGTGCAGGATTCTTGTTTTGAATTGTCACTGTGACAAAGTTTACTCATGAGAATAATCTGGGTCAGTTTTAGGTGTATCGATCTCTCACCCTTTTCCTGTCTGTCTTGCCAGGATGATGATTTTGCTGTTTCTTTCCAAAATTTGGACATGAAACTCTTCTCTTTCTATAAAATCTTTTAATAATTGCTTTTGTCCATCATCTGCCCCCCCAGTGCCCGACAGAAGCACAAAACCAGTTCACAGGACGATCGTCGGACCGGGTCACGCCTCATCATCTTTGTTCTAGGAGGAATCTGCTTCTCTGAGATGCGTTCTGCCTATGAGGTCACCCAGGCAGTAAAATCCTGCGAGGTCATCATAGGTGAGGTTACACAGATAACGGATTAAATTTCCTCTTTCCCTTGGCATATCAAGAAATTGCCTATTGGAGCAAATTGACTTTATTTGAGGGTGAGCGGTGTATTCAACTTGCTCAAGTTCTTATTTAAATGACCGGAAGGTGGATTTGATACAGTATCATAAAATGTGGATTTGACTTTGGCCTGAAAATACCCACCCAATTGTTAATGTAAAATGAATTAACAGCCATTATTTTTATTTCCAACTGTTTTACTGGAGCTAGTCAGAACTGCAAGTTTGGTTTTATGCTCTAAATTGGGGCCTAATGGTTCTTTTACTTTCCAGGGTCCTCTCACATTTTGACCCCCACCAGTCTCCTGGATGATATCAAGGCGCTGAGCAAACGCCCCATGGAGACTTTCACAATAGAGGAAAGGAGCAACGCTTGAGACGCGTGACCCTCAAACTAACAGCGGCCCAAACCTCCACTGCCTCTCTACATCTCGTATCGCTCAGCACAATGCACTCAACTCTACTTCCTGATTGGAAGGCTGAAGGGAATTTACCTTACGCTTATTATGTTTTAATACTCTTTTCAAACCTGCTGCACATTTACAGTGGGCAAACTCTCTTTTAACTTGGTCACTTCAGGAAGCTGATTTTCTTATTGGAAATGTACTAAGATTATGGCCTGCTTCAGGCATTTATAATTTGACAATTCTCATTTGATAATATAGATCATATTAAAAGTGTACTGACCTTATCCTGTAATGAGCATTTTAAGTCAAAATTGTGTAATCTGCCTTTGTGTTTGCCTTTGTCCATAAAAGAAGTATTGGTTTTCTTACATGTTGAAAGATCTCTGAGAAACTTTCAGAGACAGGATTGAGGAAAGTAATGCAAAGCTATGTATATATTGTATGTAAGCACTGAGTCCCTGCTTTGTCATTCTGATTTTTGGCAATATTGTTTATAAACACTTAATGCAATTTTGAGTGTTTTTAACATAGAGTATTTACGTTTTTCTTGAATTGAACAACTGACTAATAAATGGATGAAGTGGTTCAAATCGTGTCTGAGTTGAAGTTATAGTTAATATTGCTTTGCTTGATAGAGCCAAAAATAGCGACGTATTGACAATGCGTCAAACAAAACAATGTAACAAAATGACTCATGTACCTTGATGAGCAGGGTGAGTTGAAAACCTGATTCTAGAGGTTCATCTTACATTGACCTCAGTAAAGTACACGTAAGTAATTGTTACATTATGTTTGCACAGAATGAATAACTTGTCCAAGGAATGGTGGTAAAAGCACAATCACCCTGAGCCGTCCAAACTGCAACTTAATGTTCATAACAAAAAAGTCCTTTTTATAAACAGAAAACCACATGTTCAATGGAGATTAGACCCAGTATCCGATGAACACGCTGTATTCCTACATGCTTAACAGACAATAGGTGAACCAAAGCTGTTATGATGCTTCTGTCATGTTATAGATCAAATCTGCCCTACTTTTGCTGCAGGTATTGTGCTTTGGTTCCATGTTATTTATACTGTTAACCACTCTACACAATGTAGAAATGTGTACATGTTTCCTGTGTGTCAGAGCGCACACAAGAGGGTGTTGGATCTTTAAAGTTGCGGAAGCTTTGTGTTGTAAGTTAATGGAACAAGCACTACACTATACAGAGGACTGACTTTATAGAAAATGAATGGAGGGATTTTTCACTCCAATTTGTGGTGTAACTGAAGAGCAACAGAAGAGAGATGGGAAATGAATTACAGGCGACATTTACCTTCAAAAAGCTTGTCCTCAAAAACTCTTCATCTTCCTCACTTGGATGTGCAATGGGAGGCATTCCATGGGGTTAGTACATTAATATTGAATTAAAGCAAACACCTTCAGGACTGCATTGTTTTGAGGCAAAAAAAAAAGGTACTAGCATTTCTTTAATTTTCTCTTAGTTACCGGACTTCCTGCCTAGTGTCACTGTGCTCAGATGATGTAAAATAATTCATAAGAAGAGATCCTTGAAAGACCAAAAAACCTAATGGCTGCGGGCCCCATGCTGGGTAGCCCCGGGTTAGAGGAAACAGAGAAAAAAACATTGTGGACCCACATTTTGGCGTGTTAAAGCAATTAAAGCGTATTTTGAAGTGCTTGATGAATTTAGAATGCAATAGCCCGGGGGCAGGACCCTATCACTATATCACTGATCTGTGATTCTTCAAAGCACAAACATGATACTGGTTGACTGTATCATGTTTATGGGAAGGAGAGCATATCAGAGCTTGTTAGATGTGATTAAACCAGAGAACAGGGTGGCTCTTTTACAGTAAGCTTTAAATCAGAATCACATTCAATTCAACACGGTGTGCACTTTTGTAATGAAACAGTTACTTGAATCCAGCTTTTACTCTGAATCCAGAATTAATTTAGCATAATATGAACTGAAGGTCGTGTCTCTGGAATGTGCTATTCATTTTAGTAAACCAGTGTTGTAGAGTCTAAAAACTATGAATGCTTTAGATTAGAGAAATGACAGGTGGAAAAGTTCAAAAGGTCAAGGTAGCCAAACATTTTAAACAGGCCGTGATAGTAGAATGGCTTTGAATATAACATGCTGAAGTAGTTGTGAATGATCATTGCAGACTTTTCGTGAAGACGATTATTATTAATCATTAATATCAAAAGTCATTTTCCCCACACAACATTCAGTTAAATGTTTTCCAGCCTCACTCCTACATGTTGACAGTAACAATTCCTTCTTGGACACCCAAACAATGATTATCTGAGACATATTGAAAGAAAACTAATGAACATACAATTGAATTACTTCTTCTACAACTCTAACAGTGCTGTTTTGATAAATGTGACCGATGTCAGCTGTCGTCATCCTGCACCGACTGACTCCTGCAGCACACTGCAGGCTGAAGCCAAACTCCTGCGGTGTCAGTTACAGGGTGAAGTGTCAGATGGCACAGGGACTCACTCACACACTCACAGGGTGGACCTGCTTCACTGACCCTGAAGAGGGGAGTACTTATACCGAACAAGGATATCCTTGCTCTCTAACAATGACCTACTCTCATTGAATTTTTCACTGATATTCATATTTAATTATCCCACTCTGCCACCAGCCTTTTAAAGAGGAGCTTTTATACAAATTGCATCTGGTTGTTTTACTGTCAAATTTGGCTGAAAAAACTGATGGCACACTTTTATTCAGATGGACACAATCTACAAATAATATGGTTTTATTAGACAGTAATCAAAGCCACAATTTGTATCAGATTAGGCAAAAAATAGAAATTATAAAAGAACATTTAAAAAACAGTTTTACCCCAACTAACTAATAGGTAACAGGCTGAATTTTATATCAAATAAGACAATAAGATATAAGAGTAAACGAGCCATACACCTGAATCAGCTCAACAGTTAAGAATTATTTAAAGTGTAACAGTTTGTTAAGTAAGACTCTGTTCGCGATCCAGACACATGCACATGCACACACACACTCCGGTCCAAGGGCCGCAATGACCAGTCACCGTGTCATGCCGTGAGCTCCAGTGGGGCGGACCGAGCTTTGTCTTTGGGTCATGTGAATGAAAAAGCCACAGTGAAGACTGACAGGAGCAGCTACCAGGTGAACTTGTGTTCCCTTCAGTTGATGCGCTAACCTGTATCCAGCCCGTCTCCAGTGTTGGGGGTTGCAGAGGTAAGGCTTACAGTAACACATTTATTTGAGCAGTAACAGAGTGACACAAGCTATGTCAGTGATGTATTACTGCAGATATGACACGTAACACATTACAATCTGCATTACTGAAGGAAGTGTTTCTTGTTGTTTTTCTCATCTGTTGAGGCATGTGATGCCTCAACAGATGAGAGGGGAGTGGCTTTCAGCTCTTCAGCCACTTACAGTGCTGATGGTAATGGGGAGATCGACCCGGACAGAGACCCTTCGCTCAGTGGGAGCTATGTGGGGGTTGAACCCATGGGTCTGCTGTGGTCGTTGAGGGCAGACACCTTGCATCAGTACGTTTTTTAAGAATAAAGTGGTAGAGCCCATTTTGGAGGGCTGGATGTTGGCAGAGGCAACCAATGAGAGGTTTTTGATTGGAGGCAGGTGGTATGCATCCGAGGTGCATCGTTTGTTATATCATGTCAACATATAGGGTTTTGCATGATCACTGTTGACATGTACATGTATATTCTAGGAGAAGGTCCATTTCCTGCTGTGTTGGATCTGTGCACCTTCATGTCAGAGAAAAGAGCCTCTCTGCTGGCCGACAAAGGCTTCGTGGTTCTGGCTGTAGCGGTGTACATTAACAAGACTGACAACATTAAAGAGGTTCATCTGGATTGCTTTGAAGAGTCAGTGGATTTCTTTCTTAAACAACCTCGAGTGAGGTGTTTGAGGAACTTTTAAACACAGCAGCATAAAGTTACAGACCTTTTACTAGCAAGAACAACACCATCAACAAGATACGGTCTAAGAGTTTATTTACAATAATTGAAATTATATGATTGTAATTTCTGATGATGGAGATGGAGTTGCGGACAGAACGACCAAATTTAGCAGATCTGAGATCTTTGAGATCCAAACACCGAAGGAGTGTCCAGAGTAGTGGATGGGAGAGATGCAAGGACAGAACATGGCGTGTGTTGGTGGAAATGGGTAACCACCTGTTCAGATTTAGAGTCTAAGACAGGATCTTCCTGGGCTATATTCCTGCGATTTCCCAAACTGCAAGTAACACCTTAATACTTCAACATTTTGTTTCTCACAGGTGGTCAGTAAAGGAGTGGGCATAATATCACGATCAAAGGGAGCAGACATTGCTCTTTCACTTGCTGCCTTTGTGCCAGGTGTTCAGGCCGTTGTGTGGATCAATGGCTGCTGTGCCAATGCGGGCTTACCACTGTACTACAAGAAACGCCAAATTCTCTAACTCTTACTGTACGACGTTAGTAAGGCGATTCCCACTGAGTCAGGGGCAAGCATTGTCAAGTATGTAACTCAAAATCCTCTTGCGGAGGAGAACAAGGGCAGCCTGATCCCTATCCAACAAGCCAAGGGACATTTCCTCGTTGTGGTTTCAGAGGATGACCTCAACTGGGACAGTAAGGGTTACGTGGACGAGATGGTGCAGAGACTGAAGCACCATGGGAAGGACAATTTTGAGACTGTGTGTTACCCTGGAGCAGGGCACCTTCTGGAGCCACCGTACGGACCGTACTGCCCCTCGGCTTTTCATTGGCTCACGAGACATCCTGTCCTGTGGGGAGGTGAGCCCAGAGCCCATGCAGCGGCTGAGGTCCACATGTGGAAGAAGGTCCAGGAGTTCTTAAGAACTCACCTGAGCTGCGAGGCGACAAAGGCTAAAGCCATGTTATAGATACAAATAGATTGACAGGAAAGATGAATACCAACAAAATCATGACATTCTGTTTGTCACCTAACCTAAGATAATTGTACACAGCAAGATGTTTTGTAATTGAGTTAAAAATATGAAATGTTCAATGGAATAAATTATGTTGAAAGATGATCACAACCTGGTGTAGGATAACTATAACAGAGAAAATGGTAAGATATTTTTGGCACTACTAGAGAATGTGATGCCTAAGCAGCATGTGTAAGTGCATGTAGTGTAATTACAATAAAACTACAACCGAGCATTTCCTCTGAAAATTCCTTAAAACATTATTATTTAATTTGTCAAGGGTCTGTAATTTTTCAAAGACAATAGAAGATGCGACTAAAACAGGAGTAAATAGAGTACTCACAGCAGCACACATATGGTGTATTTATGGTCTGCATGCAGTTATGCTGTTTTTTTTTTGTGTTCTCGACATCATTGAAAATGAGAGCTCGCATTTGCGAGATTTAACTCAAGATTTAACGAATGAAGTTTTGCGCATGCGCGAGAATTCTGTTGTCGTCATGACAACCGGCGCTTACAGAAAAGTCAAATCTGACTCCTGACAGCTGAAGTTGAATTCTCTCAGTATTGTTATTACTCGTTCGTTTAACGTTTCTAATTTCGTCCTCGACTGGATTCGGGTGAATGTTCTTGAGGAAATGCACGCCCCGGTTAACATGCTGTCGACCTGCAAGGGTGCTGCTGCGGACCCCGAGCGAGGAGGAGCGGTGCTGGGGGCAGAAGCACAAAGCAATGGCCACGGAAGAACTCAAAGCGGCGAAGAGAGGCGACAAGGGCTCGGTGTTCAGGAGTGGCCCGATGGAGCCAGATATGAGGGAGAATTTGTGAACGGATTTAAACACGGGGAGGGGAAGTACACCTGGCCAAATGGAGAGGTAATGTGAATTTTTACAGCTTAGGAAGTAGGAAGCACTTTTAGGAAGTAAAATACCTATTTGTGTTAAAATATAGATATTGTTTTGTTATGGCAGTTGTTTAAAAAAAGGGTTTGGGGACCAACAGGGGTCTCTGAATATTTTGTTGGGGGGAGGTAAAGAATAATGTAAAGCAATATTTTTTTAACATTTTTACCTTAAAATAACAGCTTCAAAATCATTTTGACGGCCCAGTGTCTTGTAAGAGGGCGAATGGTGTCTCTGTCTCAGACACTCCAAATTCTTACCACTTGTTTCTGCACTATAACTTCCCTGAGAGGGCAGGATCAGTGTTACATACATGTTTACTTCCAGGTTACACGTTTTCAAGACACGACATTGTGATGACACAATGAGTTTAGTTTGGCACCTACAATGCTGTTTCTACGTCTGACTATGGAGAACACGAAGGCTTTAAAACTAACCAGCAAGTTTTTATCCCTAGAATGTTGTCTTCAAAAAGTGCAAGGCACATTTCAGATATAGACAGATATATCGCTATTAGTGTGTCTGATGTTCACTTTTTTTTTTTTTTTTTTTTCCACAACATAATTCAGAAAAAGATGCTTGGGGACATTTAGGAGAAGTTTGCTCTTTCAGCCTACTGGTGCCATTGTGCACAATAAGGCTTATTGTTAAATTGTAATATATCCTGCCTCCAGTTCATATCTCTGTCACAAATGTGCCACATTTGTATGTATGAATATGAATGTTGGCAGGTACCGTACTGTCAGTAGATAATATCAATATCAGCATCAATCCCAAAAATGCAGGATCAGTTGGGCTCTAGTGGGCTCCTTAAATGACAGTTTGGGAAAGCCCTGTATAGAAAGCTCTTACATAAAACACAATGTCATTTTTTATCCTTTTCTCTACTGTCAATTGTTCCTAAATTCAAATAAAGCAAATCACTGTTTGATTTCTCTGTCTGCTGCTTTGTGTAGTACTATGAGGGCTCTTTCTACAAAGACTACAGGCATGGAGATGGGCTGTACTGCTGGCCCACAGGCCATAAGTTCACTGGCAAGTTCTACCTCAACAGAAAGGAAGGATACGGACAACAACTGTTCCCTGACGGATCCAACTTTCAGGTTAACTAGTTGGATGGATGGATGGATGACAGGCTAATCAAGGATTTTTTTTATATTATACCTATCAGTAAATAGCATGTATAGCCCATGTATGTAATAATATGTACCACTCTCCTCCGCTCAGGGTTTGTACCGCGCTGACCAAAGGTTTGGTCCAGGTGTCATTAGTTACCCAGATGGGCGTGAGGATGTGGGTCTGTGGCTCGGGGAGAGGCTGTTAAAGCTCTGTGTTTCTGTAGAAGGGGGCTTTAGCCTGAGGAACCTTCCTGAGTATGCTGCCTACATGGACCCATCTGCCACAACAGATTCCCTGATTCAGGTACATGCTGACCACAGTCTCGTCAGCAGGTCAACAGTGTGTGCCAGGCTAAAATATCATCATTTTTTTTGTAAATACTGACTATTTGATTTAAAACAATCCATGATGTTGTTTTAACTGAGATCCCAGCCTTAGTATCAGGTATAATAGTCAGCCCCCCTTTCTGGTCAGTACTGCATTAGCACAACATTGTTATATCACTAAATATATTTATATGCATTTACTGACTGTAATCAACCTCTCTGTTCCTCTCCTCTTCTTACCAGCCTCCCATTAGTGGTGTACAGACATACTCCCAGATTAAGCACTGCTATCATGAACAACTACACAAGCTCTGTAACTTAACTTTAAATATATCTGAACTGAACTTGCTCCCCGTCCTCCTCAGGTGGATTCAGACAGAGATCTGCTGTCTGATGAGAATTTTGTCCTTCCCCACGGCATTGAGAGTTACTCAACAGATGGCGACCACTTGCCGTTGCCCCTTGGTCGTAGAAGAGAGTTGGATCAACACTTTTATGGCGAGCTGTGGGAGCCGGACGTTTATCCACACCAAGGATACGAGCGAGACCCGCTCTCCAAACTGCCGTTACAGGCCCGCATGCAGGCTCACATACACAAACACAGGTCAGACATACAACAGAATATTTTTGCTTGAGTACTTGTACAAGGTTTCCTAAAATGTAGGTATCTGTGTGTGTGTGTGTTTCAGACTACAGGCTGAAAATGTGGGCTGGGACATGACCGCCGTTCTCTCTCTGAACAGGGAACGTTTTGGTCCTAAAGGGCCTTTGGAAGTCAGTTCAGAGTTATTGATCCAGCACGCCTCCCAAGGGGAACTGCAGGCTGTGTCTCAGATCCTCCAGACTGGTTTGGTCCATCCTGATGTAGCAGATTCTCAGGGAAACACTGCACTCATCGCTGCCACAGTAACACATCATTATTTTCAACTCATGTTACTTTCAATTTTACTTTAACAATTACAATTAACGGTGGAAGAAGGGAATGATTAAGAGATTCAAAGGTTGTTTTTTTCGATTCGTTTTTGTGAGTAGCATAAAGGGGCTACAAATGTCATATCTACATAAAATCCTGGTTATATAATGATAAATTGACTGTTGAATTTTTGTTTTTCTGACCATTGTGTTTTGTTTCTTCTAACCGTCAGGTAAATTGCCAAAATGATGTGATCCAGCTGTTGTTGGATATGGGTGCCAATATCGACAAGTTGAATTGTGAGGGCATGTCTGCGCTGGCTGTGGGTCATGTCCTCTACTACCCTTTTCAGTCTTTGCACACCATTGTGGCCGAAGCACCTGCGCAAAACTCAAGTAAGATTTTACCTCTTCCTTTTTTTAAAATTTGGTTTCCTTATCACTACTGTATCTGTGGTTCGTAAGTGCAAGCATAGATTGGAAAAAGTAGGTAAAACATTATTAAAACAGGATGTGATAATTTGCTCATCCTTTTTGACATACACTCAACTAAAAAACATATTTCAAAAAGGTCGGGACAGGGGCAACAAAAGACTGGGAAAGTTGTGGAATGCTCCAAAAACACCTGTTTGGTACATTCACAGGTAAACAGTTACATTGTGGTGTCATGATTAGGAACATCTTCAAAAGGCTCAGTTGTTCCAAAGCATGTATGGGACGAGGTTCACCACTTTGTGAAACACGTGATCGTATAAAGGATGTTATTATGCTCAGGCAAACACTTCGGAAATCTGTCGATAAAAACACAGTTCACTTGCAAATGACTTCAATTTTGTTCATTTTTTTGATAGCCTCCCAACTTTTTTGCAATCGGGGTTGTATGATCTGTGTTTTGTACAACATGTAATTTGAAACAACTTCCACTGTAATGTGTCTTCAGGTTTTGGGGTCCCCATCTACTGATGGGAATAGTCACCAGGTTGACTTCACTACAGATACACTTGAGTTTAACAACAGACCTCAGACTGCAGAAAGAACCCTGAGCAGCAGGACCAACCAGAGTCTCCTCTCTGACGGGTAGGAATGTAGCTGATATCACCTCTCTCACATATTATAGGTCGGATCTCTGTGACGCTGCACTAACAACAAAACTGTCAGTTGATTTTCCTTTGTAGAGATATGTGCTTAATACTGTGTCATTTTCAGCCGTAACTGTACAGATACATTACATAGTTAAACACGTTGGTCCGACCTGGCTGACATTTCCACTGTGCCAGTTTTATGTATCTAGATTAGGTCTCCAACCCCGCGTTAGTGAAAGTGTTCTTTTTAATGAAATATTTTAGATGACTTAGATGTATACACTCAATTACGTTTTATGTAGGCTTGTGCTTGATGCAGGGGTTTTCTACCCAGATGTAATTTAGTCACTGATAATGGTCCAGGAACTTTCTAGGTTTTCCACCTCCCACAAAAGTGTTACCCCTTTTCACCAGTTATGAAGCGTGTCTCGAAAATGAACTGATTTATTAAATTAAATTGCCTGTTTGTTGTGGTACTTTCAGGACAGCAGCAGAGCTAACAGACGACATCTTAACACACAGCAGTAAAGTGTCCACTGACAGTGAGCTAATCACTGAGTGCCGGTCTGCCCTGAATGAGCCTGAACACCTACAGGAGGAGAGAGAAGAGAAAGAGGAAGAGGAAGAAGGAGGGGAAATAGACTGCAGGGAGACAGAGAGAGAAGAACAGGATAGAGAAAGAGAAAGCAAGAGTGAAGATGAGACAGAGAGCAAAGGGGAGGAGAGAGACATAGAGAGCAGATGTGATCAAATGTCTAAAAACGAGGTTGAAGGACAGGGAAAGAACCATAGGAACAGTGAAACGAAAGAGGCAGATATTGAGAAGAGAAAAACTGAGTCAAGAAATGAGAATATCGAGGAGAGTGAGGAGAGTGAGGAGGATGTGGAGAATAGAGTGAGGAGTATTCACGAAGACGAGGATGTAAAGGAGAGAGAAGAGAGAAGAAGTGAGGATGGGCCTGATGAGGAGCGTTCCATTCTGGTGATGGATGGTCACATCCCAGTGGGCAGCGTGCAGTGGAAGGGGCATCGAGCTAATGCAGCAGGAAGAGCTCAGGTATAAAGCACAGAGGTATGTCCTGTGGTCGGTTTGATAAGCTTCTTTGAACTCCCTTTTGTCTTCTGTCTGCAGCAGGGCAAAGACAGAGAACTGAGCCCACAACCGACCTTTGAATCTGCCTGCTCCGTCAGCAGCTATAGCATCCAGGTCACAGAGGAAGTAATGCAGCATTCAGCAGAAGCGCTGAGTCGCACAGGGATTCCTCAGCGCTCTGACACACAGGAGACTGTACGCAAAATGGCTGCCATGAAAATCGAGTCAGTTCTGTCCTCTCTTTTCCTGTGCTCATTGTTCTGTTCTGATGACTCTGTTTTTGTTTGTGTATATCTGTGTAATTTGATGTACGTGTGTCTGTCCGACCAGACATCGCGTTCGTTTGAAAACCCTGAAGCTGTTATTGGAGCGAGGGGCTGACCCCAATGTATCCAGGGTCCCCATGCCTGTCCTCTTTTTAGCCACTATGGCGGCTGATGCTGAGGCTGTCAAGAGACTGCTGCTGTGTGGAGCTCACACCGACATTCCCCTTTCAACTGAGGCAGGAAATAGTTTTGTATTCATTTTAGACGTTTTTTAAAAATGTATTTGATTATTAATGTCATCAAACATCGCTAATATCTGAAATCTGAAACAAAAATCTATAAGCAAGGAAAGCAAAATATGAGAGAATCTATGTGGCACTCCCCCCTTTCCTTCTTTTTATCCTTTTCCTTCATTTAGATAAAATAAAATTCCCCTCAATCTCTGATCCTCTTATAGAGAAAAGGTCTGTATCCCTTGCATGTAGCTGCAGCACTGCCAGGTCCAGCTGGTCCCAGAATCACAGAGTTGCTGCTCCACGCTGTCACTGACCCAGACGCACAGGCATGTGACCACAATGAGATCTATGAACAGGATAAGGTGTGTCTTCCTCTCTTTTAAGCGTTTTTCCAAGTCTTGTAGTAATTGTTAAGGTGAGAAAAGTGTTTAGATTTTCAGAGATTTTATTACAGATTTTCGTGAAGGCCCGTAAACCGCTGACCACCAATAAGAGCTCAACTCTCAAAGAAGGGGGCAGAACAGCTCTGCATGTGGCCTGCCAGAGAGACAGTGACTACCAGGTCAGTACATACCATGCACGCACAGGTTCACGCCTATACACATCATGAAACAGGTGGTGAAGGGTCAAAGGTATTTGTTGTATTTATTTCATATGTTTACTTTACTTAGAGCCACAAAAATTGCATTTATTCTATAAAATCTATGGTGATAATCTTGCAACGGGTGTCTTTACTACTGATTAGATTCAAGATGCAAACTTCACATAGCACTTCCTTAAAGTGAAATTCTCGCCACATGCAACATAGGCTTTATTTGTGAATGTATATGAGTCCAACGTTCGTGTAAAAGCATAATTATGATGAAAGAGGCACTTTTAAGATTTACGGCAAGCTCATTTTCAATGGAGTGCTGGGGCACTCTTACGCTACCATCAAAATCGCTATTTTTAAAACACCACCAACAGCCATTAAGTGTTGTCTCAACATCATTGTTGTCCATTTAAATGACTTGTGTGTTTCTGTACAGAATGCCAGTAAGGTGGTCGCCCTCCTACTCTCCCACAGAGCCAGCACAGACCTCCTCTGGAGTGGACACTCCCCTCTCTCCTTAGCTATAGCAAGTGGGAATGACCTGGTAACACCCCTGCGACACCACAGACACAAACACACACTAACGCATGTGTACAAAACCTTACTTTGTCCTGCCCCTGTCCAGGCAGTGGAGGAGCTGTTGAAGGGAGGGGCAAACCCCAGCATCCCCCTGGGCCGCAACGTGGGCAGTGCCCTCTGTGCGCTTAGCAACATCAACTACCACTTAGGTGGCAACAGAGCTAAGCTGGTACAAACACAAGCACACATAAACAGACAAAGTGCTGCTGTCAATATGCAGATGAAAATGTCTGACGGATACAGTAGGTTTTCATCTTAAAGTCATACCAGAGAGAGATATTTTATTCCACTCAACCCTCTTTTGGACATTAAACACAAAAATCAAATAAGCTCCCACAGTCTTTAGCATGTGCAGCCAATTTACAGTGACATATGTCAGGATTTTCTAAATGTTCAAAGTGAAGTTGTCTAAATTAGTTTAGTTTTTTTTCTTCACACTTTTGATCATTTTAATAAAGAAAAGTCATTCCAAAGTCATTTTCTTCTGTTCTTGGTGGCCTCAAATAAGTGAAATAAGTCAAATAATAATTGAACTTGAAAAACATTATTGAAATGGATGTATCCCTCAATACTTTAGTTTTCAAAATAAAACACAAAGAAAGATGTTTTTTCTAATAGGAATTTTTAAGGAGGAAAAAGGCTATGGTGAGTAAATAATAATTTCAAATCATGTGTGTTTGTGTGTCTTTGGTATAGTTGGTCATGTTAGCTAAGGCTGGCGCAGACATCTTGATGCCAGTCAATGTGGGCAATGTTGAGGGAACCGCTGTCGACTATGCACACCACTCCTTCAACCAGGTAACAGGGTTTTACCGTCTGTAAAAACGCACACATTTTAATTAAATACAAAAGCGTTGCAGTGGTGTGGTGGAGTTTAACGAGGCTATATCAATACGTGTTCCACTCATATATGTAAATGTTATATGTTACCAGGACGTGCATATTGCCAACACTCCCTTCCATGGTCTGAAAATGCGGGAGAGGGAAACATTCAAAGCACGGCGCCAGTTGCTGACAATGATGGGAGATCTGTTGAGACAGGCTGCTGGACAGAGGGAGCGAGAGAATGCAGAGAGAGAACAACAATGTAGCTGTCTTTTTTTGAAGACAAAAACATACAACTGTTATTTTGTGTTTTTGAGTATACCTGTAAATAACTGTTTTTGTGTGTGTGTGTGTGTATGCGTGTGTTTACTGTAATTATGTAACAGGTGCTGTTTCCTCAAATGCCGCCCTCCCCTGTGAAAGTCTACCACCTATAACAAAAAAACACAGGTACAAATACAGACACATTTATGTAAGGCACCCACTCTTTTCCTCTTATTCTCCCTGTTATTTATATCTTGTACTTTGTCCAACTCAGAATCAAATTTTAGAGTTTTTTCAAGAGTTGAGAGACAAAATAAAGAACTACAAATCTTCCAGGTGCCTTTTCCTAATTCTGTATGTGTGAATCTTTTTTTTTTTTAGTAAACCACTGTTTAAGTTCTGCTATCACTGCGGTCGCTCTGTGTCTGTGATGCTGACCCCTTGTAGCCGCTGCCGCAAGGTCTACTACTGCTCCAGGAGCTGCAAACTGAAAGCCTGGGATAAACTACACAAGGATGAGTGTGTCCTGGTGTCAGGTGGGAATCAGGGCTACTCTGTCCAACACTTAGAACCTAGCAAACCCAAACAAAACCAGTGCCCAAAGCCTACCCCAGGAGCACTGAAGCTCATACCATACAGTGAATTTCACCAAAAAAAATGTTAAAAAAAATATTTTTCTTAACTTTTCCATTGTGTTTTTTGAATCCTTAATGTAGGTATGTAAAGTCATGCTCTGGATGATGTAGATTCTCTGGAAAATGTGGTTTTGTGTTGTGGATGTAAATGCTTTTTCTATTTGTCTCTCTTGATCCAGCATCTGCTAAAGGCATCCAGAGGAATGTTGTGTGTAAATCCCAAAGAAGACCGAGGCCCCTGACTGCCATGGTAAATTCTAAAACAGTCTCCCAGCCCTTGGGTGTCAAGTTTATATCACAAAGAGTCCCCAAGCCCTTGAGCATGCCAGAGAAGGTCTTGGAGAGCCAAATCAACCCAAACGAAAACTACAGCTGCAACTGATGGACACTGAAGTACAACTTTATCTACCTAATATTACAGTGCACTTCTGTTATATGACTTATTTCTCTGGAGTCTTAACTTCATATTAAGCTGAATAATGATGACGATATTTTGTGCCATGATCATTTCTCTTATTTATACCTGTAGGTTTACAGTTCTAGTATTGTAACATAGTCTAATACTGTCTGCAAACACATATAAAAATGTTCAGACTAACACTATTGCTGTTGTTAATCTTCAATGGATTGAATGTTGGCTTTGTGAGTTAATAAGTAAGAAAGCACGATAGTTGTATGTTCCACTTTTCCAGGGCTTTCAATTGCATCTCATGCTACATCACCTGTAGCCTTCTTCATGCTGGGAAGAGCAGTTTGACAATAATTAATCTCAGGTCCACTTACAGATTTGTTACCTCAGCCAAGGAGGTTATGTTTTCACGTGTTTGGTTGGTTTGTCAGCAGCATTACACAAACACTACAAAACTGATTTCCACGAAACATGGATGGAGGATAAAGATGTGTGTCCTAGATCTGGTAATCTAATATTATGTTTAAGCGTTCATGGGTGGTTTAAAATTTGGATTGATACAGAGCCATCGAGTTTGATATTGGATTAGGTTTAGGATAAGAGTCGTTTTAGTTTCCAATGCTTTTAACTTCATCTCAAAGTGTTCATCAACAGCCGGAGTCGTCTCAGTTGTCATGAAGATTATTCAACTGTCATTTCAGTCCCTGTAATTAAATCATGTGATGACAACTTATATAACTTCAGCTCCAATTGCTGTTGAAGGCCTTGAGATGTGGTTAAAAGCTCCAGAAAAACACTTGTAAGTGAAAGATTAGTGTTAAGACTTGTTTTCTTTATCTTTCCCAAATCAAGACTGAACTTGAATTTAAAGCTGAAGTTAGCAGTCGAGTATCGCATATGGGATCTTTTCTTGCCCAGTCCCTGTCACCTCCAATGAAGCTAGCATTATACTGTAAATGTAAGTGAAGAATTACTGTACACACAATTCCTAGTTATTCATAATATGATGAAAAGTGTCACTTATTATCAGGTACTTTTTGGCTTACCCTAACCCCTTCTAGTGAAGGTTGATAAATTAAAGCAAAACGCAAATGCAAACCTAGGCTTTTTTTGGTGAATGTATATGAGCCAAACCTTCGTGTAAAAGCATAATTACGACGAAAGAGGCACTTTTAAGATTTATCATATTTTCGTTTTCGGGTCAAGCTCATTTTCAATGGGAGCGCTAGGGGCACTTTTACGCTATCATCAAAATCGCTATTTTTAAAACACTAAGAAGGCTCCACACAACCATGACAATTTGCTCGTAGTATCACCAGGGTCTCTACACATGAACACGAGCATTGAGAACATTGTTTGTGTACACAGAGTTTGCTAAAAAGAAAGTTTTTAAACAACTCACCTTAGCAGTAGCTTGTTCCGCTCCAAGTTGAAATAGGAGCCTCATATAAGAAACAAAACTAAAATCAAAAGCTGGGAAAGTCACGATATCGCGTGGATAGTTGTTGCCGGAAGACAGTAGCATTCCACCTTAACTCTCCTCCAGGTTACGTTGCATTCTGAGATCGATACTTCTCGGCTGCCATGACGACCGGGAGCGGAGTCAATTAAAGGCAGGTCGAGTAGTTGTACACAGACACAAACAAATACTTGCATCATGAAAAGGTTCCAAGGGAAAACAATGTCTTTGTGTTGTGTAGGGTTGGAATCTTCCCGTCACAACAATTTCTACAAGTTGTAGCAACTACAACTTGTAAAGACTGATTCAGTCCACTATATTTTTTGATAACTTTATTTAATAGTTACTTTGCCGATTACCGGTTGCATCCAAACAAAAGTAGCAGATTTTTAAATGAATTTAGTTTATCAGCAGTCAGATAAAAAAAAAAATAAAAAAAAAAACCCCACTGATTCCGATAAACAACAACAACGCTGAATGTCAGATCTAATTTTTGGCAGGGTCGGTAATGAGTCGACCATCGTATACATACATGTAAATTCATGTATCATTTACTTTAACTAGTACTTTTGGTACTAATTATGTGGGGGACTTTAACTTTTACCAAAGTGACATCTTAACACAATACCTTTACTTTTACTCAAGTATGACTTTTGGCTACTTTTTACAACAATACAACTGTTAATCAGAATCAGAATCAGAAATACTTTATGGATCCCAGAGGGAGTATTGCTTGCGTTACAGCTGCTCCCATTCAAAGTCCCAGAAATATGCATAATAATAATAATAATAATAATAATAACTATATATGAGCACGAACAACAAGAACAGAACAAAAAAAGACGTACATTCTACTAGAATATATCCATATAGATACTGTAATAATCATTTTACAGTTGAAATATAGGTTATTGCACAATGTCATAATTATTGCACATTAGAGAGAAACAAAGTGTCCAAAGTCCTCCAATTGACTCAGTGTCTGACACTCACCACAGAGCGAGGGGACAGCATCATCCTCTCTGACCCACTACGTCACTGGCCTTAAGGTCAGTCTGTTCAGTCTTTTGGCGTCCGCTACCCTCAGCCTGCTGCCCCAGCACACCACAGCATAGTGGACAGCACTGGCCAAAACATCCAGAGCATAGTCCGGCAGATTTTGAAGGACCAGAAAAGTCGTCTCAGAAAATAGAGACGACTTTGTCCCTTCCTGTAGGGGGCCTAGTGGTCTTCACCCAGTCCAGTTAATTATGAGTGTGGACCCCCAGATACTTAGAGTCCTCCACAATGTCCACACTGACACCCTGGATGTAAACAGGGGTCAACCTCAGGGGTCAACCTCAGGGGTCAACCTCAGGTCCACAACCAGTCCTTTGTCATATTGAGCTGTAGATGGTTCCGCTCACAACAAGTTGTCCTCAGTAGTCCTGAACTCATCCTGAGCACCCTCAGGGATACATCAAACTCCAGGTGGGCGTAAACACGGTTGAGCAGGTAGATGATGGCAAACTTAACTCCCAAGTTGGGGCTGATAGGCGAACTGTAGGGGGAGAGGAGCAGTATGCATCCTTCACCTTAGCACACAGGAAGCTGTATCCATGGTGACGTGGTCGAATTAGAGATGATAGAGATGAACGTTCCCGGGTGTTGAGTCTGTGACCGGGCTATGGCGGAGTGGATGACGTCATAGGACGACGTCGGGTTGCCAGAGGGAGGAATGTAAACAGTCACCACAGCAACATGTGAAACGTCAATGACACAGGTAATATGGTCGGATGACGTCCAATCACAACTAGTCCGATGAGGCCGAGAATATGACCATATCACAATAATTACTTACGCCCGGACGGACAAGTACGTTAAGAGAGCCCAGACCACTGGGGTCGTGATCGGACTTACTTGTCCGTTTGTGCGTAAGTAATTGTTGTGATATGGTCATATTCTGGGCCTGATCTAAATAGTTGTGATTGGACGTCATCACGACCCAATCGGGCTCTCTCGGACACGTCCGGGTCCGTCCGTGTTTGCTGGGCTCTTTTACTATTTTTTATACCTCACTGGCAAAACATTTCTCTGACATCTGGATTATTTCTTAATGCAAAAGTCACACAAATATCTTGTGTTTGTGTGATTCTACGAGTGAAAGGTAAAGACGTGTTCAACGCGGTGACCTTAAATGACTCATCGTGACTGACATTGCCCTGTTCTGCATTACAGTAACACCAGCGCTGTAGACTGTAGTTACCGCTGTATGCTGAGCCTAGCGTCAGGCACATGAGTCACAGAGGGACGGGCACCGACCACAGACAAGGAACAGACCCGGTCCACTCACTCTGAACGGCGCGAGACATAACAGGAACTCCAAACTACAGCCCGAAATTAACGTCCAGCAGGAAAACTGAATACTTCAACTATCTTTAACTACGCTTTAACAACCAGAGCGGGGAGGAAGTGAAGTCTCTTCCGGTGTTTAAGAGCGAGAGGAATGGACGCGGACAGGCAGGAGCAGGAGGACGAACTGCTCGCTCTCCACAGTATCTTCGGTTCGGATGAGTTTCTCCGGGATGAGTCGAAGTTTGCCGGAGAACTCCGAGTGTGTGTCGAGCTGCCTGCCGCCTTCACCGTGGCTCTGAAAGAAGGTAAACAGGCCGAGTGGGGGAACATTATGCTGTAGCCACGAAGAGAAGGGTGTGGAGCTTTAAGTGTCAAATAATATGATGCTTTTATATTGTGCACATGTGCGCGGGAAATTAAAAGAGCCACACTGCGGATCCTTCCTGTAAACAAACTAATTGTAGTACATGTAAAAAGTAAATGTAGTCACATTTCAGCACTAATTAATGTTTAGAAAATATATGATACATGTAAAAAAAACAAACTAAAACTAAGAGTCGAGACTAAAACAAAGTGATAAGTACGGATGTGTAGATGTGTCCACACCAGAAAAAGAACGTGGGCAACAGGAATGTGTCTTCAGTTATTGTTTATTAACTTTGCAAATGTCTCTTAGGTGAAACACTGAGCCAGTATGAGATATCATTCCTCCCTCCTCTCCTTCTGACCTTTGACCTCCCTGAGGACTACCCATCCTCCTCCCCTCCCTCCTTTACTCTCACCTGCAGCTGGCTGACACACTCACAGGTAATCAGTAGAAGCAATGTGGGTCAATTCAAACATTATTGGTTGCATGTACAATCTGCCGGTGGCTGAGCCAGAGTCATTACTTTAGATTGCAGAGGGTCAATAAAGATTACATCAGTCTGATCGCCTTCTCCTCCTGCAGCTCTCTGCACTGAGTGCTCAGCTCACCGATCTCTACCAGGCCACCGGAGGCGCTGTGGTGCTCTTCAGCTGGGTGCAGTTTCTTAAAGAAGATGCCCTCAGGTTCCTGGACATCGATACTCTGCTGGAGCTCCCCTCTGTTGAACACAGCGCACAGAACTGTAGACAGGACTCATCAGATGTTGCACTCTCAAAGCCAAAGAATAATAAACACACTCCGGCCACAGGACCGACAGATACCCAAAGTCTGGACCTCTCTGCATCGTCATTGGAAGATGAACAGACCCTCCAAAGCTCAGAGATTAAGGCTGACTGCCAGGATGATCAGTCTAAACAAATCAGCCGGGGAGATTTCTTTAATGAAGGGAGTGTTTTGCTTCCCTCCAGCTCCTCAGGCCCACCTGATGAAAGTGAGCAAGGAGCTGCTTCTCTGCCAGGAGAATCCCCTCAAAATGGAGACCAAACCCTCTCTGGTTTCTCCCTGACTCCCTCACAAGCTCTCCTCTCCCAGATCTTGATCTATGATGCGGACCAGCAGCAGAAACAGTTTGCCACCACCGTGTTTGACTGTGGTGTGTGTTTTCAGGGCCTGCTCGGTCTGGACTGCGTGCAGCTGCCTGAGTGTGGCCACATCTTCTGCCGGGCCTGTCTCTCCCAGTTCTGTAAGCTCCACATAACAGAGGGGAGCGTCCAGGGTGTCACCTGTCCTGAGGCAGGCTGTGAGGCCGCTCCTACACCTGCACAGGTACAGTCCTGACCTGTCTGTCTGCTCTCTCTGCCAGCTAAAGCTTCTTTAGGAATGTCTCTCTTTTGTTGTGAGGCCTCGGGATGCTGAGCAAGGAAGCCTGAATTAGTTTTTATATAGAGCTTCAATTCAAAATCAGTAGAAAGTGAAATGCCTGCATTCAAAATGACTTGGATGCAATTTAAGGAACTTACTGATGCTTCTAAATGACCTACATAAGCAAATGAGACCATCACAAACATCTATCAAAAGGTCAGAGAAGTCATGAAATGAAAACTATATTTCATGACATGAGTGCTGAGGATGAATTGAGGAGTCTCACAGCTGAGGGAAGAAGCTGCTCTGTAGTCTGATGGTACGGCACTAAAACAAAGTTTATGTTATTGGTGTTATTAATCTTACATAGCACCTTACAATTTATCCTCACTGTGCATTCTGCAAATATGGAGGACCACAAGTGTCACAGAACTAGTAATAAGGCATTTAACTAATTGTACAATACAAACAGGCATTAATACATTTCTTTAACAAATTAATTAATTAATCTGCAATACAAAGTAATTGTTTATTTGATATTTTAATGGTCAATAAAAAGAAAATCTACAAATTCAATAGTAATCCATCAAAAAGTAGTTCAAATTATATAGGGATTTACAAAAACAACATACAACACAGTACATGTGTTGTATGTTGTAGAAATACAATAATGAATTTAGAAATAAAGAATGGAAGTTCAAAATCTATTTGATTTGCATTTTAAAAAGACAAATAGATATCAGGCATTTAAGAGGGCAAATTCCTTTCTGTCTGCATTTTTTCCTCTCCTATTGGTTATTAGATTTGCATGTCACCTGCAGACGTATGACATGCCTGGTGATATTAACCAGTCAGAGAGCTTGTTACATCCCATGGCTAAATGTACATGCTAGCCAGAGCAAGATCGGTGGTGCTCATACCGCTTTTGTCCACAGGGGACGCCAGAAAACACAAATGAAAGTTCACTGCAGCTGCTTTAAAGCGAAACTCTCGCCCAAAAGCAACCGAGGCTTTATTTGGGATTGAATATGAGTCAAACCTTCGTTTAAAAGCATAATTATGACGAAAGAGGCACTTTTAAGATTTACCGTAGTCTCGGTTTTGGACACGTTCATTTTGAACGGGAGAGTTAGGGGCATGATATGCTAGCATCAAAATCGCTGTTTTTAGAACAGTAAGAAGGCTCGACACAACATGAAACTTTGCTCGTAGCATCACCAGGGTCTCTACTCATGAACACGAGCATTGAGAACATTGTTTGTGTACACAGAGTTTATGAAAAAGAAGGTTTTTGAACTACTCACGTTAGCTGCTGCATCTCCTGCGCGTCGCCGTCATGCCAGGCAAAAAGTGTCTATGAGTGCAACCTGACAGGCAGGCTAGCGTGTCATGCCCCTAGCACTCCCGTTCAAAATGAACGTGCCCAAAACCGAGACTACGGCAAATCTTAAAAGTGCCTCTTTCGTCGTAATTATGCTTTTACACGAAGGTTTGACTCATATTCAATCCCAAATAAAGCCTCGGTTGCTTTTTGGCGAGAGTTTCGCTTTAAGTAAAATGACTAAATATGTAAAATGGAGTTTATAATTTTATATAATATTATTGGGTCATTATTGCTCATGTATTGCTGTGTAAATATCCTTTATTGCTGCAGGGGGAAAGCTGAAGCAAACTGTAGCCGTTTTATATGTTGTGTTGTAAAAATGTAGTTAAGTATTTTCTGTTTTTTTTAATATCACAAGTTAGCTTTAGCCATTGAAATATATCTAGTGTAGTAAAATAAATATACAGCATTTTACTCTAAAATGAAATGGAGTGAATGTATAAGTAGAATAAAATGTAGACACCCAAGTAAAATACCTCAAAAGTCCAGTAGTAAATGTACCTGGTTAGTTTCCACCACTGAAGATGTGGTCATATACACATATTTGATTGTTATGAAGGTTATTATTTGAATTTGCATTGTCAAATGCTGCAGCGAGGCCAAATATAAACGATGTTCAGACAGAACTGCAGGTATTTTTTAGGCCATGACGTGCACTTAGCAAACTCAGTCTTCATCAGTGATCTCTGGTGCACAAACTCTGTAACAGCGATACTTTTTCTATATGTCTGCAAACACATTTTTGGCATTTCTGACCTGCAATACATCAATACCATACTATTTCTTCTGCAGTTTGGCTTAAATGTAACACACTCCTTTTCTCTTTCTGACCTCACTGCTGCTCTTTTTTCTCTGTTGGGTAGGTGAGGAGTCTGGTAGGAGAGGAACTGTTCAGCCGCTATGATCGTCTCCTGCTGCAGAACACTCTGGACTGTATGCCAGGTGGGTTTCCCTGACAGTATATTTTTTAAAAAATAAAAAATAAAGATGGATTCAAAGCATTTACACATTAGACTGACCAGAAAAGAGGGAGAATATAGCAATTTCTCTGGAGACGTCAAATAATTTAGAAGAATTGTTTTCATTGGTCACTGCACTGGAGTGAATTAAAATGTGCATTCAAATGTCCTCATTAATGACAAGAGTCACCAAGGAGAAGTTTGTGGAATCGGCTCATGTCTCTTCTTCTCTCTTCTCCTGCCAGATGTGGTGTACTGTCCTCGGCATTCCTGTGGTTCACCTGTCATCTGGGACAGGTCCGACACTGCAGCGCTATGTAGTGTGTGTGCCTTTGCCTTCTGTGTCACCTGCAAAAAGACCTACCATGGAACAGAGGAGTGTCAGGGAAAGAAGAAGAAGATCGTGACAGAAAATGATGCACAGCAACCCACTGCTGACCTGCCAGAGTCTGAAGGTACACAGGAAGTATCATGTGAATACTTTTTCACTATTAACAATGAAAGAAAGTGGTAGATCGAAGCTGCTGTAACTATTGCTTTCAAGCGTGGGCGACCTACAAATATTCAGTCGTCAAAAAATTAAGAGTAACACAAATGAATAACTATTAAATTAAGAAATAACACATCAAGAATATTTGAATTTCTTTGATTTGTTTAATTTCTTCTAGGCATTGAAATATTTTTATGTTGCCTTGGTCACATGACATGACATGACTGGTTGATATTTTGATCATACTATCAATAGTGGGCTAATCGTAACAACCTTTGGTCAACAAATGTTCAGTTTCTGTGGATGCAGATGTGTGTCTGAAGCAGTGCTCTGTGTTGCTTTGTGTGTCTCAGAGGGACTGAAGGCTCTGTGGGACGACTATGCCAGCGGCAGTAAGGAGAGGAAACAACTCCTGGAAAACAGATACGGCCGCAAGACAATGATGCTCAGTGTTGGGGATTGTCTGAGTGAAGGCTGGGTGGCCGTAAACAGCAAGAACTGTCCCTGCTGCTTCTCCAGAATACAGGTATTTATTTATCCACCTATACAAGCATAGACATGTTAACATGTCAGCTTGTTGCATCATGTCTCTTTACTGTTTGAGACGACCTTGTCTTTACTAATTCACAGCCTGTGTCGTTGTGTTTACGTTGCAGAAGGACGGAGGATGTAACGTGATGACGTGCTCTCGGTGTAGGCGGCTGTTCTGCTGGACCTGCCTCACCAAACTGTCATCATATAGTGATTGCCATTTTGATGACGGTTCCTGCATTCGCCATGACTTTTAACAGACACTTGAAAACACGCATGAATGCAAACATGTAAAAAGACGATGTGAATCATGTTTTTCAAACAGTGATGATCACAACAGTCTTAATCTGATGGTTTTTGCTACAGACTAGCCACTAAAGTAATTTAGTCTCAGTTTATCCAAAAAAACAGGTACTAAATTTGTCTCACTGTCAGAAATCTAAATTTTGAAACAATATCTTTAACATCCTCATATCAATGCTGAAGTCTTACTGTGTCATGAGCAGTAGAGGGCGCTGAATGACAAAACTGCTTGGTCACACTCAAGGACCTGTACATGAGAACCCCTTATGGTTCCATCAAGAAAAGCATTTTGTTTCAAAACATGCTTTATCAGTAAAGTATTTGAAGAGGCTCTATGTAACAGTATTTTACATTTGTTACTCATTTATTTGCCTTATGCAAGCAAATTGTAACATGACATATAAAATGACACATCCGTCTCTCTCGGTTGTCCAAACACATCTGTGGACGATTTGTTTAAGTTCTTTGAAGCTGCTGGGCTTTGGATTTTTTTTTTTCGTGGAACTGAAAAACCTGAAAACCCAACGTGAGTCCTTAGTGAAGGTCTCAGGTTGGATTTTCTAATCCAGTCCGAAGGATGTGACTCGAGTGCCTTGTCTCAGTGCCTCTCTACGCTCTGCTAACAGAGAGCAACAGTAGCCGTTTTTATACTGGGCAGCAAGCCGCCAATTTGGCCATCCTGTTTGCGGCTAGGTCCACGGATTTAGACAGAAGGCGGGGGGGTCTGTTTTGGTCCGACAATTTGCCGCCTCGGAGGGTACACTTATTTCCGCCTCGACTGCTATCTAAAGCCAAGACGTCGATGTGCCGGCAATTGCGTGAGATGGGCGGGGGTGTCGATGACCTGCACTGACCCACAGCCAGGAGTTTTAAAACCAGGAAACAGCTGATCACAGCAGTCAGTCCATCACTTCATCCGCGGACATCAAGATGTGCAACTGGGAAGCTGCTGAGATCCAGGAGATGCAGCGTCTCCTCGGTCTCTGAAGGTGTTCGGTTGTGTCCGCTTGTTGTTGTAGCGGCAAGCTACGAACGATCGCTACTTTCAAATTAAAAGCCCCCCGCTAAGAACCCAGTTCTAAACTCCAATGGGGTGCAATGTAAAGCTCCTATTTTGAAGACAAATTCGTTGTCACTGTTCACTGCCCAACTTCGTGCTTCACGTCACGTGACATGTTTACGCCTACCCCAGTGGCGGCCAAGTGGTGGCTTTTGGAAAAGGAGGAATATTACACATTGCTGCCTTTACCTCGGAGCAAATGTGCCGCTTTTTCTATCTAAAAGGGGCTAGCAGCTAACGTTAGTTTAGAAATGGAGTCTGCCGACATGAACTAATGACCGGTTTCCAGCTCAACACAGAAGATTCACAGAGGCCCTTTAATCATCAATCAATGCGGTGAAAACTAAAGGTGGATTTCATCGTTCGATGTCGAGATTCAGTTCCCGTCGGTCGGTTCGGCAGGAACAATCGTTCGTTCGTTGAGTCGCGCTTCCGGTACAACGTCGTTTAGCGGTAAATCATGTAATGCACAGTTCTCAGCTCCTCGTTCTCAAACGATTGTGCTAACGGTCAATATAACACTGTAGTTCAAGGCAAATACAAAGCTGCAACTTCATGGTTATATGTATTTTTAGACAACACAACAGTTAACAGCTAAAGCCCGCTAGCCAAGGACGAGTGACTGGCTGAACGAAAACACCAGGAGAGAGGAATCAGTGAACGAACGAGAACGATGAGCTATGAATGAAATGATATGTTTTTTTTTTTTCATGGAAACGGTTGCTCTGCTTTCCTGTTTCTCATTGGCTAAAATTCGACGACAGTGTCCTAGACTCAGCATACGATTGGCCGGCTCGCAGTCCTCCTCACCACTCTGATAACTTAACAGTGAACAACATAGTCTGTCAACACTAGTCAACACTAGTCTGTGAGAACAAAAGAACTAACAGGAGAGAAGTGAAATGTGGAATCAGTTCAGTTTGTTCGTGTTACAGAGTCATTCCTTCGAACTGATTCGTTCGCGACCGACACATCACTAGTGAAAACTGTTATGTGACGTGTGACAAATAATTTCTGAAAGACAAAGTCAGAGCAATTAAACCAAAGCCATCCTCCCCAGTTATGATTAAGGTACACAGTGGGGTAATTGTTAGTTATTTCTTTGATTAATTAATTAATTTAAATTTCATAATGCTAAAGTCACACCAATATCTTGTGTCTGTTTGGATGCACAGCGGTTGGTCGCCCCCTCACCGCTCAGACTGTTTGGGAAGTGGGAGTCTGCAGCTGGCGACAGGTCAGAAGTTAAGATGAAAAGACAGCAGCAGCTCAGTTTAAGTGATTTCTTTCTCATGGGGAAGAAAAGAAAGAAAGGAAATGTGAGTTGGTAATAATTTTGTCCAGGAGGATAATTATATTACACATACACATGTCCCACACCTAGAAAGGAGTTGGTCTGTCTGTGTGTTTTTTGCTTGTTCTTGACCTTCCCATCAGCATTTTTCTGTACCTTATTCGTCTCCACTGCTTTCATATCAGAGATCAGATGAAGTTCAGCTGGAAACTAACACTGGTGAGGGTGATGCAGGGAGAGCCAGCACTGCAGAGTTGCGGGTAGGTGCTATTATGAAGGGTGAGGTGATTTTAGTTTGTTGATCATGAGAGGAAGGTTTGAACATGATAAGAAGTGAACACGGTTGAATTTAAACAATAATATAACAAACGTGATTTTAATATTGCACTAGCTTTCCCATCAGTATTTTCTATACCTTATTGTTGAAGTTGAACAGAGGGTCACTTTCAGTGCAGCTTTCTATGTTTCGCCTGAACTACTCATTTAGCAGCAGTGCAGAGGCTGCAGGGATCATTCGTGGATTTCCTGTAGAGATACGTCGACTATTTGGGCAAGTGGAAAACCTGGTCAGGTTGCTTTTGGTAGTCCCTGTTTCATCCTCTGAGGCAGAGAGAAGTTTTAGTGTCCTCCGCAGGCTGAAAACTTGGCTCTGGTCCACAATGACTCAAAACAGACTTCACCATGTTGCTGTCTGTCATGTCCATCAGGATAAACTTGACTTACTGGACAAGAAGTCAATTTGCAAGCAATTTGTGGAGGAAAACAGGAGGAAAAAACATGTTGGCTCTTTTGCCGAGGCCAGTGTTTTTCAACCTTTTGTGTGCCACAGCACATGTTGGACACTGAAAAAAATCACACGGCATGCAAATTATTGAATGCAGGACTGTACAGTGCTATCCAGATTTTATTTGTGACTACACAGGAATTGATATTTATCAGTTCATTACATCCATTCTAATGTCTTTTTCGTTTACTGTTACCTTCACACACCAGTTAGTTAGTGGAAATGTGGAAGGATATCACACTCGAGAGTAAAAAACAAGTTGGTTTATGTTAAAATTCTTGATGCTGTTTTTGCCTTTCACCTTAACCTTTGCCTGTATCTGTTCATTGAGGCATATGATACAACTAAGAAAAGATCATTTATTCAGAAAATTTGAATTCAAATTTTGATCAATATTCTTCCCATGTTATTTATTAATCTACAAAACTGGATGGTTAGGCCTGCAATTAAAGAATTGATTTGGTATTTATCAGTTCATAACTGCTAAAATGTGTTCCTTTACCTTTACAAATGTATCTTTTTAGTAGAATAAAATATATTTATTTATATTTTATTTTGCAGTGTAGTCAATTTATGACATATTTCTGTTCAAACCATCAACGGATCTGTCAGGTGTCCGATGTGTCCCCCCCAGTGTTAAACTCATTCCTACGCCCCTGATTCTGCGAGTGAAAGGTAAAGACGTGTTCACCGCGGTGACCTTAAATGACTCATCGTGACTGACGTTGCCCAGTTCTGCATTACAGTAACACCAGCACTGTAGTTACCGCTGTATGCTGAGCCTAGCGTCAGGCACATGAGTCAACAGAGGGACGGGCACCGACCACAGACCAGGAACAGACCCGGTCCACTCACTCTGAACGGCGCGAGACTTAACAGGAACTCCAAACTACAGCACGAAAATAACGTCCAGCAGGAAAACTGAATACTTCAACTATCTTTAACTACGCTTTAACAACCAGAGCGGGGAGGAAGTGAAGTCTCTTCCGGTGTTTGGGAGCGAGAGGAATGGACGCGGACAGGCAGGAACAGGAGGACGAACTGCTCGCTCTCCACAGTATCTTCGGTTCGGATGAGTTTCTCCGGGATGAGTCGAAGTTTGCCGGAGAACTCCGAGTGTGTGTCGAGCTGCCTGCCGCCTTCACCGTGGCTCTGAAAGAAGGTAAACAGGCCGAGTGGGGGAACATTATGCTGTAGCCACGAAGAGAAGGGTGTGGAGCTTTAAGTGTCAAATAATATGATGCTTTTATATTGTGCACATGTGCGCGGGAAATTAAAAGAGCCACACTGCGGGTCCTTCCTGTAAACAAACTAATTGTAGTACATGTAAAAAGTAAATGTAGTCACATTTCAGCACTGATTAATGTTTAGAAAATATATGATACATGTAAAAAAAAAAACCAAACAAACTAAAACTAAGAGTCGAGACTAAAACAAAGTGATAAGTACGGATGTGTAGATGTGTCCACACCAGAAAAAGAATGTGGACAACAGGAATGTGTCTTCAGTTATTGTTTATTAACTGTCTCTTAGGTGAAACACTGAGCCAGTATGAGATATCATTCCTCCCTCCTCTCCTTCTGACCTTTGACCTCCCTGAGTACTACCCATCCTCCTCCCCTCCCTCCTTTACTCTCACCTGCAGCTGGCTGACACACTCACAGGTAATCAGTAGAAGCAATGTGGGTCAATTCAAACATTATTGGTTGCATGTACAATCTGCCGGTGGCTGAGCCAGAGTCATTACTTTAGATTGCAGAGGGTCAATAAAGATTACATCAGTCTGATCGCCTTCTCCTCCTGCAGCTCTCTGCACTGAGTGCTCAGCTCACCGATCTCTACCAGGCCACCGGAGGCGCTGTGGTGCTCTTCAGCTGGGTGCAGTTTCTTAAAGAAGATGCCCTCAGGTTCCTGGACATCGATACTCTGCTGGAGCTCCCCTCTGGTGAACACAGCACACAGAACTGTAGCCAGGACTCATCAGATGTTGCACTCTCAGAACCAAAGAATAATAAACACACTCCGGCCACAGGACCGACAGATACCCAAAGTCTGGACCTCTCTGCATCGTCATTGGAAGATGAACAGACCCTCCAAAACTCAGAGATTAAGGCTGACTGCCAGGATGATCAGTCTAAACAAATCAGCCGGGGAGATTTCTTAAATGAAGGGAGTGTTTTGCTTCCCTCCAGCTCCTCAGGCCCACCTGATGAAAGTGAGCGAGGAGCTGCTTCTCTGCCAGGAGAATCCCCTCAAAATGGAGACCAAACCCTCTCTGGTTTCTCCCTGACTCCCTCACAAGCTCTCCTCTCCCAGATCTTGATCTATGATGCGGACCAGCAGCAGAAACAGTTTGCCACCACCGTGTTTGACTGTGGTGTGTGTTTTCAGGGCCTGCTCGGTCTGGACTGCGTGCAGCTGGCTGAGTGTGGCCACATCTTCTGCCGGGCCTGTCTCTCCCAGTTCTGTAAGCTCCACATAACAGAGGGGAGCGTCCAGGGTGTCACCTGTCCTGAGGCAGGCTGTGAGGCCGCTCCTACACCTGCACAGGTACAGTCCTGACCTGTCTGTGTGGTCTCTCTGCCAGCTAAAGCTTCTTTAGGAATGTCTCTCTTTTGTTGTGAGGCCTCGGGATGCTGAGCAAGGAAGCCTGAATTAGTTTTTATATAGAGCTTCAATTTAAAATCAGTAGAAAGTGAAATGCCTGCATTCAAATTGACTTAGATGCAATTTAAGGAACTTACTGATGCTTCTATCTGACCTACATAAGCAAATCAGACCATCACAAACATCTATCAAAAGGTCAGAGAAGTCATGAAATGAAAACTATATTTCATGACATGAGTGCTGAGGATGAATTGAGGAGTCTCACAGCTGAGGGAAGAAGCTGCTCTGTAGTCTGATGGTACGGCACTAAAACAAAGTTTATGTTATTGGTGTTATTAATCTTACATAGCACCTTACAATTTATCCTCACTGTGCATTCTGCAAATATGGAGGACCACAAGTGTCACGGGAATCGTGATAAAGCATTTAACTAATTGTACAATACAAACAGGCATTAATACATTAATACATTTAACCAATTAATTAATTAATTTGCAATACAAATGAATTGTTTATTTGATATTTTAATGGTCAATAAAAAGAAAATCTACAAATTCAATAGTAATCCATCAAAAAGTAGTTCAAATTATATAGGGATTTACAAAAACAACATACAACACAGTACATGTGTTGTATGTTGTAGAAATACAATAATGAATTTAGAAATAAAGAATGGATGCATTTAAGAGGGCAAATTCCTTTCTATCTGCATTTTTTCCTCTCCTATTGGTTATTAGATTTGCATGTCACCTGCAGACGTATGACATGCCTGGTGATATTAACCAGTCAGAGAGCTTGTTACATCCCATGGCTAAATGTACATGCTAGCCAGAGCAAGATCTTTATTAAAGAGGCGGTGGTGCTCATACCGCTTTTGTCCACAGGGGACGCCAGAAAACACAAATGAAAGTTCACTGCAGCTGCTTTAAAGCGAAACTCTCGCCAAAAAGCAACCGAGGCTTTATTTGGGATTGAATATGAGTCAAACCTTCGTTTAAAAGCATAATTATGACGAAAGAGGCACTTTTAAGATTTACCGTAGTCTCGGTTTTGGACACGTTCATTTTGAACGGGAGAGTTAGGGGCATGATATGCTAGCATCAAAATTGCTATTTTTAGAACAGTAAGAAGGCTCGACACAACATGAAACTTTGCTCGTAGCATCACCAGGGTCTCTACTCATGAACACGAGCATTGAGAACATTGTTTGTGTACACAGAGTTTATGAAAAAGAAGGTTTTTGAACTACTCACGTTAGCTGCTGCATCTCCTGCACCTCTCAGTCATGCCAGGCAAAAAGTGTCGATGAGTGCGACCTGACAGGCAGGCTTGAGGAGCGGTTCACCATTACTCTCCTGCCTGGGGATCGGCACTTTTTGCCTGCCATGACGGCATATTGAGAAAAATGAATGTGCCCAAAACCGAGACTACGGCAAATCTTAAAAGTGCATCTTTCGTCGCAATTATGCTTTTACACGAAGGTTTGACTCATATTCAATCCCAAATAAAGCCTCGGTTGCTTTTTGGCGAGAGTTTCGCTTTAAGTAAAATGACTAAATATGTAAAATGGAGTTTATAATTTTATATAATATTATTGGGTCATTATTGCTCATGTATTGCTGTGTAAATATCCTTTATTGCTGCAGGGGGAAAGCTGAAGCAAACTGTAGCCGTTTTATATGTTGTGTTGTAAAAATGTAGTTAAGCATTTTCTGTTTTTTTTAATATCACAAGTTAGCTTTAGCCATTGAAATATATGTAGTGTAGTAAAATAAATATACAGCATTTTACTCTAAAATTAAATGGAGTAAATGTATAAGTAGAATAAAATGTAGACACCCAAGTAAAATACCTCAAAAGTCCAGTAGTAAATGTACCTGGTTAGTTTCCACCACTGAAGATGTGGTCATATACACATATTTGATTGTTATGAAGGTTATTATTTGAATTTGCATTGTCAAATGCTGCAGCGAGGCCAAATATAAACGATGTCCAGACGGAACTGCAGGTATTTTTTAGGCCATGACGTGCACTTAGCAAACTCAGTCTTCATCAGTGATCTCTGGTGCACAAACTCTGTAACAGCGATACTTTTTCTATATGTCTGCAAACACATTTTTGGCATTTCTGACCTGCAATGCATCAACACCATACTATTTCTTCTGCAGTTTGGCTTAAATGTAACACACTCCTTTTCTCTTTCTGACCTCACTGCTGCTCTTTTTTCTCTGTTGGGTAGGTGAGGAGTCTGGTAGGAGAGGAACTGTTCAGCCGCTATGATCGTCTCCTGCTGCAGAACACTCTGGACTGTATGCCAGGTGGGTTTCCCTGACAGTATATTTTTTTAAAAATAAAAAATAAAGATGGATTCAAAGCATTTACACATTAGACTGACCAGAAAAGAGGGAGAATATAGCAATTTCTCTGGAGACGTCAAATAATTTAGAAGCATGATTTTCATTGGTCACTGCACTGGAGTGAATTAAAATGTGCATTCAAATGTCCTCATTAATGACAAGAGTCACCAAGGAGAAGTTTGTGGAATCGGCTCATGTCTCTTCTTCTCTCTTCTCCTGCCAGATGTGGTGTACTGTCCCCGGCATTCCTGTGGTTCACCTGTCATCTGGGACAGGTCCGACACTGCAGCGCTATGTAGTGTGTGTGCCTTTGCCTTCTGTGTCACCTGCAAAAAGACCTACCATGGAACAGAGGAGTGTCAGGGAAAGAAGAAGAAGATCGTGACAGGAAATGACGCACAGCAACCCACTGCTGACCTGCCAGAGTCTGAAGGTACACAGGAAGTGTCATGTGAATACTTTTTCACTATTAACAATGAAAGAAAGTGGTAGATCGAAGCTGCTGTAACTATTGCTTTCAAGCGTGGGCGACCTACAAATATTCAGTCGTCATAATATTAAGAGTAACACAAATGAATAACTATTACATTAAGAAATAACACATCAAGAATATTTGAATTTCTTTGATTTGTTTAATTTCTTCTAGGCATTGAAATATTTTTATGTTGCCTTGGTCACATGACATGACATGACTGGTTGATATTTTGATCATACTATCAATAGTGGGCTAATCGTAACAACCTTTGGTCAACAAATGTTCAGTTTCTGTGGATGCAGATGTGTGTCTGAAGCAGTGCTCTGTGTTGCTTTCTGTGTCTCAGAGGGGCTGAAGGCTCTGTGGGACGACTATGCCAGTGGCAGTAAGGAGAGGAAACAACTCCTGGAAAACAGATACGGCCGCAAGAGAATGATACTCAGTGTTGAGGATTGTCTGAGTGAAGACTGGGTGGCCGTAAACAGCAAGAACTGTCCCTACTGCTTCTCCAGAATACAGGTATTTATTTATCCACCTATACAAGCATAGACATGTTAACATGTCAGCTTGTTGCATCATGTCTCTTTACTGTTTGAGACGACCTTGTCTTTACTAATTCACAGCCTGTGTCGTTGTGTTTACTTTGCAGAAGGACGGAGGATGTAACGTGATGACGTGCTCTCGGTGTAGGCGGCTGTTCTGCTGGACCTGCCTCACCAAACTGTCATCATATAGTCATCGCCATTTTAATGACAGTTCCTGCATTCGCTTCACATATGACTTTTAACAGACACTTGAATACACGCATGAATGCAAACATGTAAAAAGATGATGTGAATCATGTTTTTCAAACAATGATGATCACAACAGTCTTAATCTGATGGTTTTTGCTACAGACTAGCCACTAAAGTAATTTAGTCTCAGTTTATCCAAAAAAACAGGTACTAAATTTGTCTCACTGTCAGAAATCTAAATTTTGAAACAATATCTTTAACGTCCTCATATCAATGCTGAAGTCTTGCTGTGTCATGAGCAGTAGAGGGCGCTGGATAACAAGAATGACAAAACTGCTTGGTCACACTCAAGGACCTGTACATGAGAACCCTTATGGTTCCATCAAGAAAAGCATTTTGTTTCAAAACATGCTTTATCAGTAAAGTATTTGAAGAGGCTCTATGTAACAGTAATTTACATTTATTTATTACTCATTTATTGGCCTTATGCGAGCAAATTGTAACATGACATATAAAATGACACATCCGTCTCTCTCGGCTGTCTGAACACCCCTGTCGACAATTTGTTTAAGTTCTTTGAAGCTGCTGGGCTTTGGATTTTTATTTTTTTTAGTGGACAACCTGACCTGAAAACCCAACCTGAGTCCTTAGTGAAGGTCTCAGGTTGGATTTTCTAATTCAGTCCGAAGGATGTGACTTTATGCACTTTCTCGAGGGCCTCGTCTCAGTGCCTCTCTATGCTCTGCTAACAGAGAGCAACAGTAGCTAACGTTAGTTTAGAAATGGAGTCTACCGACATAAACTAATGACCGGCTTCCAGCTCAACACAGAAGGTTCACAGAGGCCCTTTAATCATCAATCAATGCGGTGAATCGCTGTTATGTGACATGTGACAAATAATTTATGAAAGAGAAAGTCAGAGCAATCATACCAAAGCCATCCTCCCCAGTTACGATTAAGGTACACAGTGGGGTAATTGTTAGTTACTTCTTTAATAGGTCTATAAAATCAGGAAGTAGAAAACAATGCCCATCATAAGTTCTCGGAGCTGAGGCTGAAACCAGTTAAACTTTGCTTAAAAATTGTTCAAATGATGAATTTGGTATCAAAAGGGTTGCCGTCGAAGGGTTGATCATCTAATTGATTAACTGACTAAGCGTTGCAGCTCCAGTAGCGACAGGGAGTCACTCTTTAAACCCTTACAGCTTAATGTGGTTAATGTTTTCCAAAAGCATATTTTATCCTACAGAACCTAATGAACTGCTCTACAAGAGTTAAAGTCGTGTGGTATCTTCATAATATTGAATAAACAAACAACATGGTGCTAAGAATAGTGCAAAAAAATAAATAAAATGCAATGTCCTTTACTGAGCAAATGTCAGAAGTTTTAGCAAGAACTTGTTATGTTACTGTGTTCATCTCAGTCTGTCAGAGCATCCTGCAGTCTTGTCCCTCAGTGCAGAGGCCAAATAAAACAATAGATGACAGTATTCTGCTGTGTATTTATATGGTTTACTGTGGGTTTGATGTGGTTCCTTCCCGTTGTATTAAACCTCCAGCGTTCTCCCTTTGGCTGCTCTTACTCTTCCTATTGTTTAAATAACCAAACATGTACATGTAAATATCATATCATAAATTAACTGAATGTATGGCACTTTTAATGTTTGGAAGCAATACATATTTTGTTGTAAAGCAAGAGAGTACGACAAGTTTATTATTTAAAGTGTTATATAAGCATGCAGAGAGTGGGAGAGGTGCAGAGCATGCAGGTTGATTGGATGAATAAGGATGAAGTTATAATTTAAAAGAGATGTACGGCACTGTGCCAGAGGTTATGGTTATAAACTATTGTTGTACTGCAACAAAGCAGGATGAGTTATAAAAAACTATACACATGTACACATACATTTTTAAGAGAAAAAATACACTGCATAGGGAAGCCCGGACCAGCCACTATTTTCTCCATTTCCCTGTGACGACAAGTTATAGTTGTTTTTTTCTCGAGATCAAAAGTTATTTAAGTCATTAGCACGGAAAAACATAGGTTGTTTTCCCAAGATAATATGATAAGATGAGTGGATTACATGCACACTGCCCTGTGGGGTGAGTTTTGGGAGTTTCACAGCAAACCACATGAATTTTTGAACGACTTGATCCAAACATTTCATCTGAAATTAAGTTTTAAATTATAATTCTGTGATAATGGCATAAATAACTCCTGACCTCAAGAAAACTAATACAATTTAACTTATCACAGGGAAATTAAGGAAATAGTATGTTGGAACCATAACCGTTAGGGTCTTCAGTAACTAAGATCGCAAGTATATAACTTTATGAATAAACCCCAGAGAGACTGTAACGGGTTACCCTTCATTATTATTCATAGAAATCAGTTGCAAAGAAATCTTCCAGCCTTAAACTTATTATAGGAGCATATTCAGCCCCTATTCTTCAGAAACACACAGTATACAGACATTTTGATTCCCTACAGAGAGCGCCCTGCAGGTAGGTATCAGGCGCTCTGCATCTACAGACTGACTTCCTGTTTTGGAAACCTTCCCCTTCCTTCCTCGCTGCTCTGTCATAACAGTGGAACAAAGACCAGGGTTGGATATCCTCAGACTGTCTGAGACTTGATCGGGAGTCTACAGCTGTCTTTTATAAGAAGCCAAAAAACACTGGCCCCCTCTACTGCTTGTGTGTGTGTGTGTGTGTGTGTGTGTGTGTGTGTGTGTGTGTGTGTCTCCATCTCTTCCAGGAATAATCCAGTGTCCCCACAGGGGTCTTTACTTCCTCATAAATGTCTAAACAACTGTTTGTCTTTCTGACCCGCAGTCCTGCAGCAGGGCCCCGGAGGACAGGAACTGGGGGAATGGTCATGTGAGTGTGTTTGTGGTTGTCAAGCCTCTTTGGCGGCACAAGATATATAAAATACAAACATGACAGGGTGAAAGGGCCTACAGAATTATCACCTGAGTTTTGTGTACACATTTTGCTGGGTGAGTTGTGGGCTGCTGCTTAGGTGTGAGCAGGCGTTCATTTGTGTGGTTGCTGACTATAGTGTGACCTCGTTGTGCTGTGGTTGTTTGCTCTTGTGTTCCCGTGTGTTGCTGCTGGTGTGTATTTAGCTACAGCTCATTAGTTTTGGTGTTTGGGATGGAGTCACTCCACAGATCAGTGGATGTTCCAGCGGTGGGTGCGGCTTCCCAGTTTGCTCATTCACCCTCCGTTGCCGGTGTCCTACATCTATCACGGTCACTTGTGTGTGTCGCTGTAAACCACAAGGTGTCCATTTTGTGCTGTGGTACTGGCAGTCACTTTTGTTGGGTCTTTGCATGATTCTGTCGTTTAAATACTCGTGACTCTTTCGGCACCCGCTGATTTAGGTCCTGTTTAGATTCTATGATGATTCTGAAGACGAAGTGTGGATTTTATGCAGACTGTGTGGTTCAGCAAGACAGAGAGGGACACAGTTATTACGGCTGGTGTCCTTTCATGTTATTGTGGCTCGTGAAGACTTGTTCGATCTCTAAGCAGGGAGGCGTTACAACCCCAAGAAGCCGTACGAACATTTTCTAAAACACGGATGCCTTCTGAATCGTGTACTGTTTCATCTTAGTTTTACTACGCACTGCAGCTGCCCTTGCAAAGTACATACTGTTGCATGCAGTATGGGTACAATTTGGACTTTTGGTGCCTTCCATTGTACAACAAAAAAAAACAAACACATCCTCCACCTCCATCTAGGTCGAAAAACACATCTCAGCAGTATGCTGGCACACGCAGTGAACAATGAGTTTTTACCTCATCACCACTTTTTACTTAATATAGCTCATGTTTGTGAAATGTGCAGTAAATACAGACTTGCCATTCAAACACCAGTTTGCAGTGGGCGGAAGGTGAGTTGGCTTATTGAGTGAATGATGACCGTGCAGGTATTCTCAGGCTGCAGGTTAAAGGCCGGCTCCTCCTTGTTCCTGTGGGCTCTCCTCTCCACTTCCAGCCAGACTGCCATCATTTCTGTCTCTGTGCTGGCGGTTCTCGGGAGGCAGGACAAGAGGCTAGTCTCATTTTTTTTTGTAAAAGAAAAGTAAGAAAATGTAATCTTGTCTGTTGAACTGGTTGTTGTTTCATTCAGTTGCTTAAAAACGGATAACGCAGATGCTGTATTCTAAACCAGCAGTAATGAGGACAGATTCTGCAGAAAGGTTTTTAATATGAAGCTGCAGAAAACTGATGTAATATTAAATATTCCTAGTAATTAATCTGCATGAATAATTCTGAAAATGTACCCGATAACAGGGTATTTGTGCAGAAATCTAATCTCTTATCCAGCACCTTTGTGACTGAACATGTTCCTCTAACAGCAGAAAGCTGGCCTGTTTTACCCAACACACCATTAGTGCCCACATAAATTCATTAAAAAGTGGCAGTACTGAGTCATATGGACTTTGAACGGACATCTAATGACTCAGTACTCCAAACTGGCCCAATTCAAGCACTGTGCTCGTAGTTGCAAATGAAGATGAGTCATCCAGTGGCAGAAATCCAAGTCAGTGGATCCTCACTAAAACTAACTTAAACCCGAGGCCAGTGCAACACATTTCAGGCAATCTGTTCTTAAGGTTTGTGAGATATCCTGCTGACAGGCATACAAACACACAACTACAAGAACAGCTTTCTTGGCAGAAGCAATTTCAAGAACAACGAGTAAAGCCTGGCTATCAGCACAGTGGAAACTCGGCTATGTAGGGCGTCTTCTCCCTGTGAGCCAATAACAGCGTCAGCTAACAGAACGGTTATTTCCCCTGGAGCGGAGCTGAGCCGTGGAGGACTACACACGAGACACACATTCGATGCAGTAATCATCAACTCAGCTCGGTTATTAATTTCATCTGCACGTTTATTCATCTGTCAGAAAACACTTACACACACACACACACACATACACACACACAGCCTCAGAAATCAGTACATCAGTCGTCACATCCATCCAGTCAGTCAGTCAGTCAGTCAGTCAGTCAGTTAGTGGTATATTGGCAACATTGTTCAGAGGCACTGGAAGTGTGCTGAGGTTTTCACAGAGCGTACAGGAGTATATATACTGTCCAGCAGGGGCGCTGCTAGGAGGTTTGGGGCCCCTGACAGTTGACAGAGGAGAGGGGTCCTCAATTCTGTCTTTGTTCAAGACTGACTCAGTCTCTCAGACCAGGATACATGGGCGTTTACGTGAGGCCACTATTCTGTGACCGAGTGACATTAGAATCAGTAAAGCCGAGGTGGGGGAGGCACACACATACTGTACGGCTGTTCTCTTTCTTTCCAAGAGTTAGATGAGGAGATTGTTACCACTCTCATATCTGTTTCGAGCCAGAGGGCGATTAGCTCAGCTTAGCATAAAGACTTGAAGCAGAGGAAAACATCTGGTCGAGCTCTCTCTAAATGTTAAAGGTGCACGATGTAAGAATTAGCTCCCGGCCAAATTCATACAAAAAAAGAAATATCACAAGAGCACCCACTTACTCCTGCTAACTGTAGCTGCCATTGGCTAGCTAGCTCAGTTAGCACTGCGGCTCAGGAGCTCGGAGCACGGGGGAGGTGTTGACCAGGACAGGCCGGGGCTAACTGGTACTGGCATGTTTACTTCTGTAGATGTCTCTGCAACACAATAAATAGACGTAATAATGTCAAAGCTGTTATTTATTCATATTCTGTCGATAAATCCAGGTCATTTTTGATTGTTTTTCCCTGAAATCTGCCTATCAACATCTTTAAATCTTACCAATTAACACGTTGTAGCTCATTTGTTTAATCCAAGTACAAAATAATAGAAAACATGGCCATTTATGTAGATCCATTATAAAGATTCATAGATTAAAGGCGTTGTTGATGCCAGTCTGACACTAAATGTGGCATTTTATCTCCCCCTTCCACTGCATTCATGTCTAAACTGAAAATTGTTGGTGGATGCCAGTTTGTTGTACTGGGAAACGTTGCTAGCGCTAGCTAGCAAACGTTAACATTGCTAATGCTAGCTAACACTATCATTGGAAACACTAGCTAATTTACGTTACGTTGCTAATGCTGGCTAACATGTACTTTGCTAATGCTAGCTGGCTAACATTACTGGGAGTACAGTGTGCTTGGCGCAGACTACAGAAGCCATTTTACTGGGGGGTTTTCACAACCGCCAAGACTGTTGACAGCTGACAGAACACAGATACCACGTGATACCATGGCATCATCAGACAACATTTTTTAAATAATTGATTCACAGTTATCATAAAAAGAGATTATTCTGCACATTTCTACAAGCTCTGTAGATGTATTATTAAAAAAAGAGTTGTCAACATAAAAAAGTTGTCAATGTGGCCTTTAAATCTAGCTTTCCTTCTTTTTTTTAGTGTTTCTGGCCTCTTTTGTGAGAACTGCAAGGTCCTCATGTCCATGTCCAAAAACAAAATCCTTATCACAGCTATCCAGATGTCAAGGAGAGTTATGTGCCATAACCATTTCTTGGCAAACACAAAACTAAGACCAGTGGCCACCAAAAAAGTGTTGAGCGGACGGATTAACTGTGATATGTGTTCATCCATAAGGCTGATTTTTGGACTTTGGAAAGTGCCAGGCTAGCTGTTTCCCCGTTTTCAGTCTTTATGCTAAGCTACACTAATCACCCCCACCCTTCCCATTTGTACAACGCACAGACACGGCAGTGGGAGTTCTTCTCATCTAACTCTCAGCCAAGAAAGTGAAAAAGCAAATTACACCCAAACTGTGCCTTCTTTAGTAAATTGTCTCAAATCCTGCGATAAAACAAATGATATTTTGACTCTAATTGCAATGTATGTGAAGGTTGGCCTCAATCATCCAGGTGGCGCGATGTCTGGAGAAAACTGAAATCACTTCTTTGTTCTTCCAAAAATCTTCATCAATTCTTACTGTTGTGGAGACGTGATTGAAACCACGGACTCACTACCCTGCGTTTGGTGATTATTTGATACCCCTTTTCCCCGTAACAGTTAGGATGAAGCCTGTCAGATAAACAGATAAGTGATAAAAGTAAAAATCTTTTTCTAGTACCTATTTTTCACTGTAAACTGATAGACCAACTGTGTTTGGATGCAAATGTTTACAGCTCTACAGTAATAAATAAAATCAGAGCAAAGCTCCTTGATCTCTTTGTTCGGGCATGAATATCTTTCAATATGTCAATTTGTGCCCAAACTACGTTCCCAGGTTCTAGAGTTTTTTTTCTTAACCCCCCAGTGTTCTCCCCTGGTCCGATCAGTCCAACAGTGTAACACATGGATAAACACACAGAAGTACAAATATGATGCACATCCATTACAGCTTCAACTTCTCACCTTGTAAACATTAGAATACAAATTGTTGAGACGCAAAGAATGACAATGGTAGCAAAGTCTTCACTCGAGACTAAACAGCATACAGTAGCATCATTTTCTTTTTAAACACCAGTGTAGTTTTATATTCAGTGCAAAATTATAACTCTTTCTGTTGCCCCTATGTAGACGCAATACAGCATTCAGACACTTCCATTTTTCACTCTTGAACAAAGAATCTCAACAGTTTTTTTTTTTTAAATATGACTTCGCTCATGCACAAATTAAACCAGATACAATTTATATGGTGCAATAAATATGTAACACTTCTCTGTCATTAAAGCATGTAAGTGCTGAAACACATCTGAACTCAGATAACAGCAGTGAAACCAATAATTATCAGTATATTATAGTCTCTAACAAGGAAACAAACAGAAACAGTACCCCGGCTATCTGAACATATTATCAGACCAAACGACTAAACAGTCCTTTTTAATAAGCGTTATGCAATCTAATGAGTTTCAGTGAACACAGAGCAAGTACAAGTCTCAAAATATCAAACCTGTTAACAGTAAATGGCCGTTTGTATGTAGATGTCTTTATTTACCACAGTGGTGTCTGGGTTGTGTTGGCTTTGGATGGCTTTAAACATTTGTGCAACCTCCTTAAATGCAGAATTGTGTTTCACAGCATCCATAAATGATCCCCTACAAACGGAGCAGTTTAGCAGAGGTTCGGCTTGTTTTAGCCCATTAACTTTCAAATGTGTTTTCTCTCTTATTTCAGGCTATTTAGCCTCTTTTCAACTGGAGCCTGCTGGTTTCGAGATTTTGTTGAATCCAGTGAATATACCAGTAGATGGACTGTTTTTGTGTTGTTTCCTTTGAAACTCTTTCAAAGGGAAAGAAACTAATCTACAATCGGTGTTGTTGTTAGTTGTTGTCGTCACATAAAATCAGAGGAAAATGCTTTTATGGTTTTCAGCCGTGGGTCCAAACCTGAAGGTTAAGGATAAATGCGAGGGGTCGTGGAATGACTGAAAGGATAAGACTGGAAAATCGTCAAATTACTGTTTTTGTATTCTTACATATTGGACTCTTTGTCGTCGTGCCTCTACAAATTCTTCAAATGCATGGCTGACCTTACCTTTGAAGAAGCCCCAGGAAGCAAACATTTCCTGTGGGGCCCTCACGTCTCGCCCACCCTCCCTACGGTAAATTGCGTATTCTGTTGCCTCCAATTTCCCATTAATTACAGCGTGATCAGCAGATTCTATGCGGTACCTTCGATAATTGCCTAGAGACGAGATCCCCTGGGACGCGACATGGCAGCCAAATGGTTACAATGCCTGTCACATCACCACAACACAGTTAGAATAGAGCCTCAGGCCTTTGTTGCATTGCATTCACAAATTCTTCCCCTCGGCTGCTGTTTGCTTTTTTGACTACCTCCTTTCACGCAACCTGTCCAAGGCGGGAGCGTTACTGCATTTTTCTGCCTTGTCGTTCAGTGTACAAGGTACAAGGACGGTATGGGGCTCGCTGCTGTTCCCCCGCCGAGCTGGCGTTCCATCAGATTTATGCCGTGTCAGAAAAATGCTACCGTAGGCTTGGAGAGAATTGGCTGAAGATCTGGATATGAAGAAGTGGAGGCGAATGGGGTCGAGGAGGGTCGCAACGAGGCACAGAGTAGAGAACAGCAGCGAAATGATTGGTTGAGGTATACAAAAATACATGGGAGTTGATAGCATTTTTAAACAAGGTAACATAAATTGATAGAACATCGGGAGCGGATGATGGGACAAGGAACAACACTATGACAATGTTTTATGTATGCTACCAGCAACTGGGAGATTTGAAGTTAGCAGCTAACTGAAAGAAGGAGAAAGGAAACCAAAAATGTCTGCACAGTGGGGAGACGACGAGGTCAAGGAGCTCCTTTTCTTTGGAGCAGATGAGATTAGCCACCACCATGCTATCAAAAAACCAAATACCGGGGCGGCTTCATTCTGCCATTGTTTGGTTCAAAACTTTATGTAGGAATGTGCAACATCTGAGCACAATAGAAACTAAAAAATAAAAGTCTTAAACAGTCATAAAATTAGGTTTTGACACAGGAGTTCCACAAGATTGGCAAAAAAAAATGTGTGGTTGTACTTAAGTTGGGCAAACTCCTTAACAAGTTGTCAATCTATCAACTAAGCTACTACAAAATCCAACCGACATGCTGTGAATCTTTGGACTTTTTGGTGTCTCTGGGGATAACAAGAAAGGAAGTCTTTGGTTGTCAGGAGGGGTCTCGTATAAATACTGCCACATTTTAAGGGGGGCCCAAGCCAAAACATGTTATAGTCCAAAGATATGCCTAAGCAGACACGATAAAGATTTCTAGGCTATCATCTTATCCTAAAGATGATGTGCGGACAGCGTGCGGACCGTCGGGGAGACTGATACTCTCATACGTTCTCCTCATTTTCCTCCATTCCTTCGCAGACTATTTTTTTAATGCATTTGCTGAAGGTGTTCATTAGCTGCACTCGAGTGTGACTCTCATTTTGAATCCAGGAGCCTGTCAACATAATAAAAGGTACCCATGCTTTCATGTAATACAAAGCGTGTTATTTCGAGGAGGAGGAGGAGGAGGAGGAGGAGGAGGAGGAGGAGGAGGAGTGCTATTATCAGACTGCAGCTCCGTCTAATGTGAAGAACCCGTCGACGAGCTGCGTCTCACCTACTGCTTTGGTTCCAGCTCTGCCTTCATCAGCTCCCCTTTGTTCCCATTTTGATGAAACCATACGGCACGGTGGGCTAACAAAACGGCCAAGCGTTTAATTTTTTTGTGTTGCATTTGGCAGTCTGTCTGTGTGTCTGTCTCTCTCTCTCCGGCATGTTTCAATCCCTAAACGCTACAGTGCTGTCCTCACAGTGCTTTTTCTCCTGAGTGTCCTCGGTGATCAGGTGTGTGCTTGTGCTCGAGAGACAAATGTAAGATGTGAACAGCTGCCTCTCCCCACAGCTAACAACACCCAAAACAAGTCAGAATGCCGCTTTCATTTTCATGGCACCTCATTACGTGACTCGATCAGGCCCTCAACTGATTGAATTACGTGGGAGTGTGTGTGCGCGCGCGCCCGTGTGTGTGTGTGTGTGTGTGTGCACTGCTGCGCTGTGCTGCAGGATAAACTGGAAAAAGCAAATGAAAAGATAAACAGGACTTTTTTTCTTCTCTTTTGAACTACAGATCTACTCTAATCTTATGTATACTGTATAGGTGAACGTGTAGACGTCTGACAATCTGCTTTTAACTGCTACATGAAATGATTTTTAAATCAAAATTCTTTTTTCTATTTATAGGATTAAAGAAACAATAATCTGTAAATAGCTATGTAAAAAAAGAGTTTTGTGTTTCAAACGATACAAAAAAATCAGACATTGTGACCCTGTCGCTGTCTTCATGGCCAACATTAAAGGCACAGTACACACTTTTAAAGTATGCCTGCATCACTCCAAATGCCTTGTTCCTGCACTGTGTTCGGCTCAGCACCACTGAACCGTGACAGAAAATCAGATAAACCGTGACAGAAAATCCAATTTGATTCCAGTTACGTAACTGATCTTTTCAGGATGGGCTAAACACTGAAAAACAGCTGGACCTGGGTCATATAGGGTAAAAAAAAAAACAAAGCAAAAAGACCAAAAGAACAACATCAACAAAAAAATCTGTCTGCAAATCCAGATAAAATCTACATCACTGCACTGCAGCTGCTTCACGCCGCAGTAAAAACCTGGTTATGTTCCCTCTGGGAATCAAGACTGACTGGGAGAATTAAAGGATATGTCTTACGAGCAGAAACATCCACGAGCTCTGCACACGTTCACGAGCCATTTGTAAACTAATTAGAAGTTTGGAGTTAAATGGTTTTGGCCGCACACATCATTGTGAGTTTAGCTGATTTCTTCCTCACGGTACCAGTTTGGTTGTATTGTCAAAACAACGCCTGCACACACCGCCTCAAAAAGAAGGACGTGGTCCTCCAGCACAGTCAAAATGACGACTAAGGGCCGTTTCAGACAGAATCAGACGTTGTGGCTGCGGCGAAAAAGTTGATAGAGAAAGAATTAGAATTTTGTGAAGCAAGGGAGCACGGCGTTTCAACATTTGTTGCGTGACTCTACAGGATATTCTGTAATTTGGGACAACTTCCAGCCATCTTTGCTGTGACCGAAACTGGACATATCTCTCGGAATGTCGGGTCATCTCCAGCCGTGTTCGTGGCAACAAAACCGGGCGTTTTTAAGGAGAACTGCGGACATTTGGAGTTGCTTTGTTTGCGACCAAGACCAGGTAATTTTTACAGGAAGTTGGGACATCTCCAGTCATGTTTGTGGTGACAGAACCGGGTGTTTTTAAAGAGACCCTTGGACAATTCAAGCCATGTTCTTTATGCATATTATGTTACAACAGAGCCTATGAGTACAGAGAGTCGCGATGACGGAAGTTCAAAATCTTGGTCGTCACATGATTAACACAGACCTCAGAGAGTTAAAGAATGTCGTTGGCAGACACTTGGAACAGGTGAATATAGAGACAGATTAGTTGTCAAAAATGCATTAATGCTCTTCTGCTGAGACTCTATTGCGCTGTTAGTATTAGTGGCTAATTTCCTGCAGCTATTGACAGACTCCACGATCTGCCGAATGCTGTGAAAAAATGGAGTAAACAGAAGACGTGACCCTCTCTACTCAAAGGCCCTACAGCTAATCGCCGCCACGCCTGATTTGGTCTGAATGAGGCCGAACAGCTTTAAACTACAAAGGAACGATACCAGAGTTACTTTACCAGTAAACAAGAGCATCATCACCCAAGACGGTACGGAAGGCCCGTGAGTAAGACCGGCACACAAACATACAGTGCTGATGGGAAAACATTCAGTCAGCGCACACTCTATACAAGATTCCTGATAATTATTAAATAGATTGTATTTACAATATATGCTAGGCTAACACGAACCAAAGGATCAACAGTGTTCATGTACTCTATTTACATCTATAATGTAATTTGAGAATATTTACATAATATTTGAAGAGAGATGATGAGAGAATAAAGAAAAACCCATTCAGTACTGTGGAGTGGTTTCCACTGAAATGGCCAGCCAAAGCTTACTCTTCAGCCTAATCCTCACTAAAGGCACAGACAGGGTGTAGCCTTCAGCTTCATACACACCAAAGGACCGCTAAGAGGTCAGCTAAGGCTGCTTCTACTGTTGTTTGTTGTGCTTTGTTTTTTTTAAAATGAGCGACAGTGCTTTGGATTTAATCACCTGTATCAGGTTATAAAGATGTTAAATTTGAGCCTTGTGTGGCTTTATGGTCACTAGGTGGCCCTGGAGTCCCTGCTGTTGGGCCGGTAGAAAATACCTGTAGGGCTGATTCACACACAAGAACTGAAAAACACGTCTCAAACTTGTCCTCAGAGGTGATTGTGTTCCCGAGGATGAGACTTGTTCTGACCTCGGCTGTTTGTCTCCACCTCCTGCTTCAAAACAGCTTTTCTCTGTTTTCCGCATTTCACATCCTCTCTTAACCCTCGGCGTGTCCTACACTTTTCGGCTCTCTCCATGTAGCCTGAACAAGCTCAAGACTTCCTTGCAATGCATTTGCGTCTGCCTGTGTCCTTAGTCAGGAGGCAACCCACTCAAAGTCTTGGTGGAAAGTCTAACAGAAGCGGTGAAACAAAAGGTGGCGGGTCAAAAATGCTTCTTAGGACTTGAGACCCGTAGGCAACATCACAAATCCACCGTTTTTCCCAATGCGCAGTTGCTGCTCTCCGAATTTAAGAGAGTAACACCCAGATCAAATAAATCCATCAAATCCAATTATGGCTTCATGTGGTAGAGCATTATGTCAAATATGAGGATTTAAGTGTTTGAGCCACATATCAAATGAATTGCAACAAGATCTTGAGGCCACTAAGGCTAATCCCTTCACTAAATATGCCCTTCAAACACGAGGCAGAATTTGCTTTCCTGCACTTTGGTCTCCTACTGTCCCTCCACCCTTTCTGCCTCCCCTCTAATCTCCGTCTGCTCTCCCCCTCCCCTCCTGCGTCTCTTAGCTGTAGCCGAGGTTCTCCATCTCGTGGCGGTATCTTAACTCCGACACTTTAGCTTTGTGCTGCTTGCTCTCCAGATGCTGCCTGAAGTCCGTCTCCTGTTCGGCTCCACAGTTGCACATGGAGCAGTAGAACTGTCCGCTGGGAGTCACGCACATGGCCAAGTCCCTGGGGATGCGCTGCCTCGGTCTGGGGTTGTAGTACGGCCCTAGAGGGAGAAAGAGAGGAGAGATGACAGGCGGGACATAAAAAGTTAACTGTAGCTGATTCATGCCAGATTTATCCGTCATGACAGCCGGAGGCACAGTGGTCTGGAGCCCCCTTCCTGGGGAAAAAAAAAGATTTGTCCCTCTCGATAATAACTCAGTAACTCAGTGAAAACACATCATTACTTAAATACATAATTATATGCACTGAACACACCTGTGCTAATTAAAGATACAAAACAATGTCTTTATAAGTTTTTAAAGATTGGTCCCCCCATATTCCTCACAGTGGTTTGGTCCACTGCCAATCAACCAGTCAGCTTAGAGCTCAATATGAGTGTCTGTGGAGCGGTCCCTGGGACTGTGGTGGTGCTGGCTGATCACAGTAAGCAGCTACATAAGCAGCAAAAGTTAACTTAAAACAAAAAAAAAACTTTTTTGCCTCTTATCAAAGAGGTTTAAGCACAAAAACACTTTGTTTGGGTGCGAAAAAACAGCGTTTTGGCTTAAAATAGTGAATTGTTTTGGTCACCAACACTAATGTAGATGTTCCGAGGTGTTTTTTTTCTGGGACAAACACGGCTTCAGATCGCCCGACTTCCCATCAATTATCTGGTTTCTGTCGCCATAAACACGGCTAGAATGTCTGTTGAGTTCTCCTTAAAAATATCCAGTGGTGTCTCTTCTACAAATGTTGAAACAAGGGGATTTGTCATGTTTCGTAGCATACATCTGATATGACAGCGCTTTTGGAGGCATCTTTTGCGTCCCCTTCAGGAACTGCACTATATCCTGTTTATTGTTTATTGTCCCCCCACCCACCAACTGTCCAGTGAAGCATCTGCCCTCAGCTGGAGAGATACTGTAACTTTAATGTAGAACCAGTGGTTGGCAAAGATTATTGAGACTTCGGGGCTGCTATAATTAATATTTTTATAAACAATTATTTATCTTTCTTTCGGTTAATTCATTAGACGTTTAGCCAGTGAAATGTCAAAAAAAATAAAAAGTGAAAAATCGTATTTTTCCAGAACTCAAGGTCTTAAAGTTGGTTGTTTTGTCGGACCATCGGTTCCAAAGATACTCACTTCAAAATGTTAAGGAACAGAAAAAGCACGTGGGATCTTTTTTTTGCTATTATTTTTTAGCCTTTTTCTTGACTTTCTTTGATAAAACAGCTTAAGAGAGACAGGAAATGGGATGAGAGAAAGAGAGAGGGGGTGACATGCAGCTGAGGGCCACAGGTCAGGCTTGAACCCTCGGCTACCAAACTGCCAGCATGACCATATGGAGGGCAATGATGTTGGTCCGTCAGCCGCTCAGTGTCGGCCTCATTGGTGGCTGAAATATCTCAACGCCTATTGGATTAATCGCCATGTCCTCATCCACACACAAGTGTTAGCAGGGCATTAGACTCTTAGTCATCTGGGATTACAGCGAGGTGGAGCATCTGAAAAAGAGAAATGCTTGTGTGTGTGTGCATGTGTGTTAACACAGCAGAAAAACGAGAAGGAGATAGAGAAAGAGATAAAAGACAGCGAGAAGGCAACCGCAGGAGAGAGAGTGCAGCTATTTTGGGGTTTGTCCATCAAGAAAACTGATTAAATCAGCAGAACGTTTGGTGTGTGTGTGTGTGTGTGTGTGTGTGTGTGTGTGTGTGTGTGTGTGTGTGTGTGTGTGTGTGTGTGTGTGTGTGTGTGTGTGTGTGAGAGAGAGAGTGGATGAAAAAGAGAGAGTAAGACGGGAAGGGAATTGGCTCCACTGTGTGATATATCCTGCTTTAACTGGAGCTGAGGTGCTACTGTTTTTTCTCTGTGGAAAGATAGAGACATGGGGAAAGACTGCAAGAAAGAGATAGTTGTTTGACGTCAGCAGAAAGTCTGACGTTACCGTGTCTGGATCTGTTTTCACACACACACACACACACACACACACACACACACACACACAAACACACACACAAGCTCACAGAGGCGAAAGCAAACACTCACACAAATGCGCAGAAAACACGGCGAAGTTAAGATCAGCTTTGAGCCAATAATGTTATCTGCTAAGCCCTTACAAAAGATTAAAACGTGGTCCAATCTGCGCAACTATCTTCCCCTCGGTGATGCCGTGCTAAAGCTTTGTGCCAGATTTCCAAAACATCAAAGGAGATGGATAAGCAGGCGCTCCGAAAAAGCATGGAAAACAAAATCAAATTAGGTACTTTCGGTGAAAAAATCTAATATTTGCAAGATTATTTCTTAGATTTCCTGCGCAGTGTCGACGAACAGAGTGACTGTGTCCTTGGCAGGGTGAGCTTAAACAAGCAAATGAAACATCAAATAAGCCGACTTTGTCAGGTTACCGTAAAAAAGTCTCATCTTGGGAGGACAATGTTTACAGCTTTCGAGTGTTCACCATGTCTATTTGTCCAGCAGCAGCAGTTTATTTGACTGATATATTCTAACACGGGTGGATGGAGGAAATACAATTTTTTTTTCTCTGCCCCAGGGAGTGTGCTACAGCTCAGTCAGCTACTGGAGTTCATAGTTGCATTCTCGACAGGAAAAATTGACCTCACAGTAAATATACTTCACATACTGTATGTGCGGAGGAAGTTATGGATTACATCACATTATATGAGGGGAAAATACATTCTGAGCCTCACAGGACAAATATCTGTGCTGCGCAGTTTCAACGTGGACTATCGAGTTCTGTAGACAGTTCCAGTTTAAAGGAAGTACTGGAGTGTGTTAATTGTAGATACATTTTCTTAGAAGATAACCTAAAAGAAACAACCAGTGCCAGAAGGAGGGTAAAGGAATAGCTCACTGCTGATTTTGTTCTCTAACCAAACTCTGAGAAGGGTGAATTCTCCACCAAATTCACGTCAACTTTTAAACAAGAGCAACAGAAATCATTCTGACTGGAAACACCACGAACTTGCGTGGTTTGTGGACGGCCCAGAACAAGAAGTTTCTGCAGACCAGGGGACTAAAACTGCCCAGAACATCACTGGTGCATATCTACGGAGCAGCAGTGATACCGGCGAGGCGAGGCGAGGCGAGGCGAGGCGAGGCGAGGCGAGGCGTCTGTATAGAGCCCAGAGGATACTAAAAGATAACACCCACCCCAGCCACAGTGTGTTCACCTTGCTGCCTATATTCAGACTACAGAGCAGATTCTTTCCTCAGGCGGTGAGACTCCTGTAGCATAAGGAGTCGTCTAAAAATTGACCATATATATATATATATATATATATATATATATATATATATATATATATATATATATATCAACATCAACTGTGGCATATACCAAGGAGATGCGCTATCACCACTGCTGTTCTGCATAGGCCTTAACCCCCTCAGTCAGATCATCACAAAGAGCGGCTACGGGTACCGATTCCGTAGTGGGGCAACAATCAGCCACCTGCTCTACATGGATGACATCAAGCTGTATACCAGGAGTGAGCGAGAAATAGACTCACTGATCCACACCACCAGGATCTACAGTGATGACATAGGGATGTCATTCGGATTGGACAAGTGTGGCCGGATGGTCTCAAAGAGAGGCAAGATGATCAGGACTGAGGGGATTGACCTACCAGAGGGCAACATAGGTGATATCCAAGACAGCTACAAGTACCTTGGCATCCCACAGGCTAATGGAAACCATGAAGAGGCCACAAGGAAGTCAACCACAGCCAAATACCTCCAGAGAGTAAGGCAGGTCCTGAAAAGTCAGCTGAATGGTAAGAACAAGATCCGAGCCATCAACATATATGCACTACCAGTCATCAGATACCCCGCTGGTATCATAAGCTGGCCAAAGGAGGAGATAGAAACCACAGATATCAAGACTAGAAAGCTCCTCACCATGCACGGAGGGTTCCACCCCAAGTCCAGCACCCTGAGGCTATACACTAAGTGGAAAGAGGGAGGCCGAGGGCTAGTGAGCATCAAGGCCACGGTCCAGGATGAAACATCGAAAATTCGAGAATACATCGAGAAAATGGCCCCGAAGGATGAACTACTAAGTGAATGTCTCAGGAAGCAGAACCCGGATGAAAGTGCAGAGGAGGAGCAGACAAACTGGAGGGACAAGCCCCTACATGGCATGTACCACCGTCAGATAGAGGAAGTGGCTGATATCAAGAAATCCTACCAGTGGCTGGAAAATGCAGGACTGACAGACAGCACAGAGGCACTAATCATGGCAGCACAATAACAGGCCATAAGCACAAGAGCCATAGAAGCCAGGATCTACCAGAGTAGATCAGACCCAAGATGCAGACTGTGCAAAGAAGCCTCTGAGACAGTCCAGCACATAGTAGCAGGGTGTAAAATGCTAGCTGGATCAGCGTACATGGAGAGGCACAACCAAGTGGCTGGGATAGTATACAGGAACATCTGCAACCAGTATGGAATAGAAGTACCCAAATCCCAATGGGCCATACCACAGAAGGTGGCTGAGAACAACAGGGCCAAGGTTCTGTGGGACTTCAGCTTCCAGACTGACAAACAGCTCCTGGCTAACCAACCGGACATAGTGGTGGTGGACAAAGAGCAGAAGAGGGTGGTGGTGATAGATGTGGCGATCCCAGCTGATGTTAACATCAGGAAGAAGGAACACGAAAAAACTTGAGAAGTACCAAGGATTGAAGGAGCAGCTGGAACAGATGTGGAAGGTCAAGGCTAGCGTGGTCCCCGTGGTAGTGGGGGCACTTGGGGCAGTAACCCCCAAACTGGGAGAGTGGCTCCAACAGATCCCAGATACAACATCTGAAGCCTCAGTCCAGAAGAGCGCAGTCCTAGGAACAGCCAAGATACTGCGCAGAACCCTCAAACTCCCAGGCCTCTGGTAGAGGACCCGAGCTTGAGGATGACATAGATACCACCCTATCAGGGTGAGAAGGAGATTTTTTTTTTTTTTTATACATACACATACATGCTTGTTAGCATAGCTGTTTGTAATGCATGAAAGGTGTTTGCTTAGTCCCCTCCAGGCTACTTCAGAAACATGACGATACAACATGACAGACCCCATCGAAGAGGACCTGCTCCCTCTGTAGATATAAAAGCTCATTCTAATGGAAAGAAAACACAACACATCTAGGTTTCAGGTGATTAACTCTTGAAAGCACAAATATGAATATAAAAAAAAAATATCATATTGCATTTCTGCAATAGATCCCATTAAAACCCCTTTAATCCTGCACACTGGACTTGTAAACATTAACAGTTCCAAATGAAGCAGGAATGTGCATCTAGGTCTATTTCACTGAGTGTTTCTGTGTTTCTGAGCCTCCTATTTCTTAATTTTCAAATATCTCACCTGGCATGGAGGCAGGAACCTGCGGGCTACGGCGGTTTTTCACCAATCTGTACTCACTGCCATCTTTCTTGTTTCGTCTTGGGGTTGCCTCATTGCTGCCCTCCCTGAAACAGGCAGAGAGCCAGAGTGAAAATCACTTTCACACATTCTGAACGGTGAGAAAAGAAATCTGTTTTCCACAAGTTTAGCTCGGCCACGTCAGAAACTATCAAGTCAAAATCACCTAGTGTTGAGTTTAGTCATTTTTTTGTGTGTAAAACAGAAGTAACTTCAGTTCAGTCTATATCTACTCATGCCCATACCAATGAGTGTCTGGTGAAGTGTAGTAGTCCACAATACATTTCTGAGCTTCACAGCTAAACTGTGTTGCAGCATTCGGTTTTATTTTCTTATTTAAATGTATTTTCTAGTTGCACAATTTTTTTTTTTTGCACCGTCGACAGAGTGGCTGCAATTTTATTTCACTGCTGCTGTACTTGTATAATTGCATGTGATAAATAAAACCTTTGAATCATTGAACCATTCTCCTAAACAACTGAAATAGCTGGAAAACGAAAAGCAAAAAAAATACGCAAAATTTCTCCACAGGGCGTGATCCAAGTCTTCGGAGGCCATGAGATCTAAAAATTGATTTGAGAAGATGTTATTTACATCCTTTACGCATGGTTGAGCTCAGTTGTCAGTTTTTGAGGAAAATGCTGCAATGCTGTTTTTGCTGTGAAACTCCAGAAATGTTTTGCGGACTGCGAAACTTCACACGACTTTACATCAGCATGGGGATGAGTAGATAATGACTGAAATTTTTTTTTTTTTTGGGGGTGAACTGTTCCTTTAATGAAAAGGGCTGCACTCAAAATACACACCATATTTTCAAGGCTGCTTTGATACATTTAGGAAACATCAATCAACCCTGGCTTCGGCTGTAGTTTCCATGAGATTTGCAGAACAAACGCTAAGCTCATACAAAGCCAAATGCAGACCAGAGCTCTGTATACATACACTTACATGTTAATGGAGTTCTGTTGGGCCTCAGCAAGCCGTAGTTTCTTGGCATGGTTCTTGCCCTGGTAGTGGGCCTGTGCGACTGCCAGTGAACTGAAGGAGGCATCACACAGCTTACAATAATCGTTCTCTGTGGCCAGGATGACCCGAGTCGCCCCCTTAAACAATGCCTGCAGAGACACACAAAGCCATGCAGTGTTTGTGATGAGAGGAGTCCAAGAGCGAGAAAACAGAAAGAAATACATGTGTTTAGGTCCAGCCGGAGGAACTAAAGCATTTATTCCACAACTTCCCAAACATGTTTAACTGGTAAAATATACACCAATGAAAGTTATTAAATTATGACATAAATCACTTCCATTTGCAAACTTCCAAAATATCATCACATTATTAGTTTGATATATTCAAAACGTCACAATAACATGAAAAACTTGCAAGTTATGAGGTCTGTTATTCCTTCACTTTTAAGGATTATTAGGTGAGGTAGGCAGGTACATACTTTCACAATACTTTCTAATGTGCATTTTATAATTTTGGCAAAAATTTGCTATTTATTTATATGCTATATATTTTCCAAAGTGAACACCAATGACAGCAACCCAAACATAAAAGTAGCGCTTCAACAGCATGGTGAAAGCTACAATGACTCATTTTTTTGGCCACCTGTTGGCAGCAGAAACAAATTGATTAGGTGACAACAGTTGCTTATTTAAACATTCTTATAGAATAATATTAACATCGATTTGGAGTTATGCCTCAGGCGGCCGGGCAAATTTTAGTCCTTTATCCACTTTCTTTCAGCTCGGATTTTAGTCACCACCAACTCCTGAGGTAAGTATCTCACTCTTAATCTGCTAAATGCTTCGTTATGTTTCACCTGCTTGTCGCCATTTGAGTCATACAAATATGGTTTACAGCCGCTGTTTTGAGAAAGTGTGGCTTTACAATAAAATGCATCATCTTCAACAGTTTAATTCAATTACATTCTCAATAGTAATTAGATATCCTCTTCCTAATTGGATAATTTATCTTGTCCCTATCTCACTGAGCTTCCGATCTTAATAAGTGTTCAGTGTTCAGTTGTAGAAAATTAGGTTTATATAACTGAAAAAATTAGTCGATTTACCCATTAGTAAAATGTTTGAAAATGAGTTGCCAACTATTTTGAAATAGGATTTATCATTTTAGTCATTTTTAAATAAAGAACAAAAATGTATTGGTTCCAGCACTGATGGACTCACAGTAAAATTTCCCACTTGGACGGCATAATGAAGTGCCATCTAGGCTGCACGTCCAGAGGACACAACACGGTGGTCTCTTTCTGCAACCTGGTGCCCTTTTTATTTTTTCGCCCCTTTCCCTCAAACATTCTAAGTCCTTCACTGAGTTCCAGCATCCTAAATGTGCATATTTACTTTGTCTTTTCTGATAGTAAATGAGGAGTCAAAAAATGCATTTTAAGTCATCACTGTGGGCTCTGGGGAATTTTGCTGAGCAATTTTTACAATTTTTTTTTGACATTTTAAGACAAAAGAATTGTCAAATGATCATGAAAATAACCATTATATTTACCAACAACAAACAAATGTTAGTTGCAGCTCTACTGTGGTTTTATTAGCCTATAATGTGACTCTTGGAAACACTGAGTAAAACACATTTGAGTCGGAGGAATACATATTTCCCTTCTAAATAGCTGCTACAAAGTGAGGAGACAGTAAATTGTTCAGTGGTGAGTGGATGATGTGAGTTTCCAGTGTTCAAATGAAACAACGTGACTCTGCAGTTCCCCACCGCCTCCTCACAGGGAAATGACCTCTCTCAGCAGATTGGCCACTTCAGCAGCAGTACACCCACCTACTCAACTAAAACTGTATCATTTAGGTAGGTTGGTGCTGAGCTGCTAAGTTTGGATCTGACCTGCTTGCCTGCGTCACCGTCGTTGGATCCTGAGCTGAGGGCTGTCTGGCCAGCCGCCTCGAGGACTTCTGGGATCCTGATGGCTGGAGGCTGTTGACTTCCAGCGTAGAAATTTCTTAACTTTTTACTGTGGTTCTTCCCCTAGACAGACAGGGATATCAATCTTTGTTTATCATTTATGTTTTACATGTTTTGTATAAGTATGATTGTATATTTAACTGACTTGGTAGTGAGCCTGTGCCTGCTGGGCGGAGTTGAGCGTAACGTTGCACAGTTTACAGTACAGCGGTTTACACAGTTCCCCCAGCCCCAGAGAGTCCTCCTGCTCCTCCGTACCCAGCGGGGACCCCTCATCCTGGGGCTGCTCGCTGACCGGGGCTGGCTGACCCAGGATAGGACTGGGGATAATGCCGGACACCGGGGCAGGGATTAGAGCCGGTCCTGGTGGCCTTGGAGGCATCTGTGAAAGGTCTGGGCTGGGAGCGGGAGGGGAGGACAGGGGGCTTGGGGGGAGGGGGAACTGGCCGGCTCCGCGCGCCACCACAGGCGGGGGCACAAGCGCGTGTGCAGGATTCAGAGGTGGAGGCCCCAACGGTTGCGTGAGGTCCATGGTTGGAGGCACTATTGCTTGTGTGTGATCTACAGGTGGGGGCCCCAAGGTGTGTGCCATCGGTGGAAGCCTCAGTGCCTGAGCTGGAGCCATTGGAGGGGGGCCTAAGCGGTGTGGTGGGGTAATGGGGGGAGGCCTTAACGTGTGAGCTGCACTCATGGGAGGGGGCCCTAATGTCTGGGTGGGAACCATAGTTGGAGGTCCAATTGCCTGAGCAGGGGTGATGGGTGGTGGGCCAAGAGGCTGCGTAGGCGCCATTGGTGGAGGTCCCAGTTGGTGCAGAGAGTCCATGTGTTGGAAAGGCTGCTGGAGGTGACTGAAGAGACTCAGAGGAGGCTTCAACATGGTCTCTGGGCCTGTTGACATCAGAGACATTACACACTTAATATTAAAAATCAAAGACATTTCTACAAGGAAATGTAATATAACCTTGATGAGGAAGTCACTGTTGATCCAGAGAGACACGGCAGCAAGAACACATAAACGAACTACCATCCATGTTATTTCAGCATTTGCTCAGTTGTACTCTCTTACTTTATATTGCATGCCATTAATTCCTTTAAATGTACAATATTTAACTTCTAGCAGGCTAACTTTTAGGATTCAAAAAATAAATGTATCTTCACTCCTGTTTATCAGCCTGACTGCAGCACGATCCTGCCATTGTCGTGTTTTTATGTTCTGTGAAGCTGACTGCTGACTGCTGGCTGGAGCTGGAGGGGAAATGTACTTTACTTCATGAACCTAACGTTACAGAGAGGAGAGAGATAACTGGAGTCTCTGATGAGAGCTGAATTGGTGCCTGACGTTGCTTGCTAACGTTAGCTAATGGCTAATGTAGAGTGATGTAATCTGGCTGTTCGGGGCAGATAAACTGCACAAACGATCTCTTTGTGGTGACTACACTATTAAGCAACCACCACTGCTGATGAAAATCTATCTTAAGTGACAAGATAATGTGTGTTATGTTTAGTCTAGTTCGCTGACTTCCCCGATCCTGGAGGTATAGCGACTGGTGACAACATGAAACACAACATTGTATTGAGTAAACTTGTGGATTTCTCTGGTTTGAATATTGTTGGAAATATGTGGGATAGTGTAAGTTTACAAGTCAACAAAATATACAACAAAGGTCTAGTTATTTGATATTTAATGCAGAATTTCTTCATATATCGTCAAGGGCTAAATGGCTTTAAACCGTTTATGAACACCAAAGAAAATTGAAATTGTTCAGAGTGAATATAAAAACAGGATGTATTTAGAGGTTTTTAGCTGGTTTGTTGGTCTGTTCAGATTGAAAAATCCCAACTATTGGACAATTGTCATGAAATTTTGTACAATCATTTATGCTCTACAGAGGATGGATTGATATCTTTACATCTAGCGCCACCTGCTCATCAAATTTTTCTCTTCACTTCACAAAGGCACAGAGATACATTGTTCCCAGATACATTTCCCAAATGATCCCCTGACTTTTCCTCTCCACCAGAGGCAGAAGATTTGCAACAGTATCATGTCATGTCAGCATAACGATCTGAGAAAACATCACCGTATATGGTATTACATCATTATTGCTGTTAAGAAGAACAATTTCTCTTCACATACAATGTACAGCATTTAACCCATCCCTGAAGAGCAGACAGTAAGCTGTGCAGCCACACAGCGGCCGAAGGACAAGTCCCAGATCCAAGCCGGTGACATAAATATGGTAGAATTCAATATCATGGATAAGCTAATGTACACGGTAGGCTAACTGTCAGTGTTTTCACAACACACTATATACCTTAAAACTGTAATACCGCTGCAACCAGAACTACGAAGGCTAGCATCTTATTCTGAATCATTATCTTAGTCTGCATAAAACTGCACCTTGGAGAATGTATCATATCATAAAATTCTTGTGCAAGAAATTTTGTGTGAATCCATTAAGGCGGACATGGGTATGACCTGTTCTGGTAGATATGTCCTGAAGCAAGTTATCCAGAAAAATGAATTTGAAGTCAATGTCTTGTATAAAAACGCACACCAGAAGCCAGGCCAACATTACTGAGAAGTCTGCCTGTTAGATATCCTACCGACTGAGCGACAAAAACAAACATACTGTAAGCAGAATATCACATCCCATGGCAAAGATAAATATGATTTGTATTGGATTAGACCACTGACGAGCAGATGTTGCCTAACGTTATAAATGGAACTCCAATGAGCGATGAACAGTGACAGTAAAAGACTGCATGTATTTCTCGGAGCCCTGAGGCAGGAGCGATGTATAGAGATGGGCGAACGGAAACACACTCTCGGACAGAGGAGCCTCACACTCCAGTGGGCATCATGAAGATTAGGCCAAGCCTGCAGCGCCTGCAGTCATGCATACAGGACGTCACATAGACATACATGTGCACACACAGAGACAGTAACAATAAAATCCTAAAGCTTCCCTGATCAGGAAAGATCCCAGCCTGAGGAGTGACTGTGTGTGTGCGTGTGTGTGTGTGTGTGCGTACGTGCATGGCATGGCTGAATATGGATACAATTTTTTTATTTTTAAAGAACATTGCTGCTTACGTTTGTGCCGCTCTAACGCTCCATTGTGTGTGTGTGTGTGTGTGTTGGTAACTACATATATTGTCAGGTCACTAATAGGCCAACAGCTGTGTCAAAACTCGCTGTGCTGGAAGCTTTTATCTGGAATCCAATTGGACGCCCGATAGCAGTGATTCATGGACCCAAAATAACCTCGGAGTGTTTGTGTTTCCAACTGCTGCTCGCTGTCAGTCTGTCAGTCTGTCTGTCTCGCCTGTCTCGCTGCCTGAGCGTCACCTGGCCGGGCTGACCTCAGGAGAAAGGTATGCTGGACAAGAGACTGACCTTACCGCAGTCCTGTCCACTGCAAGACGAGACTGTGGAGGAACGTGGAGCAGAGCTGGGCGAGCTGCTTCTAGATTAATAAAGTCATATTAGGCAGCCGTACATCTCAGTTTCACTCGTTAGTGACTTTGTGAGCGTTGTGAGTGTCATATCCTGCGCATGAAAGCTTGTACATTTGCTGTTTTTCAGAGCATCCGGAGCAGCAACTGCGATTCACTTGTATTGAACGGCAGAGGGAGTGGGTTAATCTTGGCCATTTTGAGTGGACAGTCGAAGAAAAGCAGCTCTCTCTAGGCCTACAACTAGCCATCAGTAATATAGTAATAGTATATACTTAATAGTTTAGTCTTTAAGAATGTCAAAACACAATTTCCTAGAGCTCAAAATGACGTCTTCAAATTGCTTCTTTTGTCCAACCAGCAGTCCAAAAATCAAAACACTCTTCATTAACAATCACACATAACAAAGAAAAGCAGCAAATCCTCACATTCCTGAAGCAAACCTAAAACCTACTTTTGCTTGATAAATGACAGAACTGACCTGTTAAGAGTATGGAAAAAAAATCTAAATTCTAATGTCTCTGCAACTGCAAGGTCTATATGAAGCAAATACTGGTACCAAAATAAAGGCACCACTTGCGATTTCTTCAGAGGTGCAAGCCTCAGCATAGATCTCACTGGGGCGGAGTAAAATGAAGTTGGAACATAGCATAAATAAAATATTTTACTTCCGCCCTAACAAAATATTTCATTTTTTAGAATGAATAAAAAACCTCTAGAGCAGTGTTTTTCAACGCTGTTCCTCGGGGAACACTGCCCTGTATGTTTTAGATGTTTCCTGCTCCAACACACCTGATTCAAATGAATGCCTCCTCGTCAGGCTTCTGCAGAGCTTGATGATTGGCTGATAATTTCAATCAGGTGTGTTGGAGCAGGAAACATCTCAAACATGCAGGACAGTGTTCCCTGGAGGAACAGGGTTGAAAAACACTGCTCTAGAGGACCACAGCACAGCATGTTATTGATTTTAGTGGAGATGCTATATTCAGGCCGAATCTCCAAACGGGACATTTTGGCACGATCTTTTCTATTATAGCTTCGCCGAGTTACAGCCAGCAAACCATCTGCATAACGTCATACACTTCACTATAGGTATTCATTCCATCTACATACAACTGTGTTTCAGCCCTGAATCTGTACTCTCAGCTTTCACATGGTGTAAGTTTTTGTATTTTGCTTGGTGGTTGAGTTGCTTTTTGTTTAGGTAAAGGTGGTTATAATGTGCTTTAAGCTGACCTTCTTCCCGTTCAGTGCATGACTATGATGCTACATGATTAGCATGTCCTTTTATGGAGTGTTGTGTAACGTGACAGTTCATCTCCTCTACAGGGGGCGTAAGGGTTGTAGAAGTTGATTGTCAAAATAGTTGGCAATTAATTTTACTTCCAATGGACTAATTTGTTGCAACTCTAACAGACCTCAAGCTTCATTGACAGAAAATTTCAATGAAAGAAGTCACACACCATTTTTTGGACACTGGACAAAAATGGAGGTTGAAAGATTAACAAACAGTGAAAAGTTATCATAATTCGGCATATTTTAAGAAGACTGTGCTTCAAATCTTCATATTTTCAGTGTAGCTTGTTGAATCAGATACAGTCTCGATGCTCAACAATCAACATTACCACCATCCGCAACCAGATCCACCAACCACAAACAGCAGATCATCAGTCTAGTCAGCCACAGCTTCATGAGAACCCTTCAGCCCTGATTGAGACCGCCTGCCAAGCAGTCCTGAAACCTCGCCACAGCTTTTAGAAGCACAGAGGACCACCGACCCTCTTCACTTGATATTATCCATTAATCAGGCCAGAGAACACACTGTCCTAACATACAGTAGATGAATATCTTACTACATGTGCATTCACTGTACAGCTGTCACACTGCTAAGGAAGCTAGGAGCCTTCCAACAGTTTGTCTTCATCTCTCGGTGAGAAAGAACCCTCGTCTTTATATATTTCAGCATGTTTTGTGAGGCTCAACCTCCAGAACCCCACACTTCTGATCATTAAAGTAAACTCTTCCAAGATGGTCACACGCCGGAACCCTTACAGTCATTTTGGGGTTTCTGAACAGCTTGATTTCCCAGTGACTCCTTCAACATGCTGGCATTTTCAGTTAAATGAATTCTTCCCTCTGTGAGATCACTTTAGAGGTGATAGAGTCAATGACCTCGAAAAAACAATAAGTATTCACCACTGCTGCATTTGTATTTAGAAATACAACGAATCTATTATTTTACACTAGAAATGTCTCGATTCTCTAAATCCAAGATTTGATCTGACTTATCATTTAAGGTCACAATTTTATAAGAATGTCAATGATTGGAAGCGAAAGCTAATTTATTTTCTGTCTTTTTTTCTATATTCATTTAGAGCTCTGTTACTGAATAGATACGCAATCAATGAGGGAAAAAATGGAACCTTTACAGAGAAGAGAGTAATAGTATAAAACAATTCTCAAGAGCACATCTTGTTCCAAAAATATAGCCTCTCGACCTGATTTTTAATGAGACTGATCCGAAGTCTATTTCTTTTCATTTTCAAGAGAAGAGAAAAGCAAGAGCTATGAAGAAAGAGACACAACTATATACACCAAGAGAGGTAGAGGTAAAGGAAAACAATGAGATTGTATCATATATAAATCTGTTTGCAGCAGTTTGGCTTTTTTCAGTTGCATACATGTTGAAGTGAGATATTTGGATATCTATAAAGGTAACTATGAGGAAATAATCAACAAAGAGCGGACATTCCTTCGACTCCTTATGTCAATACGATCGGGTCTCAAAAGGTTTGACAAACTGCACCTATCTTTTCTAGTGTTTATGTCCATCCCAACATTTTAGATTAAAAAAAAGTTGATCTTAATTGATTTGGGATTAACAATCTAAATCATGACAATGCTAATTGACTATTATGATCATGGTATGCAATTGGTGCTGATTTTTGGATAAGGACAGAGGTGTGAGAAAGCCGAAACTGAGTTGCCTGCTCTATGATTTCCAGCTGTTACCTTTCCCTAATCTTAATGTGAGCTAGATAGGCCAAGGGCGGTATCGTCCTCCTCCTCAGAGACCCAGATCCAGGCCCACAAAGTGCCGTCTACAGAGCCGCAGCACATGTTCACAGCAGCGGACCTTGCTGCAAAGTCAAGAAAAACTTTGTCTGCGTTTGAGTTTTTAGAGAAGACACAGCTATCTCAAAATGCTCATAATGTAACTTGGAACTGTTTTTGAGCTCGACTCAAGCTTTTATTGGTTTGCTGGCTTTGATCCATGCTAAAAAAATAAAATAAAAAAGAATTTCCTGTCCTGGAGCCTGATCATCTCATGGCCTCCACTGAGAATCCCTAAATAGGCCAAGTGTTCATTTTCTCCAGAGTTCTTTCTTGCCATACTGTGTTGTGTCACATCAATTATAGAGCAATGAGAAGCACATGCCTCCTGCACTTACTCCATCTGCTTCACTGGGCACTGGACGAGCGGAGGAAGCAGCGAAGACGAGATATGTCTTACAGTACCATTACAGTAAATCCCAGCTCCCACTTTTATATCCCAGCAGCACTGAAGGCTTGAATGCCACCGTGATGATAAACAGTAAACTGAGTTGTGCCCTCCTGTAAAGTCGCAAAGTGCTATCACCTGGTTTATGCATTAGGCTGCGGTTACTACACTGATCAGTAAACAACTAGCACAAGACATCTAGCGTCGTTGAGCAACTAATTAATAATTAACTGTACAAAAAGACAAACACTGACAAAAGCCATCACGAAAAATCCCAAACTGTTTATTCTGGCTGCGGCAAGCATCAGTTTTGATCAGTTAAATCCAGCAAATATTTGCTATTTGAAGTTTTTTGATAGACTTAAATGATTGTTGGTTTAATAGAATTGTCAGCAAAAAGCTCCCCATTGACTCAACATACTGTTTCAGTAAATGTCAGCGTTGCGACGACTAATCCATTAACTGATACGTTTGGGGAACAATGATCAACATTTTTCAGCATTTTCAGACGTTTTATAGAGCAAACAACTCATCGAATGATCGAAAAGATAATCGACAGATTAATCAACAGTGAGGGAAGAACAACAAGAGAAAAAAAAACAGCTTTGTCCTGCAGGGCCCATGTCTGGGCTGAAAGTACAGTTTGTTTTATGAACGTATCGCCACGTTTTTTGAACGTGTCGCCAACTGTAATAATGATAATCAGTGAATCTGTAAAACTGAATATCTTTGGGTTGTGGAAAAAAACAAGGCATTTAAGGACGACATCTTGGGCTTTGGGATACACTCACCGACATTTTTCACAGTTTTTCTGACATCTTAAAGGACGACCGACTTGTCGACCAATCAAGGAAATAGACGTCAATAGCGATTATAGTTAGTTGCGGCTCTAAACATTTATATCATTTGTTTAGAGGCTGCAGTGCAAGGAAGTCACAGCAACACCAAGGAGAGAGAAAAATAAAGTCCAAGCGAAGCCCATCGCATGAGAAAAATGATGTGCGCAAACCCTTTCATATGTATTCATAGTGGGTTACAAACTGCCTCATGCTGCGGGGCCCAAAAATAGTTCTAGTGCTTTGAACGTGGATATTCTCTGGTTCCTTTCTTCCTCTAAGACAGTCGACATCTTGAGCTCTGATCTACATTTTTCACCATGACTTTATAAACCAATCGATTAATCGAGAAAATAGACATCAGATTGATCCACAATGTCAATAACTGCTAGCTGCAGCCCTACACTGTCTTAATCTGACTTCCAATCAATTACAATAACTTCCACTAACTTAAATCTGACACTTTTTTGGCAGTCCCAGCGTTTCCAGCATGATAGATGGCTCAGTGACATGACAGTTTAACGGCAGGAAGATTACCAGCAGGGTCGAACGGCCTCAGGCTGTGCCATCTGATTCATCTGTGTGGCTGCACATGACCGTGATGACACATGCTGGCCTCAAGTCCCCGCGAAACCAGCAGCAAAAGCCCGTTCTCGCAGGTGCAACAAAGAAACACTCAGTGTGATTGCCACATGCCACCATCAGCTTTACAGATCAAGCGTGCAGAGGCTAGAGAGCAGGGAGCAGCGATGATTCAGTATCTTCACTTACACCTGACTGACTGTCACACACTCGACAGATGGAAGTGAACATTGCATTGAGGCTGGATTACAGTCAAACAGAAGAGTCTTCCTGGAGCATGACAAGCAGAGCTCTAGTGACCAATAGAGTATCTCGACAACCTCAGATTTTTGCATCGCAGCATCCATAAGCTGAGCAGAACGACGGCTGGTGCACCCCTCGACATGACATGAGGATGATAAGGATGATGATCATGATGACAGCAGCACCGGGGCAACCTGCCTCAACATCCACCCTCCCCTGAGCAATCTGCAAATGTCTCTGGCTAGATTTTCCTCCATCCCTTGCACCTTAGCGCATAAGACCGCTGACAGTCAGAGCAGAGCAGAGGGGAGACCCTGCATGGCCAGCATCTCCTTACCTGGCAATCGGGCAAGATAATGGCTGCTGTCACCGTATCTGACAGGCGGAGAAGTGTAATTTCTGCAGTATTCTGCACTCTGGTAGTACGCTGCATCCCCGTTCTTCAGCTGCAGCGCCATCATCGCAGTCACATCCCTCTGCCAACTTCTTCTCTCCAAAAAACCGGGCGGTCAGGCAGGATGACAGTCGCTACCATACGCTCAGACACCGTGGCTCTCCCCGCAGGGGTGATCTCCGGCGTAGAGCGACAAACAGGAAGTGACTGTACGTGTTAAACCACAGCATGTGAACACGTCGCCTTTGTGTTTGTTCGATACACGTCGACAGAGATGCTCTAATCCGTGAAATTAGATTTCCCGAGACACTAATCGTGCCGAGGTTCCCCCTGGCACCCCTCTCCCTGTTGGTACAGTCCATTTCCGATGCCACCGCTGCTGATTTGCATGGGTGGCAATCATGACACATTGTATAAATATGTTACACCTCTGTGGTACGGTCACTTCACCCGAGCGCCTATTTATGAGTGTGAGATCTGCAGGGAAAACAGCCGGGCTGCCGGAGCGATGCTAATGTAAAGAAAGATGTGGGCAAAGAAAAGATCAAGTGATACAGTAGTTATAAAGGAACTGAGCATGGACAAATTGAATACAAATATTTATCAGTAGACTATTATTATTATTATTATTATTATTATTATTATTATTATTATTATTATTATTATTATTATTATTGTTGTTGTTATTGTTATTGTTATTATTATTATTAAACGTTTCCCTCTCTGAACACTTGCGGAACCCTTAATTTACAAATGTAACTTTTCCATTTTCAGTCGATAATGTATCAGTCTGACATATATCGCGGGTAATTATTATTATTCATTATTAGTAGTAGTGGTAGTAGTAGTAGTAGTAACATATTTAATTGTAGCCTACTACACCATACACTTCATGCACTTATTTCATTATATTTAATATCACTGCACAGTTTCTGAATCCATAACATAAACTTGACAATATGGAGTGTGGTCAGTGAGTTAAGAAGTATCTATCTATCTATCTATCTATCTATCTATCTATCTATCTATCTATCTATCTATCTATCTATCTGTCTGTCTGTCTGTCTGTCTGTCTGTCTGTCTGTCTGTCTGTCTGTCTATCTATCTATCTATCTAATATAGGCCTATATGGCTTCCCTCCGATTTTGCTACAAAATGGAGGAAAAGTGGAAGCAAATAGTAGAAGAAACTGGAAATACTCAAGTTAACTACCAGTACCTAAACATTAATCCTAAATGTACATAATTAGGTACAATTTTGAGGTATCAGGTCCCCACCAGAACACAATATGCATGTTTGAAAATGAGTTTGTAAATTTAACTACTTTAAGTACTTTTACCTTTTACTGCCACTGCATACTCCACTACATTTCGGAGGCAACTATTGTACTTATTACTCACTACATTAATTGGAACACTTAGTTACTAGTTACTTCTCTGATTCCATGCTGCATCAGGGCCAAATGAGTGCATTTTTAAATCAAAGCATTTTATCTACAATCAAATCACTCATTCAAATAATCAGAACCATGCTGAATGTAAGACTGATAACTCGCCAAGTGGTTATATAAGTGGACCTCCCATAGTAAGTATATATATATATACATATATATATATATATATATATATATATATATATATATATATATATATATATATATATATATATATATATATATATATATATATGAATATATAGTGTTTGTATAATTTGAATTATATTTTTGTTTCTCAAGTACATTAAACATCAGATACTTTAAAACTTTCACTCAAGTAGGCTACTATTTGTGTGGGGTACTTTCCCCTTCACCACATGATATCTTTACGTTTACTTTAGTATGACTTTATACAACACTAGATATATTACACTCAACACATTCGTGTATACACATATATCAAGTACTCATATTATTTAAGTTAATGTACTTAGTAACTGTCTACCACAGCTGTAAAGTTTGAATCTCTCCCCCTGCGGATCAATAACGTCTCGTCTTATCTCCACCTCATCAGATCAGGCTACTTAGCGAGAGCAGCGTCACGCCCACAAGCACTGTGACAGCGGCACACTCTGCACAGAGCTATTTGTGATGTTTGAGGCCCTGTAATAACAGCCGGATATAAAACAATCCTCGATGTTGTGGTGTGAAACACAACTGAGAGGCGATGTGTTATACCACTAAGACATCACAGCGATGATTCACACACAGTTTCACTCACCGCGCGCGTGTGTGCGTGTGTGTGTTTGTGTGTGGGAGGAAGGGAGGAGGGCCCCAGACAGACAGCGTGGCTGCACTGCCGCAGCAAGGCAACTTGTCCAGTCGACCAGCCGCTCAGCCGCTACGACAACATCCTCAGGTGGAGCCCTTCTGACTGGACACTTTGGACATATTTCATCTTACTGCGCATATTACAATTCACAACACACGAAGATGTGCTAGCGTCGGTGTGGAGTAACAGCGGCTGTCACGGGTGGCTGCCACAGAGGCTGTCAGACGTCAGATAGCAGCCTGCCCGGCACCGGGAGCCACCAGCCGGCCGTAGGGAGCTGGAGGGGTTGGCTAGCTGGAAGGCTAACTGGCATTAGCCTGGTGGAGCCTCTCAGAGCAGAATCCACAAACACATCACTGCGCTGACGCCAACTCAAAAGGGTAAGCTTCTGTGCTAAATTAGATATATTCGTCCATTTTAATAGACAAATAGCTTGTTGATGTATCTTCCAACAAGGGGATGACAGGCTCAGCGTTAGCCGTTTAGCTAGTGAATAAGAGAGCTAACGTTAAGTTAGCTAACGATAACGTTAACCATTCTCAAACTGGTGGACATGAGTGGGAAATAGATGTTTTTAATTAAAACAGAGCTGACGTGGTAAGACAAGTTATTTATTATAATTAACAAGGCTGTATATCATTATATCGAGAGCATGCAGTGCTGTGTAACTCATCTCTGAGCTGTCATTCCCAAACACCCACCGTTAGCTAACCAGCTGCTAGCAAGTGGGAATCACGCTATAGATGGAGTGTGTGTGTGTGATGTTGTTTGTGTTTTTAATTTTCCTCTCCTCTCCTCCCATCACATATTTCCGTGACAGCTTGAAGATGGATTGAAGCATGAAGGGTGGAACCGTCCCATCATCGCACTAGGAGGGCTCTCTCTTAGGTATGCTTCACAAATTCCTGTCTCCATCTTTATCTGCTGTTGACTCTCCAGCAAAAAACATTGTACACACAGTGTTGTCTTCTTTCTTGCGACTCTCTCTTGGAACTGCGTAGCTTATTAAGTGGTAAACATGCAATTGAAAATCAATCACGTTTACACAAGTGTTTCTTGAAAAACCACTTTGTTGTGTAATGCAGTACAACTGGCCAAGCCTTCTGGTAACCACTACTATATCATTTGTTGGGGTGTGATCACGCCAACCTGTTGCCTCTAGCTACACAAGTAGTCGTGCAGTTGTGTTTCAGTATTCAAAGCGAGCTTGTGTCTAGGCCAATGTTTCCCCACTCCCCACATCCTGTGTTGTGAGGAAGCTTCCTCTTTTGTCCTAATGTGCTTAGCTGCATCCTGATCAGGGTCACAGATCGCGGGACTGCTCAATGGGCGGTTTGTTCTAACTCAGGGTATTCTGTTTTTACTTGTACATACATAGTACATATTCAGTGCTCCCCTTCTTTGTAAGGGAAGTCTGTTGTTTCCTTTTTCGTTGCTCTCATTTTTGTCGCATTCATAACTCTCAGCTTTAACTGGGTGGACAAGTTCTCATCAGTTGGAGGATTGTTTTTGGGAGTAAAATCAGAGGGAGCGATCATCTTTTTTTTTCTCTCCTTGCACCTTATATATCATGTAGCAATCAATCCATTCAGCCCCTGGATACTTTGTCAGTTTTGGATGCACCCAGGTACTCTATTCCTTCAGAACTTCCCTTACCTGGTGGGTGATCAATTTGTGGATTCCCCATTGCTCCTAGCCTGGTAAGCAGACTAAATCAATGTTTCACTTTAGAGCAGTCAAGAAATAAGCATATTTAAGAGCTGGTATTTCAGTGGATGCTTTTTAAGACCACCAGCTATGTCAATCCCACCTACTGCATGCTTGTTGCTATTTTTGTGGACATTGTTCTCTCACTGGCACAGGACAGGAATGTCCCTTTTCTTAATCATGCCTCTGGTTGGCTCGGTTGCTTTTCCAACCAGCAAAACAACCGTCAGTGAGTCCACGCAACACTTAAGAGGTGTGTCTCGTGGTGTATACGCCAGATGCCCCGCTAAATACAAGCAGTTAAACTCACATGTACACCTAGCTTGACCACATGGCCCATACAAACACAAACAGGTAAAGAGATTTTGATTAATTCAGGCGTACATACATTCATTTTGTGAACAGGCAATTATTTGTCAGCTTGGAAAGCTACCACGTTTTTCGCCCTGTAGGCCGACATTGTTGTTTGTTCTGTCAGCTGACACTTACATGGTTGCTGCCGCTGGCTGAAAGATTACACTCCATTTAAACCCTTTTCCAGCCCTTGCCCTTACAAGTTCAGTGGCAAACTGGCAAACTGAAATGTAGGAGACCAAAGGAGCACACCACCAAATCCATTTAAATTACTCAAAAGATCTGAGATGTGGGTGGAGATTCAGAGGCGTTTGGGCACTACTGGGTTGCAGATATTAAGTCGCTGTCAGGAGAGCGAAGAGACACAAATATATTGTTGTGCTGAGGATGTTAAAACAATGTAGTCTAGACGGCTAACACAATCAAAGCAGACCCAGTACAATTCAGACAGAACGCTCCCTGCACCGTCTTAAACTATAGGTTTGATCATAGTAATAATTCATGGATTTCTTCTCATCCTGATTGCATTCCCAAGAAGTGTTTTTGGCCATAAGTTGGCTGAAGGCATCATGTTGTAATTTTCTGAGAGCCCACAGAAACGCATTCTTTCCCATCACTGTGTCACAATCCACAGTTGAGTCACTGTGTTGATTCTGTGTTTGTGAGTGTTGGACCTGAGCAGTCGGTCCAAAATAGTTGTGACAATGAAGTCTCCCGTGACCCGGCTATTTCCCAGTACTCCATAACAGAGAATTGAACGCAGAAGCAGGGTCTCTCAGTATTGTGCTGCGTGATAGAGCTCAGTTATCACCAGCAAGTGTAAGTGCAGGTACCAATAAATGGATGTCGCTCTAAATGGAGATAGTACAGCACCGTTGGGGCAGTTGAGTGGAACAAGCAACTTGAATCATACATAAACATGAGGGAATAATATGTAGTTCATCTTTATAGTTCATCTGAGCTTGTTGGACCAGATTTATTTACAGGATGAGTTAGAAATAATTTTCTCTCTATAGACCACAAGGAAACTATTTGTCTATCTCTGCCATGAGTTAATTGTTCAGTGTGATGGGAGTGGTAAGATGAAGTTTTTAGTTTAGTTTAGTTTCTAACACCACAGAGGTTTACAACTTCCTCTTAGGTGTTTCACATTGCTTTCACTTTGGGCACAAATAGATATGTCTTTGGTTTTGCACATGCATAGACGCGCATGCACATCGTTGCTTCTTTCGAGGCCATGCATTATCGGTCTCTGTGATGACCCACTTAATGTGTGACTAAAGTTATGTTTTCCTATGAAATATAATCAATATACCAAACACCTTCTGGTCTGTAAGTGCCACCTATTGGTAAGATGCTCCTCAAACAGTTACAGTTCTTGTCTTAGTGCTGCTGCTGTGTGGTTGACTGAACACGCTTGTTCTCTTTATCTCAGTGAACACAGCTGAGCCTCAGACAGGGAGAAGGCAGTACTTTAGGTCATTTTGAGCTAAAAACAACCAGATTCGTCATTGGGCAGCTTTTTTAAAACAAGTATTCCAATTATTGAAAGCAGTTTGTTGTTTGGAAAGTCACACGGCACATAAAATTTGGCAGCACTGTGAGGTGGTTTCATGTGCACCCATCGGGTCACCTTGAAAGTGGAGCACATGCGCCTTTGAACAGTAATAAACAGTAACCCTGCTTCTGACTAAGTGACTATAAAAAACAGCTTTCTAAGTATGAACAGATACATCAGGTTTTTAGGTATAACCACAAGTTGTTGAGCAGAGTTGAGCAGGGTTTCAGCCTTTGCATAATGAGGGTCAGAACTTGTTTCAAACTGTTGTTATCTTTCAGGTTGTGCTTAGCAGCTGCAACTGTGTGACTGAGCTGGGAGACATAGAGGAAGATGCCTCCCAGGCCGTCCTCAGGGGAGCTATGGGGTATCCACTTGATGCCCCCCAGGTATGACACACAATCTGGATTTTGTATTTTTCATAGTGTGCACATGCTCTTGGCAAATTTTAGCCTGTTAATATTTGTGATTTGCAGATTGAAACAATAATATTGATGATATTATTTCGCATTTACTTATTTAATATGAAGAAAATGTTAACAGTGTTAAATGCTCCATGAAGGGATAGTAAGGCAAAATTGCTTGGTTTTATTTCATCATCAACATTGTATAATGATGCTGCAGGATCCTGGTGGACTGCCTGCTGCCCAATGGGATGATTCTGACCCTCGAGTGTCTCCGTGAGGCCACACTCATCACCATCAAACATGAGCTGTTCAAGGAAGCCAGGAAATATCCCCTCCATCACCTCCTACAGGAGGAGACGTCCTACATCTTTGTCAGTGTTACACAGGTAAGATCTCAATTTTAATATCTAGCAGACAGAGGTGTTCATCAGAATGGGAAAACAAAAGATTTTTTATGAAGGTTTGATGGAATGACCCCAGACATCTATTTAATAACTTTCATGAACAAAAGAAATTCTGGAGTCTGTTTTAATAAAAAGAAAGAGGTCTCTGAAACTTATCTGTACTTGAAATAAAGGCACTGCGTCCCTGCTCCCTCAAAAGTGACAGGGGAAACCCTGCCTCCAATTTGTCATACACTTGAAAATGCTTGCCTGTGCTTCAGAACACACCATGCCTGGCCTTCCAACCTGCAGGAAGACCATCAGCTCTTAGAGCAATTCACCTTTGGCTCTCATGAAAAGGAGGTGGGATAGATTGAACACCGCCCCTGTTTTTTCCCTGCCTGCAGGAAGCAGAGCGGGAGGAGTTCTATGATGAAACCCGGAGGCTGTGTGACCTCCGACTCTTCCAGCCCTTCCTCAAAGTCATTGAACCAGTTGGCAACAGAGAGGAAAAGATCCTCAACAGAGAGATTGGTGAGAGTTTGTTTCTCATTTGATAGAACTGGTTCTGTTGTAGCTTTGGTCCTTTTTTTTTGACTACTTTTGTGAGTTTAAAATATGTTATTTTTCTGTCTTTAAATGGACCAATCTAAACAAAACTGCCTTAAAAGACCCAAAACCTCACTGGTACTGCTTTCTATTCTGCCAGGTTTTGCCATTGGTATGCCTGTGTGTGAATTTGACCTTGTGAAGGACCCCGAGGTTCAGGACTTTAGGAGAAACATCCTGAATGTCTGTAAAGACTCTGTGGAGCTGAGAGATGCTAGCGGGCCCCACAGTAGAGCACTGTATGTTTACCCACCCAACGTAGAATCCACACAAGAACTTCCCAAACACATCTATAGCAAACTGGACAAAGGTAAGCAAGAGCTTTAGTTTGCTTTCTGTTCAGTGTGGGTTCTATCAGTATCATGGGAGAAAAGAAAAATAAGAATATTTGGAAATAGAAAATGTGTCTTTTCTTTTCTGGTTGTTGTCAAGCCTCTGAGTATTATTTTTGGAGAAAATAACACACAAACAAAGCACACACAAAAAGAGGCCAACAGGGAACAAGCAGTGAACATTTTAGCCATGCATCAATACTTAATTGTTCTTAGTCAGCCTCCACAATGGATAGGAACTACAATAATAAGCACGGCAATCGATAAATTGATTGAAGTGCTGTTAGTGAGATGCTATTGTTTTCAAACAATACTTAGAAAGGAAGCACAGTTCTCAATACATGAAACCCTCAGACCTCAGAATGATTATAGTTAGGTTATTGTTTCCTGGTTGCTGCTCAAGGTAAAATTAGATATATTGATTCTTTTTTCTCAGCCTCCGTTTTTAATCTGTTTTTCTTTCCATCTCTTTGTGTAGGTCAGATTATTGTTGTGATTTGGGTGATTGTGTCTCCAAACAACGACAAACAAAAGTATACTTTGAAGATCAACCACGACTGTGTGCCTGAGCAGGTGGGCTGAAAATGCACCAAAGAAAAAAGACAGTGAATCAGTTATGAGCCACAACTGTCCATCACCGTCAGTTTTAAACTCAACATGAGGAAATTGAAGGGTGTCACTATAGGCCATACCCTAGTCTAATGTAGGCTGTCTGCGTGTGTCTCGTCCTAAAGGTGATAGCAGAAGCCATTCGTAAGAAGACACGCAGTATGCTGCTGTCCCCAGAGCAGCTCAAGATGTGTGTTCAGGAGTATCAGGGTAAATACATCCTCAAAGTTTGTGGCTGTGATGAGTACCTGCTGGAAAAGTACCCCATCAGCCAGTACAAGGTAAGAGACACAAGCAAAAATCTGTTCAGGACATACCCAGGTCATGACATAATAATAAAATAAGTGAAAATGAAGATCTTAAAGTCTAGTATTTAGTGGCATATAGTGGGGCGCCCAGTTAAACCGGACCGCACTGATTTGCTTTTCTATTATTAGTTAAACTGTGCCGAGCCACGCCCAAGATGAACCCTCTCCAGAGTGGGGCCAAAGCACACCCAGCCTGACTCCAGGCGGGCTGCTGTGATGTCTGGCCATGGCCAACCAGTGACGACCTCCTTCTCCCCCTCAAACAAGCGTGTGTTACAATTGTGAGACTGATGTTTGTGCGGGAGACTGAAGAGGAAGCCATTTTTAAAAGTCTCTGTGTGTTTAGCTCTCAGTCCTATTGTAGCTTCTAACTCTGTGGTTTGAAGTTTAGTTTCTCTTTAATCATGAATTTGACTTTCAGCTGTTTCAGAGGTTGTATTAAGTTACTGCTGGTGAAAAACAAAAGAATTCCTGATTTTGAGAATTCATATTAGAAGCATTTAAATAACTAAATAAAGGGAGACTTTTACTGTAAAGAATTTGTAGGGAATAAAACGTGTATCTCTGAATTAGAAACTTTTTGTTAGCAGCGATTCTTTGATAAAACAACAGGGAGGAAAAGGCTTAACAGCTGCTCTTGAACACTATCGAAGACAAGTGCGCCACTCAAGTGGGTAGTTCTGTTGAGATGGAAATAAGAAATCCCTGCAATAATCAGCTGATGTACTGAGGAACTGGAAAAAAGACCCGCTCAATCTGTAAAATTAAAAGGCTTATTCTAAGATGATGAAAATCCAACTATTCTTAGATGAAAATGATTATACTCTAATGAAAACAATCCTGAATATTATCATTCATTCTTGATGGTTTTAGTGATTTATTCCAAACATTCAAATTAAAAATGTTTTTAATGTCTCAAAGAGAAAATAAAATGCAGGAATAGTTTGGTACTGTGTCCACAGGAACCCTTCAAACTGTGTCATTAGCTGGATGGAAAAAGGGTATGAAACATGAGAAGTTACTACGCAACATTTTTGCAACATTGCAGTTAATCCTCTGAATTGGGCTAAGGTCTGCTCCAGGCCTTTTTTGATAAATCCTGATACGGATTTAGCTAAGGCCTGATCCATTTCAGATTCTTCATTTGTTAAAACATTGTAATAATGTCAACACAACATTCATTTTCATTACTTTCACTAAATCACTGGAACCATTTCCCCATGTACCATGATCTGAGAAGTGTCATGTGAGCCAGATCCAAGTAGAAGATGCACAAAGTGTCACTGTTTGCTCTGCAGTCACTCCGCAGCTGCTGGAAGATGACCAGTTGGCACCATCGATTACTCTCATGCACGGTGTAACTCTAGCAGTTCTGAGTACTTTCAGTCTAACTGTCCTCCTCTGTGTCATTCCCTCTCTGTGTCTCTCTCCCTCTAGTATATCCGTAGTTGCATCATGCTGGGCAGGATGCCTAACCTGATGCTAATGGCGAAGGACAGCCTGTACACCCAGTTGCCTACAGATAATTTTGTCATGCCGTCATACTCTCGACGCATCTCCACAGCAACGTCCTATATGAATGGCGAGGCAGCTACCAAGTCGCTGTGGACCATCAATGGAACTCTGCGAATACGAATCCTTTGTGCCACCTATGTTAACGTCAACATACGGGACATAGACAAGGTGGGGATGCAAAGTGCCTATAGAAGTATACTAGAGTCATATGCGAGTATACTTGTGTCTTTACTATCAATGTAAGAATAGATTAATGTACATTGATGGTAGGAGAAGACTAGAATTGGTCAAAGTGAGAGGAATAGTCATTTAGTAAATTATGTAAATAGTGTTATTTGTGTTTTTTGCAGATTCTTATTAAAAATGTCTCATCAGTTGTAATTAAGATTTGTGCTGCAGCTATATTTGTTGTCTGTTATTTCAGTGTTTTGCACAGACTCCTATCTTCTGACTCTCCCACTTCCTGTGGAAACAAACACTCAAAGACCTTTACCAAGAGAAAGTAGCTCTGGTGGCTCATGTTTGTGTGCTGTCATGAATCATTTGTTTAAATGAAACCAGTCTTGACAAAACTGCCTGACTGCATGCCACTGAAGTGTAATGATATTTAATATGACAGCTGTTACATGCTATTATTCTTGTACTTCTGTGATAAGTTGTCCGACAGGACAGTCTCTTAACAATGTGACGTGAAGATATTTCACATTTGCACTTTACTTGTCTTGTCCACTTATAGATATATGTGAGAACGGGCATCTACCATGGAGGTGAACAGATGTGTGACAATGTCAACACACAGAGAGTACCCTGCTCTAACCCCAGGTAACTGTGCACCTGTCGGTACAATAACCTTTAATTTATAACAGCAGTCCTTGATTGTAGCAACCTTATTTGTAATAATATCTAGTTAGTTAATGATTCGATCAGTCAATTGAAAGAAAATAAGTCGCCGGCTACTTTGATGGTAGTATTTATGTTTCAGGCAATTTTAAATTAAAAATGTCAAACATTTGCTGGTGCCAGCTTCTAAAATTCAAGGGTTATATTGTTTTCTTGTCATTTATGATAGTAAATGAAGAGTCTTAAAATCTTTAAATAATAATTTTAGTCATTTGTCAATCAACAATGAAAATTATTTTTGTAGAGCTTTTTATCATAGTTAATGTCAGAGAAAATCATTATGCAATGAAAAGTAAAAACAGAAAAAGGCAGAATAAATGAGAATTATGTTAAATGATAATGGAAATAACTACTACTTAAATGCACTTTCTCCTTATTTATCTCTAATAGTCTGTTGGACAATTTAGACTGCTAATTTACTTTAAGCTGTCCAAGGCAGGAGGAGGTAAAGTTAACAGTTTAGTGTTGGCTAGTAACTCTAAACTGCTGTATTACATTACTGTTGAACCTAAGCCTTGTTCCGCTCTTAGACCCCTGGTGGGGTAGAAAGAATACGGTCTATACTATAAAGTACATGTAGAACAATCTTTTTATGAAGGTAATTCTGGCATGTATCTATCCTTGGCTCTGTGTCCATCTTTAATTTTGTTTGCGAAAGTGTCATATTACTTCTGAGCATTCAGTTTTCCTTTACTGGAAGCACGCCCCAGTTATCTCTGTTTCTCTTTCATTCTCTATCTCCAGGTGGAATGAGTGGCTCACCTATGATATGTACATCCCAGACATACCCCGGGCTGCCAGACTCTGCCTCTCCATCTGCTCTGTCAAGGGCAGGAAGGGAGCCAAGGAGGTAGGAAAGAAACAGACTTTGCAGTAGAAATTAAGTTGACAAGGAGTTGAACATGCCAAAACAGGAGGTGTCTCACCAGGCATTTAGATATCACTGTTCCATTTTTGTTTTAGCATTTAGAAATAGGGATTTTCCTGAAAAGTAAGTTTAAACTTAGACTACTCTATTCAAAATTGAGCACAGTTTAATCTATAAGTTTAAATGTTTTCTGAAAAAATACTGTTTATACAACCCATTTGAAACCCCGAATGACATTCTTCAGAAACCATAACATATTTTAAAGGCTGGCGGACTTTGGGCTGATTATTATGAACACAGCAAAATATCCTACAAAACGTGAAAACAACAGGAGAAATGATGGGTGGCTGCATAACATCTTCAACGCAACAGTTAACTGGTGTTGTTATCATTAGTAACGGATGCTAGTCTTTGGTGCAAATTATGTCAATATGTAATTTAAATTTCTATGTAATTATAATAATTAGTTTAACCTAACTTGAATTTCTGGTGCTGAATGGCAAGGTAGCGATGTGTAATTGTTAACTAATGGTGCACATCCTTAGTTAGAAATTATGGAAAAGTGAAATACTTTGTCCTATAGTTTAACTGAAAATGCAGCAGTTGTGATAGAATACAAACAGATAACAGGAAGCAAAAATCGAGGATAAGCTCATGTTAGGCTAAGGAATAAAGGTTGGCCTAAGTGATCGTACAAATATCATAGCAGTATATTCTGTGTTACAGATAGAATGGCAGTTCTACAGTTGTCACAATCTAAAGATAGCAGAGCACAAATGACCTTCATGTGTCTAAATCTTTTAACACTGGAATGGTTACCCATCTTGAAGGGACTTACATAGTGTAGGTACCTTTTCTCTGTGCATTTGTGCTGGGATTGGCACATGAACCTACCCTACTCAATGTGTCAATCTGTCTGAGTATATGTGTCCAAGGTGAACGGGAGCCGTGGTATCGTCTTTGGTTCTGTTTAATTACTAATCAGCGATGGGCATTGTGGTGGCAGAAAACATCAACAGAAACGTAATCAGCAGAGGAGACTTTTCCGATCATGTTAGAACATGTTTCGCTCTACTGCAAGGCACACTAATGGCATGTTGTGTAAGGGGCTAATTGTTCTCTTAAAAACTCATGTCAAAGTATTTGAACAGAAAAATGTCATGCTCGGATAATGCAAATTCAAAATTAGGGCTGTAAAGTTGGGATATTAATACATTAATGCTTTTTTGATTTCATTAAAAGATAATTTGTGTAGCATAATTTCAACTCATTTGAAATTCGGTTTTGCAACAAAAGAATGACTGTCTGTACATTTTACTTACATTTAGACACCATGTGGTGTAAACCTGTCTGTACTTTTGTGCATTGGCTCTGAAACTTGTAACAGACACCCACACTGATTGATTTTTCTTTCATCGCTCTGTGGTGGAAGGAAAGACGAGAGTGAGGTGTGTGTGAGTGTGAGTGTGGACTGTATCAATGAATGCCAGACATGGATATTGTAACAGACACCTGTGGTGAGTCCTGTCCCATCCCGCGCCATGCTAGGTTGAGGTCAGGTTAGCGGATGCTCTTTCATGCCCCAGTTGAATTAAAGATAAACACTTCTCCACAGCAGCCTTTTGTGCCCTCACTCACTATAAATAGGGTGCATTTTGACTGGCTGTCTGCATGTAACTCAGTCTGACTCACAGTGTTGCCCTTTGTCACCTGGTTCCATGGCTGCCCCTTAGTGAAGACTCTCTCTGCGGATTAAGATCTTATCTTAAACATTTCCACAGCTTTTGGGAAGGCTTACATGGTAGTTTGGTTGTGAGAGCACTGAAGTTTAACATTGTTAGATAACCTTTAAAGACTAAACTATTTTTCATTTGATGATTTGTCTTTCCCTTGTGCCATAATAAATTCATCATCAAGCGCTCATCCATGGAAAGGTCCCATTCAGAGTTTAACTGAAGTGAACTGCAAGTATAATAGCAAACTTCAGGATGACTGAATGTTGGCATGATAACTGGGTTTCGTTTTTAAACTTCTAGAAGGCCTATAAAATCAATCAAAATCAATTATAAATTGTTCGAATTTGCCAACATCATTTTAAGCAGCTTAAACCTGTAATGCCCCTTTAAAACCCTATACTTGAAACTAACATCTGTTTGGGTATCAGCATGCTGCAAACCAGCACATTAAAGGCAAATAAACAGCATCTAGCAAAGAGCATCTCCTCCTAGCCATAAATAAAACATAACCTAAGGAATGGGGAAATACCCAGCACCCCTGACTATTGTTGTCAAAAGTATGGAAATATCTATAAATATATATGCTTAATATTTGAAACAGTTTCAATATTATTTTTTGTAGTATAGGTGCTGCAGTAATAGCTGTTTTTTTTACGGTCTCCTCTCAGAAAGCATCGCTGTAATGCCCACATAGTCCAACTTCTTCCAGAAGTAAATTTACTTAGATGCTGTTGTTCCTAACACACAATACACAAGCCTTGTTATATGCATCTTTAAATAAAAATCTTTTTCCCTGTGGTATCAAATATCAATGTTTTTCAAGATATTGTATTGAAGTTAGAAACTCCAGGAAGATACTGGGAAAGCTGCATTTCAGAAGTTTTAAAGACATTAAAAGAGTCTGGCTTGACTGAGCAGACCAAAAACTGAGCTGTGAATATTAACCTGTGGATGTGTTGTCCGTGCATTTACTTCCAGACTGTGACTATTTAGTTGCAAGGAGCACCTGTTTGCTCCCTGTGATTTTCAAAAGGAATCGAATAATAGACTAAAACATGTAGTAATAAAGGTATAAAAAACAAAGCAAATCCTCTTTCCCACCATACTTGTGTACAAAACATGTAGCCTGTATCCTAGTGTGTGAAGGGAAAACTCTTAAAGCACGACCTCCTATGTGAGTTTTGTCTTCAAAAAGCATTTGATATTTCTGTAAATGTCTATTTAATTGGTAAATGGACTTGGCGCATCAGGAGCAATTTGGGGTTCAGTATCTTGCTCAAGGACACTTCGACATGCAGCTCAGCTCAGCCTCGAACCAGCAACCTTCTGATCACTAGATGACCCGCTCGACCACCCCTGAGCTACAGCCTAAAAGATTTATCAGTAATAAAGTTAATGTTGAAAAAATGTAATTTGGTGCTTTGCATTTTAATTCGAGTGGCTGCTCCTACATTTTGTGCTGGTGCTTATTTTTAGGATCATTAACTATTGCATTAGTGGGTTGTATCATGTTGTATTGTACATATACTTTTTTAAAGACTCTAATGACACTGTAGTGAGATCAATTCTTCTACACTGAGAGTCTCGGATTATGTTGGTGTTAAAATTGTCTTTGATTCAGAATTGTGTCTATTTTATCCCACAAGACTTCTCACATCAAACCTAATTACATTTGCACTCACTGGCTTTCTGTCTCTCCCTTTAGGAGCACTGTCCACTAGCTTGGGGTAATATCAACATGTTTGATTATACTCACACTCTGGTGGCCAACAAGATGGCTCTGAACCTCTGGCCTGTCCCTCATGGCCTTGAAGACCTCCTCAACCCTATAGGAGTCACTGGATCCAACCCAAACAAGGTGATCAAATTCAGCATATCTAAACCATTTTACATGTTCTTTTGCAGTGCACATGCTGTGTTTCATCTGGAGACTGTGCCACAAATGGTCATTAGAAAGTAACAGGATTATGAGAGACTTTAATTTACACAATGCAATGATTTTCTTTTGATCTCTGTTTCCAGGAAACCCCATGCCTGGAGCTGGAGTTTGACCACTTTAGTAGTTCAGTCAAATATCCAGATATGAATGCAGTAGAAGATCATGCCAACTGGACCATCTCAAGGGAACTGGGGTTTAACTACAACCTCTCTGGACAGGTAATAACCTACTTACCAGACACCAACCAGTTATCAACATCAACAACATCAACATTATCAACGCAATGTAAATACACACAGACATTTTGACACTGTGTCAAAGAAGTCTTGTGCTGTGCTGCAGAGATGTCTTTTGAAGTTAGCATGCTACACCACTTCGCACCTCAAGATGTAATCAATGGTATAGTCCCCTGTAGGCTCAGCTGGGAGACGTATGTGAGTGGGGAATTCGTTACTTGGTTTATTTGAAATATCACCTGAATTGAGTTTCTCTCTTTCACAGAACTAAGACAAGCTAAACTGCCTTGTTACCTTATCGTTAAACGCACTTCATTCAGACTCGGCAGAAATAAAAAAAATTATGTGCATAAACAGTTTTAATTTGTCTTTCCAGAATTACCGCTGGTCAAAAATAAATCTTCAGTTGACTGAGGAAGATGTGAAAGTGATCAGCTCTACACTCTTACACTCCCCCTGTAATCCAAGTTCACAATGCAGGCAGACCTCCATCAGCTAATAGGGCCATGTAACTCCAACTATCTGAGCTACTTGCTAACAGCATCTAGTTGCCACAGGAAAAGATAGCTATAGCAGATTGTAGTGAGCAGCAGTTAGCAGTTACTCTGGTTGTGTAATGATACAGTGTACTGCTCTATATATTTTTGGAGCTATCTTCACCACGTTGCACATTTAAGGCGACATCTCAAAGACCTGAAGGGAGCTTTCACATCTGGGTTAAGATGAGTGTAAGAGCACTTTTAATATGAAGTGTGTATACAGAGGTACTTAGAGAAGATGAGGTAAGTTATTAATGAGGGTGTTTGAATTTTGCCTTTAATTAGGCTGCTTTGTGGCTTGAGATATTTCGACGTTAGTTAACGACGCCCTAATGTGTGGTTCTAACCTTGTTAAAACCAAGAAACCACATGTAATTATAGGGAGGTGTTATTGATTCTTCTGTGTGTTTTATAGCACACAGCAGAGGCAATTCTCTGGTTAAATGAATGGTTAGATGTCAATGAATGCCGGAGCTCTTTTCAGGTTAATTTTGCTTATTGACAGTTTAGATAAGAGTAAGTTTAGTTCAATAATTGATCAGATTGATGTGGTTAAAATGTATCCCAACAAGTAACGATAATACGTATACTAATTGTTGGTCCCTAACGAGTTGGTCCCAACACTTGTACGTGACTCACTAGTGTCACTGTGAGCTTTTGTTTTCAGTTATTTTTGATGGTGTTGGTGGAGGTGTCATCAGGACCAGGACTTTTGATGTGATAATGTGACTTCTGGTTGTAGTTACTCCGACATGTGAGAGGACATGAACAGCGTTAGGCGATCTGTTATATATGTTAACTTATTCATGATGTGTGTGTCAAATGCGATGATGGTGTCATCTGGCCTGATCCTGACCAGAATATTGTTTGATCTTGATTAACATCATGTTTATACAGTGAGAAACTTTTCTACAGAGATTTATATCTTGGCCCTTGGCAAAGTGAGTTCAAGTTCAGGATTTGAGGGCATTATCAAGGTTGTTAAGAGCGGATTCTTGCTCTGAACGCACACAGCTTCAGACTGCATCAGTTCCTGGCTGATATATAGCTGGACCGTTCAGTATTGATTTATTCATGAGGACAGTGTAATGTGGTGTATTAAGTAATTCCTTTATGTGTAACTTGAGTTGTTTGAGAAGCTTCCCTCACAGTAATGGGTCGTAATGGATCGCAGCCGTTCACTTGCACAGCTAATTTTGCTTCTCGTAACGACTGCATGGCTGAATGTCCAAGACTGATACAAATTTGTTATAACACTGATGCAGAGATGCTACAGTGCAAAAAAGGAGGAAGCTCTAACTGACAAAGTAAGGTTAATAAAGTGAAGTAACAAAGATTGATAAGAAAACGCTTGTGTTTAACTTTTTCGTCACTGTGTGTTTTACAGAGGTAATTTTGGGAGGGATTTGTATTTAAATTTTACAGCCAACAGGTTGATTATAGTAGTTTTAGTAAGGTAATTATGAAGCATTTTAAGTATATCTATGTGTTGTGTTTCAGAGCAATCGAGTGGCCAGAGATCATGCCCTGACAGAGAGTGACACAGAGCAGCTGAGACAGCTGAGTAACAGAGACCCACTTTCTGAAATCACTGAGCAGGAGAAAGACTTCCTCTGGAGACACAGGTAATCTCCCAACCAGCAAATATAACATGATGCTACTTACCCTAAAGCACTCCAGTACTACTTCATGAAGAGAACTAGAATAAACAGAAATGCATGGATATAACAGATTGGAGTCTTTGGTACATTTACTTGATGTCACTTGCAAAGCCCCTGACCAGATTCAATACAATCTTATTCTTGTTTGTTAATGGCTAGAAAATATGATATGTTCATTTAAAAAAACAATTTATTCGTTAACATCTTATAAAGAAATGTGTTTTAATAAAAGGCCTTTAAACTCTTCTCTCGCCTCTTGGATTTAATGTAACCAAATTCAGCATGCTTTATTTGGTTTGAGACACACAGTACTCTCTCTCTTTCTCTACCAGGCACTACTGCATGAATATCCCTGAGATCCTTCCCAAGATCCTTCTCGCTGTCAAGTGGAACTCCAGAGATGAAGTAGCACAGGTAATAACAAGCCATATCATACCTGCTGGTTACATAAACACATTCTTGGAACAGAGGAACAGATTTTTAAAAAAGATTTATGCTATTCTAAGTACTTTGATTTGGATTTTTTTTTAAAAAAGGTTGGTTAGTTGGTTTTCTGGCTTCGAAACACCAAATTCAAAGGATGTTAATAAAGATTTATTTCTAGAGCTGCAATGATTAATCAATTAACTGTTAACTACTAAATAATTATCTACTCCGTAAATAAGTGATTATTCAGTTTGAGTATTTTTTGAAAGAATTAATTGTCAAAATTCTGATTCCGGCTTCTTAAAGGAGAAGACTTACTCCTCTGTGACAGTAAACTGACATTTCACAGTGCAAACTACTATTTAATTAATCAAGAAAATAACTGACAAATTAATTGAAAATCACTGTAATGATTAGTTGCAGCGATGTTTTATGTAGTATATAGTTTTGTCCATTATGTTTCTTTGCATATTTGTCATTTGTCAATAAAACGTGTCTTCTCAACTGAAATTCTGTAATAGACCCGGAAAAAATTAGCCGTATAAGTTGATACTTGATTATTTGGTTGTTGGTTGAACTAAAGAAGTAATTGGAAGTCTTCACTTTGGGAACCCGAAAATTTAAAATTGTGATGATCATTTTTTAAATTTTTTTTGACATTTTATAAAAATTAATCAATGTGATAAAAAATGAGAATAATTGTCAGGTTACTCTCTACTCTAATCAAAAGATGGATATGTGAGTGTGTAATTGATATTAATTAATCTTTCTTGGTTTGTTTGTTTCTCAGATGTACTGCCTGTTAAAGGAATGGCCATCTATCCGTCCAGAGCAGGCCATGGAGCTGCTGGACTGTAACTATCCAGACCCCATGGTCAGGCACTTTGCTGTACGCTGCCTTGACAAATATCTGACTGATGACAAACTGTCCCAATACCTCATCCAGCTTGTGCAGGTGGGTCTCAGAGAGAGTCGAGGCTGTTCAAAGAACTGACTGTCAAAGAACAGTGTAAAAAAGGCAGACATTGAGAAATAGAAAGTGCTGTGACTCAAGTGGACTGTGGAGTATCTCCAGTGGCCTTGGCTGCCAGTCTCATATCAGTTGGAAATCAGTTTTTTTTTTTGGCATGCTCTTGTGCACTGAAGACTCTCCGTCTATGTCTTAGGTTGTCAGGGACTCTGTGGTGGGGAGACATCATAGAGTCTGAAATTACTCATCTGAACCTCCTGTCTGCATCTCCTCTTTTTTCTCTCCGTTAAATCTTTCCTTTCTCTCTCTCCTCCTGTTCTAGGTATTAAAATATGAGCAGTATCTCGACAATCCCCTGGCCCGTTTCCTCCTCAAAAAGGCCCTGACCAATCAAAGGATAGGACATTTCTTTTTCTGGCATCTCAAGTGAGTCATCATCCATTCGTGGCTCGTTTTACATAATTATCTACTTTCCTTTCTCTCTGTCTTTCCAGAAAACTAAAAACTCATCCTTTCTCTTTGTGTTTATCACACCTCATCTCCCCCCCTTTTTTCTTTTCGTTCCCTCACAGGTCAGAAATGCACAATAAAACTGTGAGTCAGAGGTTTGGGCTGCTGTTAGAGGCGTACTGCAGGGCCTGTGGCATGTACCTCAAACACCTGAGCAGACAGGTAGAAGCCATGGAGAAGCTCATTAACCTCACCGACATCCTTAAACAAGAGAAGAAGGATGAGACACAGAAGGTAAGAAGGGCGGCAACACACACAGGTATATGATTTTAATGTTTAAGTTGAATGTTTTTAGTCTTGTACATCTCAAATGTACGGTATGAGATATGAGGGACAAATTATGGTGATGTTAGTATTTGTTTTTATCCGAAGTTGTATTATTTTTCTACACCATTACCATTAAACATTTGGTACAATTATAACCAAATGTGGGCAAACTCAACTTGTGGTTGTGATAGAACCAGAAATATAAAACTTTCTGTGCCTGCACATTGTCCCTCATTGCTCCGTTTTACAGACAGCATGTGGATTTATATAATATTAAACTTCAAAACCATGAACTGCATGTTTCAGATGCAGTTTGCTGAACAATAAGCAATAATGACACAGCAGAAAATATGCATGCCCCGTCCATGTGGTGCTTTTTATCATCCGGGGCTTTTCAGTTAATTGACCCGGATCTCAAAGCACATTCACCACGACTGACAAAACACAGAATTATAATTAGCAGCCTTGATTATATTAAAATACTTAACATTTTATGTGGCATCTTGTTGCATTACTCATAATTAAAATAACTGACATTAGAATGCCTGAGCAGTTTGTTCATTATTCATAATTCGTAACAGCATTTTTAGAAGACTTCTCTGTGGATTCGTGTGTATGGATGCATGCGCACATATATTTGTACAACTAAATGCTTGTGTGTGTGTGTTGTTGTCAAGTCAGAGTGTATTTCTGTTGCACATTTTCAAACGACATGAGTTGACCAAAGTGCTTCACAAACGAGGACAAAAGACAATAACACTCTAACACTATTAGAGCCCATTAAGGGATTGATCGAAAGCCAAAGAAAAGAGGTGGTTCTTGAGCTGTGCTGTACTTTGAATAACTCAATATGTGGTTGTGTGTGTGTCCTGTGGAGGTCCAGATGCGGTTTCTTGTGGACCAGATGAAGAGACCGGACTACATGGATGCTCTGCAGAACTTCACCTCTCCTCTCAACCCTGCACACCAACTGGGAAACCTGAGGTTGGAAGGAAGAGTGAATGAGCTATTTTGTGTGTGTGTGTGTGTGTGTGTGTATTTGTATGTGTATATGTGTGTGTGTGTGTGTGTGTGTTGTTAATAAAAGATTTAGATTGTTTAATAACTTGGATTAATTTGTTTGCAGGTTAGATGAGTGCAGAATCATGTCATCAGCAAAGAGGCCATTGTGGCTCAACTGGGAGAATCCTGACATCATGTCTGAGATGCTATTTCAGAACAATGAGATCATCTTCAAAAATGGAGACGGTAACACAGACACATGCATACACACACATACACACACACACACACACACACACACATACACATACACACACAAACATACACACACACACACACACACACACATACACACACACACACACACACACACACACACACACACACAGATTCACATACACACAGCCACTTAAAGCTCATATTTAAAGTGTAACTTCCCTCTGTTTCAACTAGGACCCTATTTTCCATTATTTGAAAGTGACTTATGGGGACAACAGTTTTTGAAATTAATCCAGTAGTGAGAATTCAGTGCAGCCAACAGTTGCGACGCAGGCTGTAATGAACCCCTAAGCGTTAGATGTGAAAATATTGAGAAGGGAGGCAGATACCTAAGAAGCACTGAGCGACATACAATGTTTTTATATTTTCATATCTAACTCTGTGAATTAAAGGTTTTGTTTGACCAAAACTGAGTTGTCTCCTGTTGGAACAGTTGGAAGAAATAAGAGGGTTTTAGTCAGTTTTGTATTAGTAGGGTTTGAATAAAGTATGTTTTACCACAAGAAAATTACTTTTTTTTAAATTAGTCTAGGGGTTTTGGCGAGAGCAGTTTTTGTCTGTATCTGATTAAACAAAAAAGATTTTATTCTAGAAAAAAGTCTTATCTCTATTTTTGCATCATGGTGTAAGATACTCATAATCACAATATGATCCTGCCAAAACAAGTACTTTAAGGGGACGTACTTTGAGGATGCGCAGTTGTCCGCAGGGATTACATTGCAGCATGTTGTGTCGCTGCTGGCTGCAGTGGTCTCATTCAACATTGGACCAATTTCAGCGTTTTTCCCCTGTTAGTAACTTGGAGCAAAAACATGGAAAAATAGGGTCCAAGTTGAACAAAACATAGTTGTGCTTTGACCTCTGTTGGCCCCTGCAACATGTTTTGGAACTTTTCTTTCCTTTTCACACAGTCTGTAGCTTCAAATCTAACATTATGTTCTCTAAAATTATTTCATAACATTTAACATAATATTTCTTATATACTCGTTATGTGAACACTATTGCAAAGGCCAAAACATGCCTGAACTGTGCTTTAAAGCAATTAAATATTTGTCTTGGTCCCAATCCTAAAAGTTGAAAAAAAAACTGTGATCTATATCGAGGCTTCTTGGTAATGGTTGTCCCCTATAATCATACTAACTCATCTTTATGTTGTGTTTGTGTATAATCTGTCAGTATCACAGGATGTAATTAACTCTGTCCTCATTGTCTGTGTTTGTGTTGTAGACTTGCGACAGGATATGCTGACATTGCAGATTATTAAAATCATGGAGAATATTTGGCAGAATCAGGGCCTGGACCTGCGGTACTGCTCTCTCACTCTTATTGTGTATCTTTCTGCTCTAATGTCTTTCTTCTATACCGCTTTCCTGCCTCACTACAAAGGACTAAGATCATCCTTCTTGTGTGTCTCCAGGATGCTTCCATATGGCTGTCTGTCGCTAGGAGACTGTGTGGGTCTCATTGAGGTGGTTCGCAGCTCACACACCATCATGCAGATTCAGTGTAAAGGAGGCTTGAAAGGAGCTCTGCAGTTCAACTCAAACACTCTGCATCAGTGGCTCAAGGACAAGAACAAGGGCGAGATGTGAGTTCCTCCCTCCTGGTTTTGTTTTTGTATCATCTTGGCATCATTAGACAGTGTAAAACAATGTTCATTAGACATCAGTATTTGGGCTAAAGGAGATGTCTTTGGGGAAAAACTGATGTTGTTTAGAGTTACAGCCTATTTATTTATTTATTTCTGCATTCAGTTTCCAGTATTTAATCATGTTCTCCTTTTCTATTTTCGTTTTAAAATGCAAAATGAATAGTGTGACTGCTTACTTGGTGAGTGTCTGTGTGTTTGTGCAGGTATGACATGGCTGTAGATCTATTCACAAGGTCCTGCGCTGGCTACTGTGTAGCTACGTTTATCCTTGGGATAGGAGACAGGCACAACAGCAACATTATGGTCAAAGATGATGGACAGGTAATGTCCCAGCACACATTTTGGGACTGAATAACGTTTACCATATGCATGCAGAGTTCACACTAATGTCTAACTTGCACAAAGTTGTAGCGTATTTGTATATTCTATGTAGTATAGATCATATATTCATATGCTTGGATGGATTAATGATTATCAATTTCTGGTGAAGTTAACTGTTTCCGTTCACTGATGTCATTTTAGACAATAGAGTTTAAACTTGCCTCCAAACTTAAACTGCCTCCATTACATATTTTTCTCACTAGTGTTTGATAATGACATTTGAAGAATCACTGCAAAAATGGCATTAAATCGACTGATATATCGCTATCAGAAATTTTTTGCATCGACCCCAAAAACTGCATATTGATCAGGCTCCAATTTCCTTGTTTTCTATGTGTTTTTCTGAGGACTTATTTCATCTACTTATGCAGCTCCTAGAATAGTACAGGAGACAGGTAGCACGGCCGGAAATTGCAAATTATACGTAGTTATATTAACATTTTAAAGGACTTGAATAATTTAAATCCTGGCTGACCCGGTCTTGTATGTGAAGCCAACTGATGTAAAAGCAGAAATGTCTGACTGACTAGTTCATATTTGGTAAAAAATTAGTGAGTTTAAGAAAACATTTAAAATAACTTGAGATTGGTGGTGAAATATTTGTGTCAATGCTTTTTGTTTTCTTGTGAGTATAAAGGTCTGACTTTAAAGGTGTTGTTAGAAAGAGTGACACACTTTGACTTCCTGCCCTTTTATCTTTGTTCTGCTGTCTTCTAGCTGTTTCATATAGATTTTGGCCATTTCCTGGATCATAAGAAGAAGAAATTTGGCTACAAGAGAGAACGAGTGCCCTTTGTACTGACACAAGACTTCCTCATCGTCATCAGCAAGGGATCCCAGGAGTGTGCAAAGACCAAAGAGTTTGAGAGGTACTGCACCATCTTACTTCTTCTTTTCTCTCATCATTGTTTCTCTCATCTTCTTTCTTCTACTTCTACTTCTTTTTGTTGTATTTCTTCATTTAAAAAAGATACAGTACAGATTTTTTTTTCTACTTTGCGATGCGCTGTTTTTCTTGCCTCTCTTCCCTCAGTTGGTTAAAGTGAAACTCTCGCCAAAAAGCAACCTAGGCATTATTTGTGAATGTATATGAGTCAAACCTTAGTGTAAAAGCATAATTACAACGAAAGAGGCACTTTTAAGATTTACCGTAGTTTTGTTTTCAGGCAAGTGCAGAGTCACTCTTACGCTAGCATCAAAATCGCTATTTATAAAACACTAAGGAGGCTCGACACAACATGAAACTTTGCTTGTAGTATAACCTCAAGTGTGATCTAGCAAGTAGGAGGTCCACCATTACTCTCCTTCCTGTTAGGTCGCACTCGCAGATCGACACTTTTTGTCTGCCATGACGACGGCGTGCCGGTGATGCTACCGCTAACATCAGTCCAAACTCTTTCTTTTTATTAAATTCTGTGTACACAAACAATGTTCTCAATGCTCGTGTTCATGTGTTCCTGGTGATACTACGAGCAAAGTTTCATGTTGTGTCAAGCCCTCTTAGCGTTTTGAAAATAGCGATTTTGATGCTAGCCCCATGGACTCCATTGAAAATTAGCTTCCCCGAAACTACGGTAAATCTTAAAAGTGCCTCTTTCGTCGTAATTGTGCATTTACACGAAGGTTTGACTCATATACATTCACAAATAAAGCCTAGGTTGCTTTTTGGCGAGAGTTTCACCTGAAGTTTCCACTTAACTTGCCCAATTGACCCAATTATGAGAGTCTCTTTGAGAACTCTGTTGGATAATTTAGCATTAAGCTAGTATCCTTCCTGTAACGGAAGCTTGTTGGATTACATTTGACCAAATTTGCAACACACATGCTGTCATTTCTGTCAGATAATTTCTACTCATTTTAATTTGGGCCCTTTATTTTTTCACAACAATAACTATAACTGCAACCCATGCATGGGCCCTGCAGGGTGCAGGTAGGTTGGTAGTTGAAGCAGTGTGAGGGACATCATTAGGGAAACAGCTTGCTGTCACAATTTTCCAAAACACAATTGCTGTCACAATTTTCCAAAACAATGAGCCTAAAGCTCTTTCTCTTGTTAGTTTCCTGCACTGCAGTCAGAAGACAAATCATATAAAAATTGTTTAGGACTGAAACTAATGATTATTTCCCTTCTTGATTTGTCTCTTAACAAAGAGATGGATAAATATTGATCAGTGTTTCCCAAAGCCCATGATGACTTCCTCAGATGTTTTGTTTTGTCCTCAACCCAAAGATATTCAGTTTACTATCATAAAGGAACCAGAAAATATTCACATTAAAAAAAGCTGGAATCAGATAATTATGACCTTGTTTTTCTTGAATATGGTTAATATAGCGATTTATTTAGTAGTTGACAACTGATTGATAAATAATTTCCTTATCCCTCTCCCTCCAGGTTCCAGGAGATGTGCTACAAAGCCTATCTGGCCATCCGGCAGCACGCTAATCTCTTCATCAACCTCTTCTCCATGATGCTGGGCTCTGGCATGCCTGAGCTGCAGTCATTTGATGACATCGCCTACATTAGGAAAACGCTGGCCCTGGAGAAAAGCGAACAGGTAAAACATTTTTTTTTTTTATCAAATTTTTCCTTTAGATAGTCTCCAGGCAAGCATTTGATTCTCTCATCCACTTATGTATCTCTTTTCATTGTTTCTTCTTTGTGCAGGAGGCGTTGGACTACTTTATGAAGCAGATGAATGACGCTCACCATGGAGGGTGGACCACCAAGATGGACTGGATATTCCACACAATTAGACAGCATGCACTAAACTGATCTCCTACACACAAACCATCAGTCCCATCGTGGAGTATTTACTTGTCAGCCAGCTGTTCAACTACTAACCATGCAGCATCGGCCTATCAAGGAATTTCAGTTTTCCATTATAGCAGATGCCACGAACAGCTCACGGCTGATGGAAGGTTTCAGCTTCTTTTTAAGCACCAGCATAATTTCTGTTTATTTAAACGAGGTTCTTGTTTTTCTGCGTTTTCTTGCCATTATATTCTTCCTTTTTTGTGGTCTTGATGATGACCTCTCACTACCACCTACTTGTTCTGTGTCTACAAGAACAAGAGCGTCCTCACGTCCCTGTGAAAATGGGCCCTACCTGGCCAATGCTTCTATCCCTCTGCTGGGTAACCGAGGAAATTCTCCGCCTTGCCCTGCTACCCTTGCAGGAATAACACAAATTGGACAAAACGTTGAAGAGGACCTATCTGCCAATCTAAAAATGTAGCCACACAGTAAGTTCGACTTGCTGCCCTTCTGCTGTATGCGTCGGAAACTTTTTTGTTAACTTATCACTGCTGAGAAGAAAGCGGGATAAGGAACTGTCTAAATTATCTTGAATTTTACGTGTGTTACACAAGTTTGTTGTACAGTGCAGGATTACTGGAGTACCTGGGCTACTATGGTGACTACCACTGCACAGTGTCGCCCGTCTGAGCTGATTTGGTGTCTGCTTTCAACTGAAATTTCAAAGCTCAAAACTGCAGAAGAGTCTGAGCTGTTTTGCACTTCTCCACAGTCTCCAACAGCCTCAATGAAAAAGCATTCCGCCCTCGGGAACATTTGTTGGTGGTACAGCTTTAGACTCTTGCATAAACTTCAGGGTGATGCTGCCTCTCCATCAGAAGAAAGGAAAAAAAAAACGCACTTAGAATAATATACAGATTTATTACGACTTTTTGAATTTATTTATGTATCTTAGTTTCTTTCAGTTTCTACAGCCTAACTCTCCAGAAACACACCATTGTTAGTGTAAATATATTCTTTTGTATTTGTGCTTTCGCTTCCTTCGGTCTTCTTCTAACCATGAGTGCAACAGCCTTCCCCTTTTTTCTTGATTACGGAGGATTTGCCAATCGTCAAAAGTTAAACATCTCTTTTGACCGTATCAGTAGTTTCCCGATTTGTAGTATTTAGCCCAGTTTGTTGCTCTTTGTAGAATTTAACATTTTGATTTGCTTGAGAATGCAGAATGACAAGAGTCGGAAGTGCCAGTCTCACAATTTCTGAAAAATGGGACCTATTTTAAGCCTCTGGCTGTGTACCTTGACGGCGAGCAGAGGCCCAGGGGAATGTCTTCCTGTTGATAAAAATGCCTTGGCGTCACAGCACAACACTTTACGACCCTGCACACTGCAATGTCCTACAAACTCTACCTAAACAAGCTGTAGTAAGCAAACCCTCAGCACTATTAACATGAGAAGCATGAGAAGCTTAATTTGATCTTTCATTGTGTATTATTTGTATTTCAAACCATGTTAGGTTAGCGTGTGTGTCTTTACATTGTTGACTCATGGACTTGTGTTCATCACACGATTGTGATATTCTATCCCAGAGCACCTTTCACTGAGCCCACAACGCTGGCAGTATTTGAGCCAAGCTTTCCGTTGCCAGGCATTGTTTACACCTTTTAGTTTGAAGCTTAAATTTTGCAGAAACATTTGAGCATGTAGCTTTTTCCATCAGTTTAAAGTCACAGTTAAATGGCAGTTTCAGCCTTGTTAGTGATTCAAGTGAAACAGTGTTTGTTGATGAGATCTGTTTGGGGAGAGATTTGAACAGCTCATTCAGATAAGATGATTTGATCATTGAAAAGTAGGCTTGGCATAGCAAAGACAGTGTCATACAGAGCTTTAGGACTGTCCAACTTCACCCACCTGCTTTGTTAGGTCAGGAAGCAGAGGGTGAACTGAATAACTTATGCTGTGGTCCAGTCAAAGTCTGAGGTTGGATTTTCAAAGTTGAAATTTTACTACTTCCATCCACCAAGCATTCCAGGTGCATGATGCCAAAAGTAACAAAAAACTTTGCCGACTGTAACAAAGTGAAGTCTGTTTTACAAGTGACACACAAGTGAGCCAGCAGTGCACTTTTCTTGCATATATAAACAAAATAAATTAACAGATGCCATAATACGTTTTATTTTAAGGCTGTTTTATCCTTGGAAACTTTTCTAAATATTCAATTGACTAGCCTTGTACAAATACTGTTGACTACAAATGCTTCCTGCTGCCCTCCCATAGGCGCTGCCATTGTTGTTGTTGCGGTAGATGGACGTGCCCCGAGTTTACAAGAAAGAATTACAAGTTTGATTGTACTTTTTTTTTTTTTTTTTTTAGTGGTTCAGACATTTTCAAGTTCAGATTTTTGTCTGGAACGCAGCATTAAACCTCAGCTACAGTCTCTAGACACACAACATTACGCTAGCTGCAATTAACTACCAGCTAACAAGTGCGGTTTTATAAGATGGGCTTGGTCGTCTAATCATCACAATCTCATTTCACTGGATTCATTTGAGTACTTTATTTGTCTCCTATGTTTAAGATAAATCATAACAAAAGGGAAGGATTTTATGTAACACTTTATAATAACCATCATTAAGTTAATTCAATTTTAGTTAATGATGATTTCACTGTTGATAAAGAATGAAATGCTCTACAATCCGCTATAAAGCATTTCATATTTATTGCCAATGATTTAGCTATTATGTAATAACTAAAGTAGAGCTGGGGAAATATATATATCATAATATAACATTAGTTTTGCCTTTTCCTGGATTTAAAAGCTTCATTACAGGAAACAGATGTACATTTCTGAACTCATCAGATTGCTCTACTTGTTTTAATACTCTTTACCCACTAATTTAAAAATGTCACCCCTACAATATTGTTGCAGTATCAATATTAAAATATCAGGATGTATCATGTATAGAGATACAGCTTAAAAATAGCTTGATATTATGTTAAGGGCATACCGTAAAAAACAAAATGTTCCATTTATTGGAGATGATTAATATAAAGTGTTACTGGATTTTGGTGTAACCAAGAAATGCATTTCCTTTTCACTGTGTTCTTAAAGGAACCAATGGCTGACTGAATGTGGGTAATTTTAACATTATGAGGCAGTCAACTGTACCAGATTTGTCAGTTGAATTGAGAACCTGTCATAAGCTGTGCTTTGCTGAGGACAGAATGTAGTATTTCACAAGAAATGGTGCCTCACAGCGGCCTCATGCGCCCCCTGACGCCCCTCACAATGTACCCATAAAGGCATTTGGATTTGTCTTGAAAGTCTGTGTGCTGGCTGAAATAAGAGTCTGCACTTTGCCAGTTCAACCGTTGATTGTATTGAAAAGCCAAAGTTGTGGTCTGTTCTGATGTGCCGTACGTCTGTGATGTCACATTATTGCAGCATTATAATGGCTAGAATGTATCTGAATTGCTAGCGTAGACCTTATGTGCTCTCATCTCTTCATGTGTTTGAATCATTCTTGTTTCTTTTCTAATGTCAGATGCAGCTAGTGCCACTAAACACTGTCGGCTATCAGCAGAGAGCTCTCCGTCACTATTCCTTTTTTTTCTAAATGTGCCAAATCAGGCGTCATTCAGGCCTGTGAACACGTTGTGCAGCGATGCATATCACTTACAGAGTTGAATGCACTGCAAAATTCTAGTTCTCAAAGCCTTTTTTTTGTCCAGAAGAGAAAAAAAAAGAAAGTTAGCCTCGTCTGCATGTTCCTCAAGCAGCGTAATTGTATGTATGTGATTTACATTTTGAAGCAGCATTAAGCAGTATGTATGTACAGTTACAGTCAAACTTAGTTTTGTATGGGAGGCTTCATGTGTGACAAACCTGTCATGTTGTTATTTTTGATATTCTTTCCCATATATCCTTCAAACTGATGTGTGTGAGTGTTTGTGTGTGCCCACATGAGTAAATGTCTTTCTGTACAGGTTGCAGAGCTTCATTGGCAGGCCCCGATGAAAACCCACACTGTGTATGTATGTATGTATGTGCTCATGTGTCTGTGTGCGATGACATTTAACTATTGAAGTGACGTGTCTCTAAATGTTTTGTAAGCCTTTTTTCCCCTGCTGGCTGTTCTGTGCCAGAGAAAGAAAAAACAAAACAAAGGAAAAGACGCTGAAGTTTTTGCATCGTTTGTGAGGAAACAAATGAGGGGAGACTGAGAAACTTTTTTCATACATAAGTTGTCAATGTTTTACTTGAAACGTCACAAATCAGAACCACAGCTGTATTTTGTTGGTTTAAAGTTTAGCTTCGGGGGTGTAAGGTGTCTGTTCAGTACTGCTTGTGAGTGGAGCTGCGAGGATTGATGAATCCCCGACTATTTTCAGAAGCGATTTATCACATCAGTTTTTTTTTTTTAAGCAAAAATGTCAAACATTTTCTGTTTACAGATTCCTAAATTTGCTAGGAATTTGCTTTTATTTGTGATGTATGATGGTAATAGAAGAGTCTTTGGGTTTTGGACTGTTGGCTGGACAAAAGAAGCAATTCACTTTACACTTACATGTTATAATCTAAATGCTTGAAATTGATAAATCATGAAAATAACCGGCAGTAAAATCGAGAATGAAGTGAATCGTGAGTTGCAGCTCTAATTGCGTGTGTGTGTTTTTGTGAGAGAGTGTGTGTATTTAACTGTACAGGCTTTTTGTTGAATGTTATTGATGCCACAGTTCTGAATTTCAGAGTGAAAACTCGACTTCCTCTTGGACTAATGAGGGTCTCAAGTTTTGCTTGAGTTGATATTTCTAAGATCCGTTGCTGTGAGAACCTTAGAACCTTAGCTTGCAAGATATTTCCATCTTCAGCCTCAAAATCAAAAGAACGTCCAGCTCCAGAGTGATAGCTCTCAAATCCTCTCAGAGCATGTTTGTTTGTTTCTCCTGGTCCTTGACTTTGACTCTGAATTGGTGCAGGATTCCTGCTCCAATTGTTGCACTAGATTTTCCGCCCCTAAATGAAATCTTTGATGCCACACATGGACGGGGGATAAACCCTGTTAAAAAGGTTAAAAAGCTCAGCGATGAAAACACGACAAATCTGCTTATCACACAATCGGCTCAACTGGCTTTGTCTATTTTTGTTGCTGAACCAGTTTGTCTGACTGCATGGATCAACAATCTGCAGAGATTGAGTATCACATAATCATGTGCCTGCTGTTTTATTCGGTTGAAGTCGAAAATGATATTATTTAAGTCCTTTTGTGTGCTGAGAAATACTGATAGATTTTCTGTGAAGTTTAAACCCTGCTCTTGAGTTGCCCCTGCTGATACAATAATATGATCTGAGCTATGATTCCAAGAGAAACAGTGGACATAATAACGCAAACACTCTGAAAATATAATGCAAGTCAATGCAATATTCATGCAGTAAATCCTACTTTTGTGAAATGTGTGGTGTCATTGGTGTTATTGGTTAGCATGGGACAAGTCTTTATTCTGAGGTGTTTTTTGTTACTGTTGGACAGGTGTTCACACTATTGTGTCCGCCACCTGTACGAATTTGGGCCCTGAAATTTAGTTAATCTGGCCGGGGTTTCTTCCTGCAGAGCAGTTTTAAACCATTGTCCTCATTTCAACACAAATTATGCCCTTTAGAGCCTTTGAACTGAGGGGTTGAAAACTCATTTTCTTGCGGAAAAGAAAACAGCGTTTGATTAAAGAGCAGACATGACGAATCATGTAGATTATTTGATCGATTTTGGTCATTTTGAGGCTTCGGCCGCGTCCCAAACTTTCACTGTAAAGATGCATCTTGATTGAACGGTCTGTGGTTTCATGTTCTTTTCTGTATGCAGTGCTCTAAACTAGAGTTAGAGCTAGATTTTAGCATTTAGTTTGTCACTTATATCATACCCTGCTGTCAGAGCTATACTATGAATGAAAGTACATGGGGCCCATGTGGTGTTTTTCACAGCCTACCTGCATGAGATTGGGTAAAGATGAATTATTCTTCATCTTGCTATATGTTTTCTTGTGTTTTTATTAGTCTGCTAAGCAGCCATACGGACGTTCATAAGTTAATGCCTTAAGTTTGCTCCCTGTAGGAACACTTTCTAGGACAGTTCATCCTCTCAATAACCTGCGTTTTTATTTATAAATGTATATTGTGTTTCGTTTTGGCTCCCTGGTCAGAGAGTAAAGGTTTGTACCCTGACTGACTGACTGGTCATCTGAGTGTTCTGTGAAGATGTACAAATAAATTTGTTAAACATTCACCCAGCTGTGTTTGCACTGTCCTCCCTTGCAGTTTGACTGTACAACAGGCTTTAGTTCACCTCGTTCAACCACAATGACTTCAATTCTTGATTTTGTGTTTTGTTTTTTACAGGACGGTTTTTATTTCCCCCGAAAGAGAAGAGAACTGTCAGGAGAAACTGTGAATGTCACTTCACGGGACATCAGTTTAGTGATTTTCTCAGTCACTTCACACATTCGTTGGATTTTTTCAGCTGCTCAGTGGAGTAAAAAATAAAAGACCAGGAAGATGATTTGGGTCAATGAAAGTGACTTTGTTAAGAGAAGTCATGGGACAGGAAGTGTGATGTCTGCGTCTCTTGATACAACAGAGCTTAATATCTTAGGTCCAGTAGAGAGCAGCTGATTACAGGCGATGGTTACAGAAAGAAATGAAAGGAATTTTTAATAATCTGCATTAAATTCACACATAAAACCAGCACACAGGATAAAGTCTTATTTTATTTTCTAGCCATTATTTTCCTTTGAGAATGACAGCTTTCCAAAGCACTTTATACATTTAATCACATCTGTATTGAATGGACACCAAAGGCTCTCCTAACTTGATTTACCAGCGATTAAAATGACGATAGTGCAGAGCTCTGCTTGTTTTTATTAACTTAACTCTTTGGCTTCCCTAGTTTGAAATCTGAATAACACTCCTGAAGATGTTCCTCCAAAAAAAAAAAAACCTTAAACTATTTTGAACATAAATGTGGTGCCTGTGAGGAAATATTTAACCCAGCAGGTCTATGTCGGCGAAGCTCCCTGCTGGAGTTGGTTCGGCCGCTTGGGCGGTTGCATCTCCGGTAACCAGTTCAGGTTCGTCAGTCCCTGCCACACTGACGGGATTGAAAGGTTTCCAGGGCTTGGACGGGCAGTGGAAGGGGGTGTCGCTCACAGAGTCTGAGGATGCGTCGGGGGAGACGGACGATTTGGCGGCTGTGGTGTCCTCCTCTGAGGATTCCTCTTTGCCAGCCTCCTTGGCAGCCTCGGTGGGGATCGGCTGTGGGTCGGGCTTTGTTGAGGCGTTGGAAGGAACTTCATAGAAAAGGTTCCTGAGTGGAGACCAGCCAGGAGGACGACGCCTGGTGAACACCTGAACACACAGTGTACAACATGTGGATGAAGCATGTGCACTTTTAGACTGCTCTTTTTTTAGAGTGAAAGTCTCTTGTAGGCTTCCCTTTAGACCTGGCAGTGATAAAAGAGTCGGACATCATAACATCTGGTTTTCCATCAGAACCGAGCAGGTCTGTTGAGGATCCCTGTCCCTTTATCATTACTACAGTGGGGGTCTCTGATGATGTACGAGTATGCAAAACTGATTTTGTATCCTGGGTGAGTTAAAAAATGCAATAAAATATATAAACAGATAATCAAAATAAACTCCATCAATCACAATGACTGAGAACGCCTGAGAAAGAGTACGAGCAAAACAAAGCATCAGTTATACATCACAGGTTGGGGAAACACCGGTGGCTGTGCTGCTCTTTATTTGGTTTCTGAAAGGGGAAAATGCTGTTTCATGTTGGATTAGGTCGTGACAAGTGTGTCTCACCGTGGGCAGTTCCCCTGGTTGACACTCAATCTGTGTCTGGGGGGGCTCAAGTCTCCATGGTGCTATATCCACTGTTGAGTTACAGTTGGCAAACTCCTACAAACATCAGTACACACAGAGAGACATGTCAGGCTGGTCAACCGTCACATTATATCAGTGGTAGGGTGTGTTTTGTTGTCGTGTTTACCACATTGTCCTCATCAGGGACACACAGCTGGTTGAGATCTTTGTGTTCGGCCTTGGCGCAGTTGGTCCTCCTCATATCAAATTTCAGCTTGTACCTGAAACCGGCGACCACCTACAGAGACACACGCAGAAGGTAGGTGGAAAAGAAACAGGCTTTTCTCCACCTGATATTCCTCCCACATCCTCTCTTTCCTCGTGTCACCCAGTCCCTACCTGTCTGGTGGCGTGGTGGACATTGTTAAAGGCGAACAGGTGAGTAGAGTCGGAGATGGAGTTATACTTGTGGATGGAGGCCGTCAGAGGACCCCTGAGGTCCTCTGAGTTGTCAGGGATCTCCTGCGGGCAGCCCAAACACGGAGCCCTCTCTGGAATGACGTAATCATCTGGAGAGGAGAAGGATTGTAAGAGGGAGAAAAAAAGAGAGGAGACGGCCGGCTTTTAAAGAAGTGGTCACTGGTGATCTTCTCAGATTTACTTTCCAAAAGCTGTCTGAAAGGTTTTGGCAGTTTTTTTTTAGTTTTTAGGTGTTTTTTTTTTGCCAGGATCTTTTTGTTTTGGTATGTGATTTATCTTTTCTCTCTCTCTCTCTCTCTTGTTTTTTGCTTTTTGTTGCAAAGATCTATTTTGTCTATTGACAACTTATGCACCTGCCAAACATTTTGACATTTGAAAAAATAAAGTAAATCCACTTGCACCTGCCTCTCAGGGCCTCCGTATTATTCTGTGCAGGGAAATGACTAGATCAGCTCATCTTCAAGCTCCATAGTGCCAAATGGAGCACCACGAGTGGTCAGTTCAGCACCCGCATGTTACACCAGAACGCCCTCTCTACCTCTGCTGTTCTCAGCAGCACGGAGGACGATGATGTTTCTTTGATTTCTGGTCCCCAAAAATACGTGACAACTTACATTTAACAAACATTATTGTCTAGTTTATAGTAAAACGTATCTCACTTGCTGTCTTTGTACGTTGTATACTGTTCTGTTGCCAGAACATTTCATTTGTACGTTTTGGCAAATAAGATTTTGCACTCAACATGAATATTCATATGGGGGGAAATCTAGTGAATGTGTTTACGCTGCAACCAGGCTGTTTACTAACAGCTTTAAAACCTCACAACCTTTCCTTCACTCAGGCCGAAGTTACATTTTCCAAAGTGGGCCTTAAAGAGTTGACAGTTGGATAAAACATTGAATCTATTTGCCGTGGGCTGATGGTGAGCTGGTTAGGCAAACAGATTAAAGTCTAGACTGTGACTGCCTTTTATGGTGTGATAAGTTAATAATGTGCAGATAGTGTTGGTAGATTACACAATGCCCTGCGCCCACCAGTGTACATCTTCCTCAATGACTCACTGTTTTCTCTCTGAGAAATATGCTCTGCTCTCACAGAGTCAGGGTGGACTAAATCAATACACCAGAGATTTGTGCTGTAGGAAAAGCTCCAAAAAGGACCGAATCATGCTGAAAAGAGCTGAAACAACTGTGGATATTAATAATTTAAATTGTTGTCAATATGTGGGATGAGACTTACAAGAGGCCCTGCGGAGGCATGACATGACAAGTAATACGTCTTACACGAGGCTGCAAGTTGCACAAGTTGTTTTTTCGTGCTCGTTGAGAGCATTTTGAAAGAAGTTCAACTGTCTAGAGCTCACACATCTAAAATGTTTTTATGTCTGTTGTTTAATTCTTACAAAAGGTTATCAGATGGACTACTGGGTGAGGCTGGGAACAGTTGCTAGGCAACCAGCAGACTCTTCAGGAAGTCACAACCCACCGACACCTTGCTCTGTCAAAATAATGTTTTGTGTTTAAATGTTTTACAGGCTGTTTCCCTCTGTCTGTCTCCAGTCTTTATGCTAAGCTAAGCTAACTGCCTCCTGGCTCCAGCTTTGTATTGATCAAAGAGACATGACAGTGATATCGGCCTTCTCATCTGACTCACTACCTGACAGCAAATAAGAGCATTTTTGCAAAATGTGCAATTATTCCCTCCAAAAAAAAATATGTTTCACTGCACTTGCAGATAATTCTGCTGATTCTTCTCATGTCACGACTGTTAAAAACATTTTTTTTTTTTTCATGTTTAATTCAATTTCAAATCATGCACTCACCGAGCACACAGTCCACCTGTCTGGTGTCTGTTTCAGTCTCTGTCATGTAGACTGTGGCATTGCATGAAATTGGCTTCTGGAGGTAACAACAGGACACATGACCTTTACATTAACTAGTGTTGGCATTATTATGTTGTATTATCTCCACAGACATGCATGCAGGGTGAACATTACCCTGTCCACAGCCAGATAGTCACAGTCAGTCCAGGGTTTGCTGCTCCCAGCCGTGCAGTCACTCCTCCTGCTGGTGAACTGCAGTGAGTACACCGAGTCTGCTCCATTCTCTGACTGGAGAGACAAGACACCCACAGTACATCAGAAGCTCTATGCACTTTCATACATCCGAGGAATATTAAATGGCATCGTTTTTTTTTAAGAGCTTATCCGCTACTCATGTGGATATGCAGATAACCACACTTTTCACTTTTGTTCCGATCACCTACCTTGCTGGCGGTTACTGTCTGAAAGAGGGCCAGCTTATTTCCTGCGGTCAACTCTTCATTGAACTTGGTGACAGCGCTGTGGACGGCCTTCTCCACAGACGGGTCATCACAGAAGATCAGGACACCGGGAGGGACCTCCGCTACCTCCTGGAGGGGCAGAATTATAAGCCACACAGAAACAGAAGGAAGTGACTTTCTGCTTCTACTTTTTGTGTTATCATTTTTTAAAATATTTTTTTTAATGACACCATCTGAGACTGGATATGCACTCCAGTAAAGTTTACCCAAGCAAAGTTTGTGCTATTTTCTACTTTACCTAAATATTTCCATCTTCTGCTTCCTTACACTTCTACCACACCGCAGTTCAGAGGAAAATATTGTTCATTTTACTCAACTGTATTTATTTGACAGCTGTATTTACCACTACCTTTGTTTGATTTAACTTTTTTTTTTAATGAAAAAAAAACACGTGATCTAGAGCTGCAGCAAAGAGTCACATATTTGATTAGTCGGTGAAGAAAATCAATAGCCACATATTTTGAGAATGTATTGATCGTTTCAGTTATCTTTGAAGCTTAAATTTGCCAGCCCTGGTAGGGAAACGCTGTTTTTCTTTCGTCTGCGTGTCTCTGGGTTTTGGACTGTTGATTGGACAAAAGAAGCATTTTGAAGATGCCACTTTGGACTTTGTTAGTTGCAGCCTTAATATGATAATCTGATGTTATTTGATGCTTTGTCCAAAATTAACTGCCCCAAAGTATATGAGGTAGTTTGACATTTACAACATTAAAATCTCTCTTACATGTTAATGCATTAGTGATATAAATCCTGAATTTATACCTAACACTTATTCTCCACTTCATTTCAGAGAAAAATATTAATATCTTAATAATCAGTCACATTTATCTGATGGCCACAGTTACTGATTACTTTTCAGACTGGTATATAAGCGTTAACAATAAACATGATCACCTTATAGAATATGAAGCATTTTATAGTATAGAAAATCTGTGACCTACAACATTAAAATGCTGATTGATTGTGTAACAGTGCATCAAAAATGATTTTCAGTTTTGATATTTTGACTTTCAGTTCACTAAAGTTCTCAGTACGGCACTTCTTCTTGCAGTGGACTATTTCTATAGTGTGGTTTTACTACTTTTACTTCACCAAAGGACCAGAATGCTATTGGTGCTCCTCTGTTCTCGATGTAATCCAGGTTTTCAGTTGTGATTTCTGATACTTACCTGCCCAAAGACTGAGCTGTGGAGGCACAGCAGGCCCAGCACACACAGCCCCACTCCGCTCCTCATCGTCCGATCCTGATGGATGTTTGGCTCTGCTCTGCTCTGCTATGAAAGTGGCAAGTTGATATACACTTTTAGCCACACTTTACTTATAACAAATGTACACACATCTCATGTCCAACAGATGTCCTAATCCTGGCAATTTGTATCTGGATCAATCTCATATTCTACTATCATTTTCAAGCTTTACTTTGACTGAGTGACACTTACAATTTCTGCAGTCGGATGCCTGCTGCTGATCCTGCCGGGGCTTGAAGAGGAAAAAATTCAACTCCTCTCCACACAGAAATGTGCGACGGACTGAAGGTCTCCTGAAACTGTGGGTGGGAATCCTCAGAAAGATGATGACACATGGATGGACGCATACACAGAGGACAGGAGGGCAGAGAGGAGATGATGCACACACACACACACACACACACACACACACACACACACACACACACACACAGATGCGAAACGCTCTGTCGGTAAAAGGCGAGTAAATGTTTGCTCTTTTGTTTGCCCTCCTACCTGTCGAGTCAATACAACAGTCAGTATCAGAGAAAAGAGAGCACGTAAGGAGATGCACCGACTTCCATTATTAGAGACTTTAAAACAGCAAGCGGTGTCTTACATCAACACACATAATCACACATTTACAAAGTAGAGTTGATTTGCATTGAATGTACAGTAGCAACGTTTTCCCTTGTTGCACATGTTCAGAGGCTACTGCGTGTCACTGTGTGTGTGTTTTGTGTGTTTCAACTGGTACTTTGTCCTCGTCGACCTTTGGCCTCTGCCTCTGATTACCCCACCGCTCCTCTGTGAAATGAGGTGACATGTGCTCAGATGTTACACTCCATATGCATGTATCATACAGACATTGTGTTTGCCTTGTCTGCTCGGTATAACTGTAGAGGATTACACCAAAGTTCACCAAGTACATGAACGTCATCTTACCTCTCAGCTGATGACGCCACGCTCCAGTCTTCCCTGTGTCCCTGAAGGAACCACTGTAGCCCCATTATTTACAGCTCTGTAGTTAAATATACAAAGTAAGTAAGTACATACATATATAGTTTTGAAGACTGTAATGGGGGGAAAGTGTGATTATGTACAAAAATAGGTAAGTGTTCATCTATAAGAGCATAATTCTGCCCTCTTGTGGCTACAAGTGTGCCAACTAATCCTGTGCTGCGTTTTAGGCGTCACCAGATTTTAGACTGTTTGGTGTTTCATCCTGGATGGTGGCTTTGACACTCACTAGTCCTCAGCCTCCTTCCTTGCGTCCACTTAGCGTACGAGAGTGGACCTGGGGGTGCGACCCTCCCTGCATTGTGAGGAGCTTCCTTGTCTTGTTATCAGTGGCCTCTGTCTCCTCTTCACACCAGTGTAGGTGTTGATTGCACGGACCTTGTTCTTTCCGTTCAGCTGTATTTTCAGCTTTTCGGCTTCTAGGTGGCTGCTCTCCCCATCTGCTCGTTGCCCTCTGGTAGTTCAGCCAGTTAGTTAATCTTCCATCTCTTCTTTGCCACTTATCTGGTGTGATATACATTTAATTTGAAAAGTTGGAAGACTTTTCATAGAAATATTAATAAGCACATTTTCATTAAAAATATGTTCTTTTTAATTGAAAAACACTAAATGAATATAGAAATATAGGGAAATACAAGAACAAACAAAACTGACAAGCATCCAGCTTCCAAAAGACACAGACAAACCACAACCATTTACACCATTTCACCTTTAGTTTGGTCTCAAAAATCACCCACCAACTGCGATAGTGTCTGCTGGTGATGTTTTCAGTTTCTGATTGAGTGTGTGTGTGTGTGTATGTGTGTGTGCGTGTGCGTGTGCGTGTGCGTGTGCGTGTGTGTGTGTGTGTGTGTGTGTGTGTGTGTGTGTGTGTGTGCGTGTGGTCATCATCGCAAAATGTGGTCCTGGTTACACCCTCTGTGATGGAGAACTATGACAGAAGCAGTTCTGAGAAGTTTGCAAACTGTTTATATGTCCGTCCATCTGTCTGTCTGTCTGTCTTGTCTTTGGACAGATGTTGTACAGGCAATAGCACCACAATCGTGCATGATGCAGTCCTGAAACTGTACAGGTGACATAAAAATGAGGGCCAACATTCAAAAATGGCCACGATTCAAGCAAGGGAGGCCAGAAGTAGGGAGGTAGGAAGTAGGAAAGGTGCCATTGTCCTCCCTCCTTATGACAATGGCCCACATTTGTTTTAAGCTGAGGATCACTGTATCTCAGTTCCAATCATTCCCGTCCACTCTAGTGGAGCTGGTATTGTTTGCACCTCTCCTGTGTGTCTGTCTGTTGACAGGTGTTTATCATCAACGACCGTGCAAGATACAGTCAGGAAACTTTACATGTATGTAGTGAAGATCAAAATGAGGGGTTCCAAAATGGGCCACAGGAAATGAAGCTGGACCACAGCAGCAGCTTTGAGTGCTTTTGCCAGATGTTCAATATGTCAGAATTTGCAAACACAAAAGCGCCACAACTGTGCAAAAAGCAGTCACACAACTTTGCAGGTGTGAAGTTGAGCACAATGACCACAAAGACACAGGAAAGGATCACAAAGACACGCAGTGACCACAAAGAGAGACGGTCTGAAGTGACACTTGTCTCCGGGCTCCTGTAGAGGAGGGCTGTGCTGGGGCTTTGACCTGTCTGTGCCCAGGGGCCCGCTGTCTCAGAACCCATCCGTGTACAGGAAGGGACCTTAATTTGAAGTTTACTTTATTATAACTATGTTCTATAATGTTAGAGTCATTTTGTAGAGTTATTGATGGCTGACAGGCTCCTCCAAGCTTCGACTGTCTAACTGCCATGTAGTCACCATCAGACGTGTGATTTCACTCCGCCTCCTGTGACACTTCACTTCCTCTGCACGGCTCCTTTAGGTGTTTAGGTGTTCAACAGTTTCACAGTTACGAGGCAAACCACATCTGCAACACTCACACTGCCCTTATCATCTTGTTTTTTCCGTCCTTATTCTATTCTTTTCTTTTTTCCGATCATGGTGCTGGGGTCGCTTCTCTTCCTGGCTGTTCTTCTTCCAGGTAAGTTTGATAATATTCAAAATCTCATTTCAACATTAGATAATGGACTGCGAACTCCGCCAGCAGACAATTCTTTGTCTTTGTAAAATTCTGTATTAGAAGTAGTTTGGGTTGTTTTTTTTTGGAGGGACGGATAAAGTTTCTGCAAATGAAAGAAATTCTGTTCAGCGTCGTGATCAGATAAAATAAAAATTGAGAACAGTTTTCTCTGTGACAGAGAGAAAGAAACATCCATGACGTCCCAAATGATGGTCATTTTATAACGTGATTATTCATTTAGCCATTTATATGACTTTTCTTTTTTGAGATAAAAAATAAAGGGACTACAAGTCTAATTTTGTTGTATCATGATAATAACATTTCTACCTTGAATGTTTATGAGCTGCCCTATTCTGTAATCATGTGCTCAGACACAAGCAGGACAAACATCATGGTAATGAAACTGTGACATTTCAGAAGATGGTTTACTCATGTATGTATCTGTCATACGATGGTGTTAACCCTCTTAAAAAGACTGATGTTTCTTTGCACTTGGAAGGTATGAGTGCTGGTTTCCTTTCCCACACACTGATCGTTGGTTTAGTGGTCTTTAGTGGTCCCACACTTCACACTTAACAATCTGTCTTTCTCAGTCTGTGGTTTAAGCAAACTGGCGATGTGACTTTTGTTCTCATTGTATCAGCTGGTTGTATAGAAATGTCACCATGACATCGCCTTATTCATTTTTTCAAATATCGAGATGGACATTGTTTTCAAAAAGAGGGAAATAATCTGCAAAACACAAGTTTTACAACAGCTGTAGCTTTAATGCTGTTTGTGCCATGTGCCATTGTTAACATACTCTAACTGTTGTACGTTGTCATTTCTGTAAACTGTGGGACGGAAATGTTAGATGAAATTTACCCACTGGCTTCTGCAACATTTTGCATTTAAAGATTGCTTTCAAACTTTGGCTGGACTACCACTGTGACCACAAAAGCACAAATAACATGATATATACGTAAAATGATTATGTGTGAATTGCAACAAAAAGGTTCAATATCAACCGAGGATCGTCCCACATTATTGCCTCATTTTGTGGCCCTGTCACTTCAAAGGGTCCCTGACTCTATGATTTACTCTCGCGGTGAATATTTCTGATGAAATCTGGCCATACTTGCGTTCAGTGGTGAAAGAAGAACTCATTTAAAGGGGTTCCATTACATTACATTTGCATATGATATTGATAATGTTTTTATTGCCCACATGAGAGTGGATTGTAACGTGATGTGAAAAACGTCTTTACCGGTCTGTGGACGATTTATTGAAGTAGTTTAATGTCTGCTGGACTGTGGATTTCTTTGTGAAGGACTTGAGGGCCTCCTGCGACAGTCCAAAGGATGTGACTTCATGCACGTTCTGGAGCTCCTCTCTCCTTTTCGCGAACACAGAGCAGCAGTAGCTAATGTTGGTTTAGAGATGGAGTCTGCTGACATAAACTAACGACACAGCAGTTCCATAGCCCCTTTAAGTAAAAGTACGAATACCACACTGTGAAAACACTTGACTATAAATACAAGTTCTGCACTCTAATTTAGTAAACAGTATGTTAGTATGATCAGCAAAAATGCACTCAGAGCATCAGCCGTGCATCATATACAAAAAGATCGACTTTTCGTGGAGTGATGATGCATTTTCCACCTGATCCAAGAGGATTTTAAATAGTTTATTTAGCTTAAGATGCAGGAGCACATGAAGGAAACACTTTTATTGGACAGTAAGGGTATAAACAAAGTGTAATCTGAAATCTAACTAGTAACTTAAGCTGTGAGACAAAGTTGCATAAAATGGAAGTACAAGTGCCTCAAATGTGTATTCAAGTACAGTACTGTAGCGAATGTACTTATTTACATTTCATCACTGGTTGTATTTGCATCGGAAGAACAGGATCCAAAGTGAAAACTACGAAGGGATTGTCAGTGGTAGAGATTTATTGATTTGGAAATCCTACCTTTTCATTTAACACTAAAACTTCTGGCAACACTGAGAGCAACATGTGTCTTCCTCCAGCAGGCGTCCACCTCAAGAGAAATGACGGCTCCATCCAGCCTCCCCCCGACTCCAAGCGGCCCGCTGAGGCTCAGATCTACAAGCCGGTCCTGCAGCCTTCTGAGGCCATTCCTCCAATAGGTACAGCGACACAAGACCAGAGTCATTTCCTCAGTCTTTCCTCACCCACCCACACACCTGTTCTCATCAACACTCACCTGAGCTTCACCCACCCATCTCCCCACCTGCAATCAGCCATCATTACTAATTCCACTTGACTTTTGTTGTTTGCTGTCAGATCATTTTGCTGTGTTTGTTGTCTTTCTTGAGGCTCCTGTTCCAGTGTTGTTATTCTGTTATCTCCGACCTGTAATCCACCCGAACCTGTTCCTGCCTGTTTGACCCTTCTTGACTGTTTCTTGGATGTTGGATCCATGCCTGCTCTCTGTGCCTGTGTTGGACTGCTGCCCTCTGCTTTTGGACTCTTGCCTGTCTCACCATTGTGCCTCCGCTTTGGTGTAAATAAATTATTGATGCTCTGCCTTCATTCTTCTGCATTCAGCCCTGACAGTGATGGAATCAAGGCGAGCTGCAGCATAACAGCATAAAGGCTGTATGAAAACAGATGAAACACAATCTTATTGTTTGCAAAAACAGAAATGCCAGTGGCTTCTGTCAGCTGCCTCGCTGACGGCTTGGTTTCTGACAGTGGTTGGCACTGTGAGGGTATCAAAACTCATTTATCTGCTTTATAATTTTAATGCTGAAAGCTGCCACTGGAGACTGAAGCAGGTTTGATCAGTGGATAATACACTGCAGTCCTTTGGCTTCACTCAAAGTTAGAACTCATACTAATGCGTCATTACTGTAAGACTGTATGTATGGCTGATCTAGATTGTATCATATTACGCAAATGTAATGTATGACATACATGCCACTATATCAAGAGTGATGCTGCCATATACAGTATGCTACCTATAAAGCAGTAGGCTATATACATAGTGATAACGCACCATTTAAACTGACATATATAGCTGCCTCTGGGCTTTTTTAGTTGAACTTCATTCAAAATTGTAACCATTTTTTTTTTCGCTTTTTAACATTTTACATGTTTGCATATCTGACACACACTAACAATTCTAGTTTTAGTAACATCTAATGTACAGTCGTACAACCACAACTTCACAAGGACATGAAGATAGTTGTATTCCCTTGATATAATATACATATAAAATATAAAACATTTTAAGGTAGAATCATCAGGATATAGAGTTCTGTTTGTATATAAAACCTGAACTTTGTGAATGAAAAGTAAAACAAAGTGGGGGGTTCTATTGGCTGCAAGAACAGTCAGTGTGTAGGTCTTTTACAATACATGATAAGATAATATTACATAATTGTGTCCAGTGTAACATTTGGTTGTTTGGTATGTGTGTGTGTGTGTGTGTGTGTGTGTGTGTGTGTGTGTGTGTGTGTGTGTGTGTGTGTGTGTGTGTGCGTGTGTTTTATGTACAGGGACCTACATGCTGAAAAACACACTTGGGAAACCCTGCATCAAAGCCACAGTGGGAGTTGAGTACATCGTCATGGAAAAGAAGGTTAGAGGCTGCGACTGGCTCAGTACTGTGTGTGTGTGTGTGTGTGTGTGTGTGTGTGTGTGTGTGTGTGTGTGTGTGTGTGTAAAACCTTCTGGCATTTCAGCACTTTTCGCAGGGTGTGTGTTTGCGTCAGCATGTCTTTGTGAGGTGTTACGAGTTGGTTTCACTGTTCAAACTGTAAAAATCTGAAATCACCATCAGCTCTTTTTAAACTGAGGAAAACTGCGATATAAGTCAAAAATGTTAATATGGTCACAAGCTATACATGATGAAGAAACACTGAGTGGTCTGCTGATAATAAGTAATATTCCTCTCCTATGTGTCTTCACAAGAGCTGGTATTTCAACCTGGACCCATCCAGGGTCAGGGCCAGCGGCCGCTGTGACGACAGAGATGCCGTTCTGTCACTCACACTGCCAGACAACGCTGCCAGTCTGCAGATCTACTTCAAAAAGGTAGAAAACACACACACACACTCATCTCTGTGTGTAGTTTGGATGTTGTCCCACAGTCCAGCGACTTGCAGGAAGTCGTGGAACTAAGTACTTTAAATCAAGTATTCTACGTACGTACAAATTTGAGGAACCAGGTTTTTGCTGGAGTGTTTCCATTTCACGCAACGTCATCTGTGATGTTTGTTTACTTGGACAGAGGTGTTCATATGTTCACAATTCATTGATTTCTTTAGGAGAAGACTCTTTTCTACGTCACCAAGCTGACGGCTCACGTGTCCCCTCTGCCTGTCTGCAAAGGATGTCCCAGTAAGACCACACAGAGAGAAGAGAGAGAAAACACAGCTGATGTATTTCCTGCTGCAAACACAGCACATGTAATGTTTCCCATATTACATCTCATTCCTCACAGATAAGACATACTCAGGTTTGGTGGACCACGAGAAGCTGTTCAAAACAGCTGACGGACGGAGTTTCAAGTGCAAATCTGAGAATCTGCTCCTGATGTCGTCGCAGCTGCAGATCAAGCTGGTTCCTGTGCAGATACAGGCCTTCACGCTGTCCAGTGGACAGTATGGAAAAGGTGACTGAAATAAGTCTTTTCCACGACTTTCGGAAGCATCTGAAACTTGAATAAATATCATTGTTTTGCAAGACAAGGACCAAATTCACAGTGCTCATTTGAAAGGAAATCAACATTTGTTAAGTATCCACACATGGACAAATGAGTGATCATGTGCATCAGTTTTGCTGAATTTCGCATGCGGAAAAGTTCCCTTTTTACCTCCATGTGTTTGGACTGTATAGTTTTGAGAAACTTGACACTCTGTTTAGCTTCCACACAGTCCAGCAGCCATTTAGGGAATGATAAGCCATGACAAATCTCTGAAAACAGTGGCTGCAGTCAGTGCTTTCTATCAGGTTTCATAGTCTTTATGTATCTCAGACTTCTGGGCCGGAGGCAGGAAGTTGAGCCAGATAAAATACAATCACATCTGATGGAAAGGCTGGCTGGTGACCCTTTCTTAATGGTTGAGAAGACCTGGAGATCTGGGTGTGATGTAAGCTTTCTACTTGTGTGTTAGAGAGAGAAACTGCTGCAGAACAGCAATATTAACGAACACAAAAACGAACGGGTTCAAATTGTGTTTGTGCCACAAATGCAGACTTCAGAAGCATTAAATCAAGGCCCTTAATCTGTCTTAAAGATTTCCTTCTCCTCCCTGCATTTTGCTCTCCTCATGTCTCTTCAGAGATCGAGTGTTGGGCCGACTTCAACAAGCGAGTTATTCCCATCATCATCGGGGCCACAGTGTTGGGTCTCATTCTGATCGCCGGGCTGACCTACCTGTTCATCAAAGACCGCCGCAGACAAGGATACGAGAGTCTCTGAGCAGAAGCCGGATGAGGGTTTACTCCAGCTCATGCAGTGTTTCATACTCAGTTACTGATATGAAAAGTTCTCAATAATCTGCTTCACTTGAACTTTCCCCCTGGAAGTCTTTTAGCGATAAGAAAGAGGTCTTATGTCAAATAATCTGCTGTAAATGCAAAAAATGTTACATTTATCTATCCGACTAGTATTTGTTTTTCTTATTTTCTTCCGTTCTCTTTGGAACGTCTTTTAGATTTTGCATTTCATTGAAGCTTGATTCTGTTTTCAGTGATAACGGAGTGCTCTTTTTTGTAGTAGTTGGATTTATTGCATATTCAGCAGTTATTCAATAAAAGGGAAAGGACTGAAAATGTGTAATAGAGCCTTTAATTTCACTTTCAGTATCATTGGCATTCAAAGTTTACATGTCATAATATAACCCTTGAACTTCACAGTTCACAAGATCAAGTTTTGCAGTTTCATCACAGTTTATTATTCAGTTTTGCTTGATTGCAGTATGTTAGCTATAATGAGCACTGAGATTTTCTTTGTGTTGCTAGAATAGTTGTTAAATGCTGTATTTTTCAACTTATGTGTAGGATTTTACTGTTATTTCAAAACAAATACAAATAAATAAAAGTGATATTTTAATATTGTTGTTGTTGTATTGTTGTAATTTTTCTTCCTTGCATGTACTTCACCAGTCATTTGACAGAGAAACGCTGCCATCTGGTGGTGGTTTCTTGTAACTGCTGCTTCCTCCACACCTCCAAAACTTTCGTTCTCATTGGCTGTCGACACTACGAGTCCCTGGAAAGGCCATAAATGATAAAACAAACATTTATTAGCGTGTGGCATTATTTATTAGTTCGACTATAGAAGTTTAAGGCACCATGTGTTGCGGTCTGTATAATTTGAGAGCGTTGCTGTAGTTTAAAAAGAACCAAGCAGTGTATGAGCTGTTTAGTTAATTACCGCTTCGCCTTTTCCAACTCAGCTTGTCAGTCTGTCAGTAAGCTAGCAGCTAGCCTCAGTAGCTGGTAGCTATGGCTGCAGTTATCCTGAGTTTTCCAACTCTGCATGGTCTGAGGATATTCACACAGTGAGTACATAACACCCTTACATGACTGCTGTGATCTTGACTGCAAAGATCTGACGTTATCTCCCCCAACCCGCTTTTATGAACCTTATTTTGTAACGTTAGCTCACAGCTATCAAGTTTGCAAGCTGCTCAATGTTAACGCTACTTTGAGCTAACCTGACAGATATACTTGTGCAGCTTTCATTGACACACATCACATCCTAATTATCTGCCGGTGCTCAGGATCATTCATCTGTGAAACACTGCGATATTTCTTCCCTCAGTATCAGCGTGTTGACAAAATGTGTTGTCGTTGTTCGAGCTAATGACTCAGATAAGAGTAGAGCAAGGTTAAATAAAGGTAGCAAACTGTCAGCTAGCACGGCTAATGTGCAGGCACAGCATGTACACCAGTGCGACCAGCCTTCATTAGTATCACCTTCGGCTCAGTTATTTACGCTGGGTTTTGCTCTCTGTTTGCCGTACATGCTATATCTTAAATCCTCCACCATGGCAGCAGAACGTTACTTATATTTAGCATCTGCTCTGCCCTTCACAGACATGCACAAGTGTGACTGGTACTCAAGTTTGTGTTCTCTCCTCTCCTCAGAAAATTGTCATGGACCAAAAGAGGTGTGAGGTTCGTTTCAGGAGGTGAGTAAAGAAACATGCTCAGTAACAGAAAGTGCTCTCTGGCTGACTCAAATTGAAAAGGTGTGTTATGTCTCAGTTGGGTGATAGTTGTGTTCCTAAATGCAGTGCTAGAGATGTCCATCTGCTTGGGAACTGTTGTCTCTCCTCCTGAGGGCCAGCGACATTTAAATGCACATACCAGTGTTATTGTGATACGGGCCAAGTAAAACTTAAGTGCCCCCAATAACTGTTATTTAGTTATCAATGTATTTATTAATTGTTTGCTGTGTTAATTATTAAAAAAAAATTGAGGGGGAAAAAAATGCCCCATGCATTTTTCTTGGAGCCCATCGTAACAACTCACAACAATCCAAACCCAAAAACATCAAATTAGGAAAACAATTTTTGCACAACTCAAGATGTAAAACTAGCTGATTTAAAAGAAAGAAAGAAAAAAAAAATGCATATAGTTTCTGAATATTTGAAAGAGTTTCAATAGTCATTTTTTACAGTATTGTTGCACAGGTACCACACAACAGGGTTTCCTTTCCACTGTATTTCAAGACCAGTGGCCTTGCATTACAATTCAGTGTTGGAGGTTGTGTGTGTAAAGTTAGCAAGTGTGCGGTGGAGAGAGAGAGAAAAAGAAAGAAATAATTAGAGCTATGCCGGTGAAATGATATTTAATGCTTACTACACTCATTTTGCTGTGTCTGTTTTCCACCGAGGTATCCAAAATGGTATCGAATATTTATATTTTTCAATGTAGTTCGAAATTCCAGAAACGGGACAACACTAAAACAGACCTTGGAGAACGATAGTTGCAAGCCTTTTAAAACAATTTGCACTTTTGATTTCATGAGAGAGAGGTGATGAGTGTTGTATACCTCATTTTAAGAATGTTGTTGTTGTTTGGGGAAAAAGAAAGCAAGCCTCTAAATTGTCTGCCGTGTTTTCTCCAGGGGTTGGAAGGATAGACAAGGTGCTGATCGCCAATCGAGGAGAGATTGCGTGTCGTGTGATGCGCACAGCCAAGAAGATGGGCGTCCGCTCCGTGGCCGTGTACAGTGATGCAGACAGACACTCTATGCATGTGGCCATGGTGAGATGCAGGACAGCCCTGTCTTGTTCTTTAGTATTTGTTCTTCTCAATCGTTGTTTCTGTTCTACAGTTTCTGCTCCTGCTTTATCAAACGCATTATATTTGTTGGAAATGGTGTGTTTTTCTTTTTTTTCGGTTCGGTTTCTTTGTAGGCAGATGAAGCCTACTACATCGGCCCTCCACCCTCCCAGCAGAGTTATCTCTGTATGGAGAAAGTTTTAGAAGTGGCCAAAAAGTCTGGATCACATGTGAGTAATCCTGCTCTTGTGTGTTGTGAACAGTTTTCATTTTCTTTTTTGATTTCTCCTTAAAGGAGCTACTTCAGAAGGAAAGGTAGATTGTGATGCTCAGGTCTTTTAAATCACTTAAATTATTACGTGTTTGTCACGTTGAACTTTTTCATCTTGGACAGTGGACCAACAGGTTTTGGCTTTGACGTTGTTAAATGTGATGTTTCTGTGTAGGCGGTCCACCCTGGTTACGGCTTTCTGTCAGAAAACACAGAGTTTGCAGAGGCGTGTAAACAGGAAGGCATCATCTTCATCGGGCCGCCTTCCTCTGCCATCCGAGACATGGGCATTAAAAGGTAACGCACATGCATATACAATACAACAGTTATATTCTCTTGTTTTCACAAGTCTCAACAACTGACTTTTATTACTTCTCTCCTTTTCAGCACATCCAAACACATCATGTCGGCTGCTGGTGTGCCAATCATTGGTGGTTACCATGGAGAGGACCAATCAAATGAGAGGCTGCAGGCAGAGGCTGCCAAGATAGGATACCCTGTGATGATAAAGGCAGTCCGGGGAGGAGGAGGGAAGGTGAGTGGGCGTGAAAAGTCCTTTAAGGATTTCTTGAGGGCCTTAAGAACTTTGACAAAGTAACTTCAGGAAACATAAAAGCACCTTTTGGGTGTGTACACTGTATGTCTGTGTCTGCCTTTGTGTGTTTAGGGAATGCGTATCGCACGGTCGGACTCGGACTTCTTGGAGCAGTTGGAGTCGGCGAGACGAGAAGCCAGAAAATCCTTCAACGATGACGTCATGCTGGTTGAGAAGTTTGTGGAGGATCCCAGGTAATAATCGTTTATTCATACTGCTTTTCAGCCACCTTGGCATGTTTCCCTATGTTCACATGAGAAGATCTTTTTATATTCTTCCATCTGTCTGTCTCTTGCAGACATGTGGAGGTTCAGGTGTTCGGGGACATGCATGGTAACGCTGTGTATCTGTTCGAGAGAGACTGCAGCGTCCAGAGGAGACACCAGAAGATCATAGAGGAAGCACCGGGGGTGAGTGAGGAATGTCGGTACGCGGGTATCTTGTTGAATTAATAGAGGTGGTTAAGGAACTGTGAAAGTTTCTGTTATTTCTGCTTTTTTTTTTTGTTGCGTTTCTCTAATTAAGATATGTAAGACATTTGGATCAGGTGGATCTAGCAATCGGGAGCATGACTTTCTATTGAAGAAGAGGAAAGGGACACAGCATGTGTCTTATATGTGATTCGGTCCTGAGCTATGAATGCTCTTCTCTCGTGTTCCTACCGGGGGCGTGGCTTATCCGTGCTTACACACAGCCAAGAAGGGAATCTGGTTTGATTGACAGTAACAGGAGCTGAAGACGCACGATCAGTGCAACACTTTGAGATACTTTGGCCCCAGAGGGAAAACCACGCAAAAATATCTGCAATTTTCAATCGTGTCGCAACTCCAAATGCCATCACCAAACGTACCGCAACCGATATGAACCTGGAACCAGTGGCGAGGTTGCTTGTAGCTCCTCTGCTGTAGAGGGGAGGGAACCTAGCCCTGCCTCGTGCACTGACACACTTCCACACACCGGCAAACACAAAAAGACAGGATTTGACCCGTCATGGCTGTCAGAGAGGAAGTACTCCTCCTGGCTTTACAAGGCAGATATAGGTTCAGTGTAAAAATAAGGTGTTTGAAGGAACAAAAGAAGGAGACTGTGCTGTCGAACAAATGAACCCCTGTGGACAACTGAGAAAGAAATCTTGTTTTGATGCAGAATGACCGAACAAGTTCCACTTTTCCATCTTTTGACGTGATAAATGACTTGATAGGACACATTAATCAAAGTGTGCGTGCCTGTATGTACAGAAGTATTTATTTTCATTAGTCGTGTAAACAGTTTAGCCTTTTTTGGAATGAGGCCAAAACCTGAAATATTTTGTGCATGTACATTTAGTCAACAAGGACACCACACAAATGAGGATTAAGTGTGAGGCTCTATGGTGTGAAACTGGGTATTAGGACTATGATCTCTTGCATTTGTTTGTTTAAAGTTATAAATGTTTCACAGTGTTTCTACTCTTCTCTGTGTATTTTTCTCAGCCTGGTATCAGTCCGGAGGTTCGGAGGAAACTTGGAGAAGCAGCAGTGAAAGCAGCCAAGGCTGTCAACTACGTAGGAGCAGGTGAGACACACAAACACTCACCCACACACATCTCAACACAGAGCCTCAGCACACAGTATAGTGACATCCTGTTGTTTGTCTTGCTGTGAAGGTACGGTGGAGTTTATAATGGACGCCCAGCACAACTTTTACTTCATGGAGATGAACACGAGGCTGCAGGTGGAACATCCCGTCTCCGAGATGATCACAGGAACCGACCTGGTGGAGTGGCAGCTCAGGGTGAGAGAAGGAACAATAAATGAATTTCTGTCAACAAAAGTCTGTATTTCGGTTGCACTTATAACTGTAATATCTCCTCCAGGTGGCGGCCGGGGAGCGCCTGCCTCTCCTCCAGGATGACATCATTTTAAGCGGGCATTCTTTTGAGGCTCGGATCTACGCCGAGGACCCAAACAACGACTTTCTTCCGGGGGCTGGGCCTCTACTGCATCTCTCCACGCCTCCACCAGACCAACACATACGCGTAGAGACTGGAGTCAGAGATGGTGGGAGTCTACATCTAACTCTCTACACACAAAACGAAGATATTAAGTAATAAGACCAACAAAGAGATCTCTGGGAAACTATTGTTGGCTGGTCTCCACTGATTTGTTCAACTCTCTGTCTGCTCTTTGTGAGGAATTCTTGATTAGTTTTTATCGACTCACTTGTGATATCTAATAAAAAGAAAATTAGAAAATGAAACTTTCAGTCGGACTGTATAATGAAGGACGAGCAAGGGACAGATGAAATTAATTACCATAATGCAAAAAACACGGAGAGCTTTACAACTGACCTAGCATTTGTGTTTAATCGTGTGTGTGTGTGTGTGTGTGTCTTCAGGGGACGAGGTGTCGGCACATTATGACCCAATGATCGCCAAGCTTGTTGTGTGGGCAGAGGACCGATCTGCTGCCTTAAAGAAGCTGCGGTACTGCTTACGACAATACAACGTAAGACACAAACAAAATGAGCCCTCACTGTCACCTTTAATTTAAATTATACAACAAATGCATAAACAGTGCCTATAATTTACGATTCTGCATCCACACTTTCTCTGCCTCCTCTCTGTCTAAAGATCGTGGGACTGAACACTAACATCGAATTCTTGCTGAGTCTGTCGGGCCACCCAGAGTTTGAGGCCGGAAACGTGACCACCAGCTTCATCCCGCAGCACTACGCTGACCTCTTCCCCGCTCCGAGAGCTCCCTCTGGGGAGACGATCTGCCAGGCGGCCCTGGGCCTGGTGCTCCAGGAGAGGAGACACACACAGGACTTCACACAGACCTCCACAGGTGAGGAGACAGTGTGTCAGTACAAACACTGTTTATAGAACATTTGACCTGTGACAGTGCTGGTATACTAAGCCTACATGGTGTGTGTTGTTTTCAGACCCCTTCTCTCCATTTGGCTCCAGCAGCGGCTGGAGAAGCAACATTCAGTTTAACAGAAACATGACGCTGCAGGTGGGAGACAAAAGTAAGTAACTGACACTTGGTGAGCCTTTATCGCCCTCTAGTGTGCAAGAAGGGAAGGAAGGTGGAGGAAAGGTTAAGGAAGAAGAAAAATCGAAGGTGGTGGGGCTGCAGAGAAGCAGTTATTGAAGTCAAAAGTTGGGGTTCTGGTCCACTTAATGCCAGATTTTGATGTTGTTGTTGTTGTTTCAATAATCGTTTTTTAATCGCATCGTAGCCCTTGGAATCTAAAGCCCAACTCTAGGTTTGAATTGATCCACAGTGGCTAACAGGAGATGCATCAGAAGCAGACAGTGAGTGCAATAAAAAGCAACTTGCAGTTAGAAAAAGAGAATTAAACACAAACAGACGTGCAAGTTTTACTGTTTTCATTCAAGCCTGCAAATCAAAAACTTTGTGTTTATTCACGTTATAGAACAACGGGAACTCCAGTTAAATCGCGTAGTAAATGAGCTGAAGAAATCGTTTTAGTTTATACAGGCAGATCAGTACAGTTTCGACTCATAACTGCTGATTTGATTTATTTAATGACAGTTTGAATAATTGAGTTTAGAGCTGGTCTGCTCTGAGACAGTTTGTTAATGAACTCACATTAATTATTCAACATCTCTATTAAAAATGTGACTACGAGGCCAAAAATAAATCCCCCCGGCTGCTGCCGTGTCAGTGTGGTGAGGATGTTCCCCCAAAGCTTGTCTCCTCTTGTTTGCTTCAGTCTTCCTCTATTGCCATTTAGAGTTACACAACATTTATTTCGTCTTGTGCATTTGTGTCTGTAGAAGTTGATGTGGTCGTCGTGTACAACAAAGACGGAAGCTACACAATGCAGGTGAGCTGAGCTTCTTCACTGTATCCTCCAACACTCATCACTGTTTTCGTAGCAGATCTGTCTTTGGTAAATTTTAAATACTGAAATAAACATAAATTTAAAAAGTATTCAGGCTCCTTCACTTTTCACATTTTGTTATGTTGCAGCCTCATGCTGAAATCGTTAAAACACATTTTTTCCTCATCAGTCTACACTCAGTGGACCATAGTGAGACTTGGGATTTAGCTCAGGTGCCTTCCATTCCTCATGATCATCTTGAGATGTTACTGCACCTTGACTGGAGTTCCCCTGTCGTAAATTGATTTGACACGATTTGGAAAGACTGACTTCTGTCTATATAAGGTCTCACAGCTGACAGCTGCATTTCAGAGTAAAAACCAATCGATGAGGCCGAAGGAGCTGCCTGCAGAGCTCAGAGACAGCACCCTGTCGAGGCGCAGATCTGGGGAGGGCTCCAAAACAAATTCTGCTGCATTGAAGGTTCCTCCATTACTGGAAGAAGTTTCTCGGGGGAGAAGGGCCTTGTTTCTGCTTTGTCATTATGGTGTATTGAGTGTAAACGTATTTAAACGATTTTAGAAGGATAGCACTACAACATAATAAACATGTGAAAAGAGCGACGGGGTCTGAATACTCTCTCACAACACTGTTTTCTGTTATATTTTTATAACAGTATTTTTGACAAAATAAGGTCTACATACATGTTTTTCTGGAGATTTCAAGCACATCTCACGTTGGTGAATTGATCACTGGGCAAACTCCCAAAAGCTTCTGAAAAGTAACACAGTGGTTGGTGTAACAGGTAAAGATGCAGTCGTAGATCTGCCTTCTTCGCGTCTCTCATCAAAGTGTTTCTCCTTTCAGATCGGTGAGGAGGTGCACCATGTGACCGGCGACGTGGAGATGGAGGACGGAGCATCATTCCTGCACTGTTCTGTGAACGGTGTGAGGTCTCGTCCCAAACTGGTGATCCTGGACAGCACAGTGCACCTGTTCTCCACGGTCTGTTCCCTCCACTACTGTTGATGGTCGATACACAGACTGAGTATCAGGAATATATACATTTACATGCATCACTTTTCTCCTTGTGATATTGTCACAGATCTGCACTTTGCATGTTCTCCGAGTCCGTGAAGTCATTACGCCATCTTGATTGCTGCATGTGTGTGATTTATTTAGACATGAAACAGATCTTTGATTTGTTAATGTGGTAACTTTTTTGATTAAATGTAGCTACATTTTTGATTTAGGTAAATGAAAAGGGCTGCAACTAACAATTGTTGTCTCCCGTCAATTGATTTATTGTTCGGTGTCCATAAAATGCAGAAGATGGTGAAAAAGGGTCACCACAATATCCCAGAAACTATCTTTGAATTACTTGTTTTCATGTGATGAACAGTCCAAAATCCAAATATATTGTTTTTAACATTACATAAAGCATAACATGATAATATACACACGTTATTATTATTATTATTATTATTATTATTATTATTATTATTATGTATTATCTGAAAAATGACCTAAGTTTCTTATACCAAAACATTTCAGCATGTACGTTTCATCCAAAAATCTGTATTTACCACAGTCTTGTAAGCCACAGCAGTTTTTAAATCTGTAAAAAAAAAACAACATGTATTTAACAGTAAGTTTGTCCTGTTGATTTATTGAAACTTAATTTTCCAAAATAAGACATAATATTGAAGCTGTAAATCCACACTTCCTGTACCTCACCCGTCACTGCAGAACCTGTTTCCTGTCCCGAGCAGCTGTCACCTCAGACAGGTGACTGGGGACAAACTCTCGATGGCTGACATCAGCCAGACAGTCCAGATCATCTCACCTCAGCTGACAGTTACCTGTCACTTCTGTGTCTGACATCTAAACATGTTTCCTGCAGGAGGGAAGCGCCGAGGTGTCTGTTCCAGTGCCGAAGTATCTGGCCGGTGTGAGCAGCTCTGGGGCTCAGGGAGGAGCCGTCGCCCCGATGACTGGAACCATAGAGAAGGTGAGTTTGGTTGTGTTTATGGACTATATATGAGAGGGAATTTTAATTGTTGTCATTCAGCGTAATCGGTTTATTATTCCCCAGGCCACACTCGCTATCACATGTCGTTTGAGTGGTTGTGAAGACTTTTATCATTTTTAATATAAATGTTTTTTTTTTGTTTTTTTTGCATAAGCCTATGAGATTGTTTTCTTTTAAGTCTGAGCTAAATCGTTTTCTCTCCTTCGTTTGTGACTTGATAACTGGTGGGTCAAAAAAGTTTTGCCAGGATATTCTTTTTTATTTATTAATTATTTTATTTTGTCTCCCTCCTGAATTGGGACTCTCCTAAGTGTATTGGGATTATCCTAAGCCTTGTAAGTCATAAATACAGGAGAGAAAACAACGTATATCAGATATAGAAAATGGATCACCAGATCTTCACTTGCCTCTCAGGGCTTTTGTATTGTAGCACTCCCTTGTCAAATACATTTTTAATCTTAATTATTCCTGGCAAAATAAAGAGGGACACAAAAAACAAAAACATATTTTGACTGGAGGGAACTTTGAATTAAGTTTTAGTTTGAAGGTTTATTAAAACGGCAGGAAACCTTTACAACAATCCCTTCACTTGCCACTAGCGAATTAACTTAAGGCATGGTGTTAAGTGAAAAACTGATCGTCCAAATAAATAATAATTCTATCTGTTGTGTTGTGTTCAGGTGTTGGTGAAAGCTGGAGACAAAGTGGCTGTAGGAGACCCGCTGATGGTCATGATCGCCATGAAGATGGAGGTGAGAGGACTCCTGCAGCCATTTTCAACTTTACTCTGTTTATTACAGCTACACACACACACACTCTCTGCTGTGTGCGTTATTGAGTCATTTGTTTGTGTCTCTGCAGCATACGATCCGGGCGCCCAAGTCGGGTGTGATCAAGAAGGTTTTCTTCAGCGAGGGCTCTCAGGCCAACCGCCACGCTGCTCTGGTGGAACTGGAAGAGGAGGGGGAGGGGGAGGGGGAGAGCAGCAGCAAGTAAACACTAAAACCACAGCCACAAATCCACAACGACGGGTAGCAGAGAGCCTAAACTAGTTACTGTGACGACTGGAGGGAAAGAGTCTGAACCTTGTTGGTGATCAACACTTGATTGACTTTGGACCTCAATCTACAGTCGGTGTGAGTTTGACTCAGTCTGGAATGGATGAGACAAAAAAAAAAGTCACCCACCTGGACCCACAATGCATTTAGGAAGGCAAGAACGGTTACTGTTTGACTTGTGTGACGAGGGATGCGCCGACGGAGAAATTTCTAGCAGATTCCAATGTTTAAAATAACAATGTAGTTGATAGCTGATGCCAGTAGCAACTCTTTTTATTTTGTTTGGTTATTAATTTCCCCTTTGTGTTCTGTACTGTTGTAGCCTTTCAAACTGATGGCAGAGATGATGAGAGTTGGTGTACAATTGATGTGACACATCAGCCAATGGCTTCAGTGAATGTCCTGCTGTTTGCAGGTGGGGACATGTCGGCTGACACTGATACAGATGTTCAGCTGATGCATCGGTGCATCCCTTCAAACACATCTCATGGACAGCTGCCTTAAACACATCAGAATAGGATCTTCATGTTGACTTGATCTTTTGTTTGTTTCTGCTTTTCTTTCCTGTGTTTGTTTGCAGTAATTACTAAATCAGTGTCAAACTTTAACTTTGATTTCCTTTAAGTTTGTTCTCTCTGTGTTGGGTTCTGTCAGTGTTTCCATCAGTAGTGTTCGTGAGCATATCAGAGGCAGAGGATGATAAGTAGGTATGATGGCAAGTGAGAAATCAGACAATACTTGCAGGATTATGTCGTAGTGGTGCTTTAGGAATAGTTACTGATGACCTTAAAATCATTACTGAGTTCTTTACTAATCTTACAGCTGGTTTATCCAGGGGAAAAGGACATAAATTTACTGTCATGTTCTAGGAAGAACCATGTGTCTCAATCTGTGGGGGTTACAGGCTCCTTTTATACATTAAGAAAACTGTCCTATTTGTAAATATCAAACCCTGCCAGTATTTAAGAAATTGTCATTGTCCCTCTGCTTAAAGACTGTTTTTCTTCAAAAGTGGCTTTATGAAGCCACATCCTGATATATTTAGAGAAAAGAGGCTGGATGTCATCTTATTTTTGATGTGGGAATAAATGTAATATTTGGTTTTATTGATGTCCAAGTTGTTCAAAGATCCGCACATCACATCCTTCCAGACTGACTCCAAACTCTTCATGAATTAGCCCTCATAAAAACAGCCAAGGTTTGCCGTGAGCCTGTCGTAAAGGAGATTATAACGTTGCACTAAAGAACACTCCAGAAATTCTATGATTCCAAAACTTTCAAGCCCGGATTTGGCTCCGATTTCAGAACGACCCTTAAAGGATGAAATGTCGGTCACAGAGGGCTTTAAACAGACGGACAGACAGATGTTCTGGATGTGTGTCAGGCCGCCATCAGTCCGAGTGATTTACCCCAAAGACGACATGTGAACTCGACCTGTTTCTGCTGATCTCACTCTTCGTACTAACCGGTGTGTTCTGAGGCCTTGTAGACTAAAACTGAACAACATGTGTTCATTTTGTAGATGTTTGACAGATGATTTTTTTTTTTTTTTTTTTAAATGATATTGGACTGGTCAGATACTGTAATAAAAATATTTCAAAAGTATGTACAGCCCCATGTCATTATCTGATGTACTCAACACTTTTATTACATTTCTAATTTTTTTAGCAAGCTAATTGGAGCTCTTTTCAGGTCTGTGCTTTAACGTGTACACAGTGGCATTAATCACATCGACTTCACACCTTTTTGTATTGAGCTCCCAGCAGGCACCACATGGAGGTCCAGCTAATCAATTACCAGTGTTGGAGAAGCTACTTTGTAAACATAGCATTGCAAGCTACCAATTACTAAAGACTGGAAGAAGCTGAACGACAGCAAATCCACCACAGGGAGAAATCTAGTTTATACAACACAATAAAGACAAACACCAGAAAAGAAATCTACTCAAAAGGGACGAGGGGGAAACCAAACTAAAGCTACTAGTGTTGTTAAAAGTCATTCTCGAGTAGAAGTAAAGATATTGTGTTGAAATATTACTGGACAAGTTTTTACAGTGTGACAGAAGTATCAAAGTAAAGTAAGTAAAAGTAAATTACATAAATATTTACATGCATGGATAGTTTACTACAGTTTGCTCCAATTACCAGCATTTTTGTGATTATTGGAATCTGTTATTTTTAAATGATGATACATGTAATGAATTTAAATCACACTACTTTGGCCCTGATGGAGCATATGATCTGCAGAGTAACTTACAGGAGCCTTGAGGGGCAAATGAGGACATTTTCTTTTATTTTTGGTGATCCATTTTCCAAGTTGGATTGAAATGTTCTCTCCTGTGTTTATGACTTTTGAATTAGTGAGGAAAAAAGTTTCGCCAGGAAGTTCCTTGATTTAGTTCTTCCATCTGTGAAAACATGGGCGACGAATGATTGAGGAGAAAAAAATTGCACGTGTGAAACTGGGTGGGAAACATTTTTTTATGGGAAAAAAAATTCTGTGTTAAATCACATGGGGGGGAAATCATGAGAATGTATTTTGTGATGTTTTATTTCCCAGGTTTTCCATGTGTGAAACCAAATTTTGGAAGGAATAAAAAAAATTGTAGGGCTATGTTCTAAAAATGACTAAAATCATTATTTTTTTTTCCATTTGGTTCCACAAACGAAAAAGCAAAAACGCTTCCTTAAAAAAATTGTACATTATAATTTCTATTTTTTTTTGTAATTATACAAGGCACTGTTAAAAGTAGTTGCACCAGAGTTAGCCAGCAGCTAATGTGCACCTGTTGTCCCTGGACAGGTCAACTATAAAACACATGACAGTGAGTACATGATCTAAAATGGCAGCTACATAAATCATAAAAGCACTTCAATAAATGAACCCACACGCCAAAGAACCGTTTCTAAAAAAATGTATTTATTTCGTAAATAGAACCGCATCTTCATAAACATCAGCTATAAGACAGATTTACAGACAGGAGGAGGAGGGAGGACAGACGGACACATCCAGAGGTGTCAGTGAACAGAAGAGTGATGGTGGTGGTTTATCAGTCGTCTGGTGCAGAGAGAATAAAAATGATTTCACCGACATGATCTGCAGCCTCGTGTCGCGCTGGCTGAGTCACAAGACGCCGCTGCAGAGGACTGATCCTTTGACATGAATTTAATTTACTTTAGACTCCCCTTTTTAGCTGATTCAATCAAGGAAACCTTAATTTGATTCAAGTCTGCAAACCGTGGCTGAGCTTTCCAAGAGCATCTCTGCACTGACGTCACCTCTCAGCATTTCATGTTGGGTTTTTTTTAGTTTGAAATCTAATTTTCTACAAAGCCTCCTGACGTTACCTGGAGATTTGCTGCCGATTATTTCATGATTAATGGTCTGGTTGTTTGGATTAAATGACAGAAAATGGTGAAAAATGTGGATAAGTGTTCTACAAGGTCAAGCTAGGCCATAAATGTCTTGATTTGTTTACATTCCACAGATATACAGTTTGCTGTAGGAGAGGGGTAAAGACACCAGAAAATATTCACATTTAACAAGACAGAATATGAGGATTTTAACTTTTTCCTCCTAAAAACTGACTGAAACTGATTAATGGATTAAACCGTCCGACAATAATAGCTGACAACTTATCAATGAATCATTTCAACTCTAGAAAAAAGTTTCTCAGAGCCCAAAGTGACGTCTTCAAATTGTCAGACTTTTCTTTTACTATCATGAATAACAATGACAAGCATCAAATCCTGACATTACGCTGGAACCAGCATTTGCTTGAAAAATTACTTAAAAAATAGTTGTCAACAGATTTTATTTTGATCGACTTATCGATTATTCAGCCAATCGCTGCAGCTCTACTTTGTACTTATTCACTTCAGGGCCAACATCTCCAGAAGCAGCAGTACTTTACTTTAGCCCACACCTGTCGACAGACTTAAGCAGCTCTTGGTGTTTTTAATAAGGAATCCAGTTAAACTTGGATGGTACATCTCATTGATTGACATGATCTTATTCCATAGTCGAGGCTTGATAAAATATTAAATTACCATTACTTTCTTTTTTTTCTTTCCCCTTTCCAAATTATGTGGCTGAGTAATCTCCTGCTTCTGGAAATACCCCCGAGGCCTCGGAGCTGCTCTCTTGTAATGAAGCTTCGATGACGTCAGCGCTGTGATACTTTTGGGGATTAAGGTTATGATTTAAAGAAAATCTGTACCCGGATAGAACAGCAATATCATGTGCTGTAGTTGTGCTGGATGAGAAAACAGAGGCCCAAAGTGTTGAAAACAACACATATAGATAAACAAGAAGTTATGTCTGTACTGTTTTCCTTTCACAATGACATTTTACAAAAGTTTTTAATTTTAAACTTCTGAAAGAAGCAGCTTTTTAAAATGTTTTTTAATCCTCTAACTTTCCCTTTACTTTTCTATCCCTGTGCGCACCTTTTATCTGTCATGTCATATTGAATTCTGGACACTTTGGGTCTCTGTAGTGAGCACTAGGGGGCATCAGAACTGCTCCGACACTGCAGGTGTTTCCGCACATAAAGCCTTGCTAGCCTCCGGCAGGGGAGGACTCGTCTTCGGTCCTCCGCCATATGCTCTGCTGTCGTGTAATAACTCCGCCGGTTCACAGCTCTGATGCCCCAAAATCCCCCCGAACCACCGAGTTTACTGCTGATCCCAGAGAGGAATTTTACTCTCTGCTTTAAATGAGTACTTTCTCTCAGGGACGATTCTGACACGTCACACCTTTCAAGGCTGTATGCGTCAGTACTGGAAACCTTTGACTTGTCAAAAGGAAGCACTGCTCAGTCTGTGAAAACGAGATGCACGATATGGATTTTCAATGTAGCTGATACTGATGACTGATAATTACCTGCTTCTCATGGCCGTATGATAAGATTTCAGATCATTTATTCTTTTTGTAAAATGCTTTTGTTTTATGGGTGCATACCACTACATGCTATAGTGTGCAGATGTCGTGTATGTGCAGTCCATGACAGCAGTTTGGCCTTTATCATCAGCTGTATTTATTGGCAATCCAATTAGTCCAATTAATGGCAAAAATCCCCAAATCTTTAATGACAACTGTTTTCTGTGGCTCTGAAGGAGCTCTTCAAAGTAAAAAAAATAATAATAACCCTGATATCATCTGGGATATCACAGGATGAGCAGGACACTCATGTGGAGGTGGACAGATGTTGGCATTTACCAGGCAGAGAAGGTTGCATGACCCAGTGCTTACGTCTGGATACATCTTCGTCTGCTGTATCAAATTTGACCTTTTTTTAAAAGGTATTAAAGGGGTTTTATTGGATTTACTATTTCATTTAAAAAAAGAGTGGTCAACACTGATGCAGCAGAGGCCAAGATATCCTGAATTTAAGTCTCTCATTTCAAGCTTCAAAGATACAGCTCCCACAATAACAATCAGCGAGCTCTCTGACCTGTCGTATGCCCTCATCTTTTGAACTCGAGGCCCTTTTTTTTTTTTAAAGACAAATCATCTATAAAATTTAGTCTGGCCTCAATGATGAGACCACCGGGTAAAAACTGGTGACGTGCCCCTTTTAAACAGCATTTACATGTATTTAGTAAAATCCTGGTACAGATTAAAGGTATCATATGTTTATTCTGGTCTATTTGTTTTGTCTCTAGGATGGAAAATAAAGTCACATTGTTCAACCAATCAATGTTCTTGATGGCAAACCCTCCTTAGGTTTGACATCAACAATGTTTATTCACCGAGATTGGATGAACATTTCGCAACACTGAAATCTTTGTGTTTAATCATTATGTCTTTTCCCAGTTAAACAGCATAAATGAGCTCAAAATGGTTAAAAATAACTGTTGTTGGATGGAGAGATCTAACTGAGAAGGAGTTTTTAAATGTCCCGCAACAAACTGACATTCAGGCTCGCAGCTGACAGCTGCAGCGACATCTTTCACGTCACACAAGAAAATAGCTTCCACGGAGGTTCAACCTCCCGATAACATGTCTAACATCAAGTAAAATATTTTGGGAAGTTGCTGCATTCAGGCCATCATACACATTTATATATTGATATGTAAGAAAAGTTCAACACAAACAGAAAAAAAAAGTATTGCAATAATAAATAGACACTTTCATTGTCACCTGTATGAACAGAAAGGATACAACAGGCCAAGTATGCATCAAACAGGTGACAGGTACCATTTTAGAAAATAGAATACTCGACGAGCTGACTAACAAAAACATTATGAACTCTGATTTTCAGTAGAAACATCTGTGACTCTGATTGTTCCCTGTGCGAGCTGAGGCATGTACGAGTCATTGTCATGTGGCTGTTGATGTCAAGTTTAAAACGGTTGTCTCTAAAGGTTTCTACATTAAACTTCTGTCAGTCACCTTCAACTGAATTCTCCCAAAAATAACAACTATCAAACTTTTCCTCGTTCCACCGTTTTTTTTTTGTTAGTTTTTTTTTTAAAGAAGACGACAAATGGCAAAGGGGAACAGCTGACCTTTGACCTGCGGCAGCATGTGGCCGCTGAGGTCGTACATCGGCTCACCACGAAGGCTACGTACCAGCCTTCCCTCAACCAACATGGCTGCCATACAAGACAACACAGCAGCACTTCCACGCATACACACTTCATCAGCATGTGGAGAGAAACACACATGACGAGAAAAACAGCAAAAAAAATGACTCGGATGATTTTGGTGGAGAGAGACGAGCGATGATTTGAGAGAATGAAAAAATGTGATATTAATGTGTGAACTGTGCAAACGCTCTGCTTTTCTCTTCATCTTTATAGAAGCTGAATTATATTTATCTGATAAATCTATCTCTCTACAGATAGAGACATTCTGCTGTCAGGGTCAACACATCAGCCGTGGTTTGGAAAAGCATCTCGCCATTAAAGCCGTTTTTGTCTCACTGAAATAAAATTGAATATCTGTTTTAATACCTGATCTGATACTCAGGGAATATTTGTATGCAGCTGAGAGGGGATATTTTACCGTCAAGCCTGTTTGAACAGATGCTATAAAAACTCAAATATTCCCTGAGCATCATGGTCTTTAGTGCTAAGATGTCTTTGCTAACCAGGCTGAATGAGAAAAGGCATTTAAGGGAACAAGTTTTGTAACAAAGTGACAACAACAACAGGCTCAAACAGCTTCCATCTGCAGTACCTTCAATCATCTATGAAGAATATAACCTCTTGAAAATGTATGGCTTTTTAAACAGACCCCATCCGGCCTCCTTCAGAGCAACGCACCACCGAGACAGAGGCCTGAACAGTCAGATGATAGAAGCAGCACAAACAATAGTAATAGTCTTCTTAACAATATAAGCTTCTGTACAAACAGGCACAAAAATAAACATCTTTTAAACTCCAGTCGACATCCTTTGGTCTTTGGTTCCATGATAGAGATGAAATTCTTTGCACAGCATCAAGCGAGAACTGAAGGTTCGAGGGAAACAAGTCTAGATGTCATCAGAGAGCTACAGGGCTGTGGGTGGTCTAGCTTTTTCCCTTTCCATCTGAGTGAGAAATGAAGGTGCGGCGAGGCGACAGCTTAAAGAGGAAGCTCAGGGAAGCAACATGATGTCGCGCCTTAGCTGCTAGCCGAAACCTCTGAGATGCACTGTTAACTGAGTATGAGTGTGCAGCGCTTAAGTCCCGGCGCTGCATGGAAGATCCTGGCGTCTACAAGCCACATTAGTCAGGTAACATCCAAACCAGCTCGGTGAGGTCACAGTCCCGAGACTGAAATGCTTCAAGCGGGACTGACCCTGACATAAGCTAATGTTTGTGGCAAAAATCTAAGATGGTCAGGAATCTCCATTCTGTGTCTACAGATATGTCAGACAGAACAGTCATTTTTAGGCCAGTTGGAAGAAAAAACTAAGTTTGGTAACTGGTCTGGAAATGAATAATAAATAGCTGTGTGACAGTTCATGTACCTGGGCTGATCTCAGAGGGCAGCACCTGTGAGCTGACACGTCTTCTTCAGCTTTCAAAGGGAATTTAAATAAGATATATTCAGGTAGTTTTGCGGGACTTGCAAACATCCTGTAAGCAGCAAGATGCTGGTAACTGAATGCTGACTTGCTCCATTTCCTTCCATGTTGCAGCTCCTCTGTCAACCTTTCTTCTAAGAATTGATTCATTCGAGGAAGCAAATTATGGAAGAATAAATCAGCCTGCTGCAATGAGCCGAGTCCTTTGGTTTCACATAATGCGACAGCTCCCATCTGCGTCCAGCTGAGAATGCACTGACTTTAAACTGAAGTAGGTTTATAAAATGGTGGCAGGGTGGGTGGGGGTGTGATTATGATTCATGGTGGAGTGGTAGCCTTCCCCCTGCTCTGTGTGTGACAGTCAGTGGCCTCTGGGAGTCAGCAGTGGGTGGCCTCGATGGGTGACAGCGTCAGGATGCTGCGATCGTTGGAGTAGAAGTTCTCCGTGTCGCTCCAAGACCTGAAAACAGGCAGCAGTGACTGAGGGTTAGGAGGCTGATGGAGTGAGTGTATGTGTGTGTTTGTGTTTGGTAGGCGTGGCTGTCACTAGCTGACACACTGTCGTCCAAAGGTTTGTGATTACAATCTACACAAGCAAGCTGGAATACGCAGAGAGAATAAAGGATGGAAGAGTGAGGAGTTAGTAATGGAGTGATGGTGTTAGTGATGAGTATCACAAGTCTCTCCTGATTACCTCAATAATTCAGGTCTGTCAATGTCAGCTAACTAAATTTGTTTTAAATCGGGTCCAACGATAACAGGTAGGGCTTTCGGTTTCTGAATCTGTCTCTGGTTTGTTCTTTGAGGAGATGAGACGAGACTTGAACTACTCAACTCATGATTAAAAATCAACATGGTCATCACAAAGACAAATAAATCATGATCAACATCCATCAACATTCATGCTTCATATATCCACTCTCAAGATAACCAGGACTAATAACTGATTTTCTGCAGGTAAAATATACATGCTTAACTTTAACTACTTAAATAATCTTCACTTTTTGAATAGAAAAATAGGTATTCTATCTTCCACAACAATAAAACATTTATGTTTATAAGTATAAAATCTATGCTATACTCTAATTTTATTTAGAGACATGACAGAGGCACAGTCCCTTTCTGTCTTTAGCTTAACGATCTGGATCTCCTTTGGAAATGTCCCACAACATGATAGTAGCACTAGTATACAATCTCATCCAATTGTAAACTACTCGAACTAAATGGCCAGTGATTGGGCTGGAAGAGACTAAAACACAAAGTGGATAAATAATGAAAGTCACAGCTCTTAAAGGTCACAACAAACGGTGGACCGCAGCCACACTGACTCACATCAAAGCTGTCAGCGATCAGAGCTTTTGCCTCAAAGCACCAGCAGGGCGGAGCGGAGAGACTGTGGTTTTACATCCTCAGTTCAAACAGAGCCTTCCTTCTAGCTGCTACACCTGATCCTCACATGACTGCACGTGTCAAGCCCTAAATGTGCGTGTGTAGTTTTTACATGCTGAATATATGAGGCAGACTGCACTACACCAGTTGAGCTACATGTGCAGGCATCTTTTGATTTCTAAATATCAGCTGCTCTACTCTGAATAATTCTCACCACCTTTAAAATTAAATGCTGCTCTGCGAGATGAAGACAACCGTTTTAAGACCTGGTGAATGGGAAAACAGGGGACTTTAAATAGGCTGATGACTCAAATGGTGGTTTGACTGGAGGCACTCTCTCGTGCTACATCACCAGCTCAGCTGTGTTTCAGGGCTGGGGTCAAACAGAAAACATCTCAATGCTAAAACCATCTTTGCTCCGCGGGTTACGACAGAACAAAGAGGACGTTAGCACCAAAACACTGTCGGGATGAGGCCGGTGGGAACATGAACCCAAGAAAAGAACAGGCAGATTTCTGACAAGACAAAGCTCACGGGGGACGTTAAAAGCACATGAATAATTAATCCGGAAGGTCGAAACAACATTATGCAGATTTCAGACACAGAAGGACAGGGACACAGAGAGGACAAAAAGACAAGTGCAGGAGGAAGAGTGTGTGAGGGGGCACAAATACATACAGGTTTACATTGTATACAAAGTACCAAAGGCAACAGCAGCCCCCATGCAACAAGACAGAGTCTGGGCATTCTTGTTTTGTAGCCGGTAATGGAGAAGACAGGTGGAGTTCTGGGTATACTGCAATATAAACATGTGGAGAAGGTAAACTCCACCCACCTGTTACTCCCCTGATTATAAAACAAGCATGCCCTCGAAGTTTGCCTCTTCTCAGAAGCACATATAAGGCTTCAGGATCCAGTAGAAAAAGGCTTATAGATACAGGAAGTAGCAAAAAACAAACAAACAAAAAAGACTCTCCGAGACTACATTTCCCAGCAGCCTCTCTGGTTTAGGGTGTGGTCCCCTTGTTCAAAGCAAACAGGAGGGGGAGGAGCAAGGAGTTTCAGACTACAGCTGAGTTTCCATCCAAGGATTATAATTATGAATTTAAATCAGAATGTATAAAACACATAGTATGTTTTTTCTGCCATTAGGCGTCTCTCAATCGAAACAAAACACATAGGTAGGTGCGGGATCATGGGAGTCGCTGTTTTGTATTGTTGAACAACCAACATGCTGATAAAAACTATGTCATTCAGGCAGAAATGTTGAAGGGTTTGAACATTGCTGGAAACATTTGGGATAAGCATTATACTATATACCAAAGATCTAGTTGTTTCTAGACATATTAATGCAGAAATATTACATATTGCATCTTAAGGTCTGACATGATGAACACGTTGCAACTTTTAATCACATCCCCAACTGTTTTTTTAAAGCAGACTTGAAGAATCATGTTTTAAAACAAAATAATCTTACAGGCTGGTTCAATTTTGTTATGTTGTGGATATATGCCTGCTTAATGGTGCACTATCAAGTAGTACTTGGCAAGATGTCTTTAATGTATTATTATCTTATATGAGACAATATATTGGCATAGATTTTGGATAGTGTTATATTAACATTAATGTTTTCTTTCCCGGCCTTTACAGTAAAGTGATGTAATTTTCAGAACTTACCAGACTGTTGTACTGGTTCTACTACTTTCATTGACCCAACATTATCTACATAACTGTTGATTATTATCAAAAATAGTATCAAAAATCATCCCCACAATATCGTCACAGTAGCAATATAGAGGTAACTAGTCAAACATTTAGTCATATTTGATTTTGCATTTATGGAGGACTTTTGAGGAGATTGTTAAAATATCCACATATATATCGTGTATTACGATACAGCATACCATGTACCATGGTTCAACTGCATAAAAGTCATTTTGGAAATATCAATTAAAAAAAGCCATTGTAATCAAAACATGTAATTGAAATGTTTGGATTAAATGAGTTTGACCTTTGGATGGAAATGCAGCTGCTGCGATTTGACAACTACATGCGGGTGAATATCTCATTAATTATGAAACACATCTCTGACTCCTGACATCCATCGCCCTTCGCCATTATTCAGCTGTGGCCAGCATTAAACAACAGGCCAAGTCAAGCAGCCAGCTACAGTTGGGCTTCCAATATATAACCGATAAATACTTTATGTATATGTTGGTAAATATCATAGCTATATGTCCCTTCCAGTCATTAAGCTTGTTATATAAGACTGTGTGGATATATTCCCGTTCCCCTATGGCAGTTTCATAGCATTAAGGCCAAATGTGGGCTGAGTCTTACTAGACTTTCATCCATTCTTTGTGGTTTTATGCTTTATTTTCTAAAACTCACAAGGTAAAGAAGGCGAGGGGAGAAGAGAAGAAGGTATGTGGAGAGCAGAAGAGGAGTGGGAAGATAATGAAGAGAAAAGGAGAGGAGAGGTAATATTAAGGGAAAGACATGAGGAATAAAAACTAAACCTGCACATTCAGGCCAAATTCTATTAGTTGATTGTGTATAAAGCACGTTTTACTTATGTTCATTGTTTGTTTATCCTTCTGGGAGCACAAATTGGCTGCTGTTTGCTCAGTTGGAAGACTCCGATTGGCTGCTTCGTGCCAAGGTCAGAAAACAAATCAATCATTCCCACAGGAATAAATTCATCTAAATTGAATCATATATTTACTGGCAATCTGACCCTGAAGCAATCAAAATACTTTTCTGTCTTCCAGTGAAATGACTCTGACAACAACTGAAATAGAGCATTTCATGGTGCATATCTCACCCATTGCTATCTGAATAGTGATCAGAGGATGCCTACGATGTTAGTTATTTAAACTCAGGCCTGGCAGAAAATATGTTGTTATAGCCAGTCACAATTTTATGTCTCTGATATAAGACTACTCGCAAGACGGCTATGCCCTCCGGGCCTGACTGACTGGGACGACCCGGTCCTCGACTCCACCATAAAGAGTCTGCAGGTTGCTGTCCAGAGGGGCTGATGGGAGGGTGGGGATCAACAGTGCATCCCTTATTTTGACCTGCATGCAGTCATTACCTTCACAAACACACACACACAGTCATGGATGAACAAACATGCGTGCCCACGCCACCCGACTCTATTCAAGGCCCACTGCAGAAGACTCACACACAAACAACAAGAATGCTACATCTTCATTACTGATGTAATCAATACAAAAAGTCCCATGATGTTTTGGGGAGTATTGATTGCTCAGCAGAAAGGGCTGATCAGGTCAATTAATCAATGACCCTTCAGAGTCACTGGCATGCAGGACAAAAAGACACAATAACACTGAAACTGCAGAATGGGCAGCCCAGCAAACTGTCAACTCAGCTTCCTCATCTCTAAAGCTGCACTTGGCAACATTTTGCAAGAAAGAAAAATCCAAGTTGTAGATGTTACATCATCCTTCATCACAAAGTGGAGATGCAGCAGAGAGGACTTTTTATCTGCACTTACTGAGAGCTCACTTTGTGTGACATCATGTTTCATTATTTACACCTCTCTCTGTCACTTAGGGCCACCAAAATGCAAAATCAAGTGCAGCTTGAAAGTTAAGTGGCCATAACCCATCACTTATGAAGCACTGTCACATCTCTCCAATAATAAGTTAATGCCAGAGATGTGCAAATCTGGTGTTTGGTTCATATATAACTCGACCAGCTTACCATTGTCATGCCTCAACTCAAGTGGAGAAGCCCTCTAATGAACAAGAAGACCTCCTGTACAATATAGGAGTCGACCTAAAGCTAGTCAGTCAACTTAATAACTGACATATAGACATCTGTTAAAGTGCATTACAGATTAGGCAATTTTTCTTGAAAACTGGCAAATCAGGCTAACTCCTCCTACGACACCAACCTTTGATTTTAAGGGAGTGTTGAATAGAAACGGGAGACAGACAGGACAGACAGAATAACAGATCGCAGCATAGATGATTAGGACATAGACACACGGGCTAATGGACAGACCCCTGTAATGTAGGGGCTAGAGAAGATAGGCCACATAGAGTAATATTGAGACCTGTTAGGTGCCTGTATATAGCAACAGGTTTTCATTGTAAGGGCCTAGAAGAGACAGTTCACCCCAAAAATTAAAAAATACATATTTTTCCTTTCCCCTTGTCTGTAGTGATATTCATAAACTAGAGTGTTTCGGTGTGAGTTGCAAAGTTTTGGAAATATCAGCTGTAGGTCTTCTCTCAAATATATTGCAACTCGGCTTGTGAAGCTTAAAGCACCAAAAGACCTTTCTGTGAGCAGTTTCATGGAGGAACTATTTTGTTTCTACAATGACTAATCAGCGTATCAACATGCAGAAAGAAGAAAGCATCTACTCATTTGTGCTCATGACAGCACGTCATGTAAACAATAATTGTGTCCAACCTTAGCTAGCTCAGTTAGCTAGCCTCTCATCCATGAGAAGATGCATGTTTCCATTTGTGCAGTGATAAAGTAGATAACAAAAATGTTCCCACATGAAACTGCCCACTCAAGGTCTGTGGATTATTTCGGGCAACCAGGTCATGAATTTTTAAGAGAGACATTGACTTTAAAAAAAAAAAAAATTGCACTTTATACACAATAAACCAAGTGCAATCTTGTTCCATTTCATTCGAGAGAAAACAGACATCTCTTTAAAACTCAGCAACTCACATTAAAAAAAAAAATCTAGATGATAAATAGCCCTACAAGAAGTGAACTGCCCTTTAATGCCCATTAATAAAAATGCTGGAATCCAATATTTTGCCTGACTAACATCTATCTGCATGCTACAGTATCTAGAGGGCATGGCCATCACAATCTTCAGTCGTTGGTCTCTGTGATTTTGGTTACAAGGTGTATTGATATATTTCTGATAGTACACTACGGTGGCTGTAAGATTAAGATCACCTTTCTGCCTGGTTAATCATTATGTTCAGACTCTTCCAACATACACTCTGACGGGAATAAACTCAACAGTGCAGTCGATGAGTGCAGATCTCCTCGTTCAGCTGTTGTCCCAAAGTTAAACCGCACAATGAAACTAGTTTCTTTGACCGTTCGAGACCTTGCTCCTCTACAACTGTGTGCCCAAAAACGGATCAGAATAAGACAGACTTACATTAGGGTTATAGCCATGTTAAGGCCTAAAACAGTCAGGACTGCAGCCCGACATTTTTGAAACCAAGAGGGGCTGAGGGTTCATCAGGTTTCATAAACATTGTTTCTTGCCGTTGTCGTCCTCCCCACCTGTTGCTGCGGCTGGATGAGTGGCAATGGTTGGTGCTGGCCTGGCACTGCCCGGTTATTTGCTCCAGGAGGCGGGCCAGGCGGGAACAGCCGCTCTGCCCATGTTGGTAGCAGCACAGGGACTCCACACAGCTGAGGGCCTGCGTCTGGGGGGCTGATAGAGACTGGAAGGAGGGTAGAGCAGGAGTGAAGTGAAGGAAAGAGTGAAATGAAATGTTGGAGAGTGGTAACCACAGGGTAAGAGAAATCACAGAGAAGTTGGGGGAGAGACGAAGAAAGAAAAAGAAGGAAATAGAAAGTGAGTGGAGAAAGAGGAGAAAAGAGAAGAAATTAATACCAACGCAAAACATTTTTACTGTCACATATCAACAGGATGACAGACGACTGGGAGATGACATATTGCAGGCCGTCAAAAGAACAATGATGTACAGGGAAAAACATTCAACACATGCTACACAAAAGGGCTGAAATTTTGCAAATAATACATAAATCATCAAAAAGTTAAACAATTATTTTTTTAAAAACAGATGAAAAAAGCTCAAAAAACAAATTTAAAACAAATTTGTTTGCAGTATATTTTGTGGTAAAGCAGATTAAGTCTGTCCTTATTTGTAAATTAAATCCGACCGAAAGTAAGGTTTGACTGAACATTTCCAAAGATGTTAAACCTGAGACCAATTAATCTTTTTCAAATACCAACTTTTAACTGTTTTCTAATGATCCAGCCTCCTTCTGTGTCGACAGAAGCACTGAACGCTCCAGAGCTATAACATGAATGTGCATGACAAAAAACAGCAGATGTAGATCTTTTTTCTTTTATAAATGTGAAAAGTTAGGTGAAAACATATTGTCCGTATTTAATGTAAAAGTAAATTTTTAGTAAAAGAAATCTCTCACTGCCTAATTAATAAGACTGAAAATACATTTTATAACCAAACAAACGTTTCAATGGGCCAGTGATGCATTGGTTGATAAAACTGATCGAAGCTGCTGCCTAGAAACCTGCAGGATCAGGTGGTTCTGTTAACCTGAGTCAGCACCAGAGAGACAGCGACAGTGTGTGATGGGAAAGTAAAGAGCAGAGAGACCAAGAGCAAACAGAGAGAAGGTGTGAGGTTACACTCCTATAGTGTGCCTCCTGAGCACCCCTTTGCTACTGTATGGGCCCACTTCAGTGACCCACCTGATTCTTCCTTAAATCTGCTTCCATTAAGGGTTTATTAAGGGACTAAAACTTTGGGGTATGCCAGCATTTTGACTATGTAAAGTTTTTGTAGCCAAGTAAACATCAACAAATTCTTCTTTTGTTGATGTAGCCCAAAATAGCCATATTTTGTAGCTAAAAGTGTGACCCATGTATCCCACAGTGCTCTGGATTGAGATTTTGCTGTTTTTTCATTTCTCTGCAGCAGAAATTGAATACACTGTTGGCATAAAACCAAACTTCTTCTTCTTGGCTGGCAACAGCAAAACACAGATGGGACAAACTGAATATGATTTATTCCGGTAGTGTCAGGTGTCCCTGGATAATAAATGCAGGGTTTTGCTCGTGTTACTGTGGCTATAGTCACCCTCTCTGTAGCAGAAAAAATTTGAGGTTGGAGAATGCTAATATTCCAAACTGCCGTTAAAGCAGTGACAGCAGCCAAACCACAGCTGTAGCCATGGATGGTATGTGTCCTCAACTAGTGTTTATCTGTTAGTGAGGTGTCCTTGGCGCACCTATTGTGGTATATGGGTGATAAAAACTGTCAGCTTTTCATTAACTCTAAGATGACTGATATACCTGTATTAATCTACCAGTAACAACTCGTATCAATCTCCGAAGCAGCAATCAGTCAACACAGAGCGTATAAATCACAAGCAAAAGAGAGCAGATTTGAGATATTGCAGTTTTTAGTTGCAGCCAAGTTACAATAAAACTTGTTCTCCACTTCAACAGAAGTGGCCATTTCACCTTTTGCACTGTTCCCGAGGAACTGTGTGGTGCACATATTTTGTTTAGTTCTGGGAAAGCAGCAGCAATACCATGCCCGGAGTAAAACCAGGTCAAACCTTATGATTAATAGTTCTCTTGTAAACTGTGGTTTTCTGAGAAAACGCTGCCTGAATTGAAGGTTTTGTCATAAAATGACCAAGGCCTCAGTGACAGCTATATGGGTGACATCATCACCTGACTGATTTACTACATTAGAGTTCAGCTGAAGTTCATATTCGCTGTTCTTTTATTGAGCACATCACAGGGTTACACAACTAAAACAGCAGAGGGTCTTAAGGAAGACACAATGAGCTTGCCTTTATAGTCAGAACGTTCACTCTGTATGTGGAGAAACAAAACTTAAAGTCTTAAATTAAACAAAAAAAGATAAAGCTTAAAACTTAAAAATCACAAAATAGATTAGAAAAGATGGTAAATACTCAAAGGAGACAATGACATATTATTCAGGCTTCAAAATAAAGTACTATTTTGAGTATGGTGGGGTTAGATGGTTGAACAAAAATATAGCAAAGACAGTGAAGTCAGCATGCCAACAGCATTCTCTTGCCCTAAAAGCCAGAACCCAGATCTGATCAATAACAGTGAATTGAGACAGGAATAGGAGGGGATGGGGACAATCATGGTTGGTAAAGGAGGACAGGGCCACTCATATCCATGTAGGGGAGGATGGATTCTTTTGTGGAAGGGATGGGATGGATGGAGTTTGGGAGGGGACGGGGTCATTCATATAAGAGCGAGGCCAACAAAGAGACGTACAAGAATAGCTCTTTTACATATGAAATAAAAGGGCAGTGCAGCTGTGGCATTCAGTCATGGGTTAATGACCAAAGGTGCAGGTATTCTTAACCAAATACAAGGTGGTTTACTGCAGATGTTAGGGAGTGCAGGGTTGATTGGTCCATAATGCTCGGGCAGTGACAGTACGAAGGGGACAATGGGAGTGAAGTATGGTACTACCTAGGGGAGCAGGGGTCTGGGCCGGGGGGCAGCAGGGGGAGGATAAGCAGCTAGCAGGTGCCAATTGTCCTCCCCTGGGCTCCGCTGGGCTTTAACAGGGTCATATTCTGGGCCGACTGAACCCTCACCCTCTTCCATCTGGAGGACACAAGATGCTTACAGTGAAACCACTGGCTAGTCAAACAGGTAGTAGCTGGTAGGTCAGACATCGACATACAGTAGCAACATAACCAGTAAAGCCAACCTGTTCACTAACCAATCGCACTGCAAAAAAATATCTGCTGGAGTCATTCTGTCATTAAGTCTTTAAATTCTTTAAAATACAAAATGAGATGACTCAGCTTCACTTTTCCTTTCATCATTTCGGGAATTTTCTGAAAAGGCACTCGACAGGGTGGACTGATACAGATTATTAGAAATCAAGGAGACCAATGAGCAATATTTGGAACTGATATATGTTTGCAGTAAAAATAAGAATTGTTGTGTCAAACCAGTGCTGGAATGTAATTAAATACAATTTACTCAAGTACTGTACTTACATGCAAGTACAATTTTGAGGTACTTTTCATTCATCAAATTCGCATTTACTCCACTGCATTAGTTACTTTTCAGAGATTATTAATACTTCATTATTGATGTCAGAGGCAAACTGAATGAATTCATCTGCAATCTGACTAAAAAAAACAAACATAGCTAGATTCTGATAATTGGGAAAAACTCTGAATCAGCCACACCAGGACAATAATTGGTTGATCGGCAGGAGAGCATCAAAAATAATATTTGATTACAATAAAATATCATTTTTGAGGTGTTTTTTCTTCGTGTGGGTTTTGAAATCATCTCATAGCATTGGAAATTTTAATATTTGGCTTTGTAAATCCATAGACTCAATACAAGTCTAAGACTGCAGTTGCAGTTGATATTTTTTTCCAGCGCTGCTTATTTACCGACCAGCAGAATCATTAGTCAGTTAGTAAGCAAGCGGTCAGTCAGTCAGCAAGTCAGTTAAGGCTTCATTGTAGTTGGGCAGCAAAATACATTTCTGACCCTCACCCTACAGTGTGCTCTAATACACGTCTACATACAGTACAGATAAACCAAATAAATGCTGGTCTCTTTTTAGAACCCCTTCACAAGTGACCACACCAACAAACTTCAACATCCGCAGCTGCCTCCTGCTTTTTCAAACGAGACACTAACCTTGGTCTAATTCCCCTGCAACAGATCTGACCCTCATTTTAATTGGGACTGGGAGCTAATCATATTTTACTGCTTGAGAAAAGGTTCTTCAGAAAAGTTGATTGGAGTGATGAGGTCACTGCAGAATTGCTTTGATTTCTCACAAAAGCAAAGACAATTCAACACACTGGTGAGAAGACCGGTAAGCTGAAGAAAGAGCTGTAAAACTGAACAAGAAATTAGCAAAAAGAAGCTGCAGGCACAAGAAAGATGTCTTGAGGGAAATGATCCTTCTAAAGCAGATAAGTGCAAATCTATTAGTATCCAACCCAATTAACCTGCTGCTGAATCTATCAGAGCTACAGAGTAGGCAAACAACGGAAAACCCTGGAGAACCCCCTGGGTACTTTTGTGATTACTTCCCGCTAATCTAATTAGAAAAAAAGACTCAGAGAAATACTGGAAATCTTTCAGTGCAACTGAATAAACTGCACATGAACATATGCTTTGATTTTGAAACCGAGTAAGAGCATCTGGTGTAGTTCTACCGATTCAATAAACAAATTACTCAAGCTGAGGAAATAGGATCCATTTTGCATAATGTGCTTTGTACCCTCCCTTGCCGTTATGCACACAGCTCTTATGATCAGTCAGTCTATAGTTTGCTTCTGCTCATTGAGTTTGTGGGATGGGACCGGCATCGCTTATATTGTTAGGGACTTGGGATGTACGCTCAGTTGCCACTTTTTTTTGGAAACACTAAGCTAGTACTAGTGCTCTTAATCATACCTATGTATCTAATGTTCAGTTTTAGATGAAATTGTTTTTGAGTTGTTGGGCGACAATATACTCGACACAACTCCCAGTGTAATGCAGCACAGTTCAAGATCACCACAAACCTCAGCCTCCAAAAAAACCTTTATGTCCAGTCAACATCTTTCAGAAATCTTTGTGAATGTCAGATTTACTGGAGGACTGCTGTATTAGATTTCATTAGTTTTAGCAACATGTAGATACTGGCAGCTAAGCAAAATGTAAATAAGTATGAACATAAAATATAGGCTGTTATTTTTAACATTTACTAGAAGTGCTACATCATGAGATTTAATATGCTGTTTCCTTAAACAATGAAGATATGCATGCAGAAATTAGTCTTGAAAAGACACTAACAATCTAGGGTCGCAACTAACGATGTTTTTTTCGTTATCAATTAATCTGCCTATTATTTTATCAATTAAATGTTTGGTCTATAAAATGTCAGAAAAAAGTGAAAATTGCCTACTATTATATTCCTGAGCCGAAAGTCCGAAACCAAAAGATACCAATTTACTTTTTATATGTCAAAGTAAAGCATCAAATCAGGATTTGTAAATCTGATCATATTTATTAACAATCATTATTTGGCCATCATTATACTTGCTTTGCAACTTCTGTATCTACTAAGTGATTAGTTGACTAATTGTTGCACCTCTTAACCATACACAAAATATGGACAAAATAATATTAACTTGATACATTTTACAAGGTTCATTAACATGACCTTGGACAGTTACACTGAAGCAAAATTAAAACCGTGAGGTTCCCATGATATCAAACTACATGTTTAAGTTATTTTGACATTTACATTTACATTTAGGGCATTTATTTTTATCACATATCATCTATATCATACTTATGGTTTGGTTGGTAGTCTTAATGGTATTTTACAGTTTGTCATTTCCTGGAAAATTATATATAATGCTAACAACTTATTCTAAACTCAGGGTCGTGTACTCATTTTGTGTCCAATGAAGTGCTTTCCAGAATTTGAATGATTCAGTCTGAGTGTGAATGTTTCCGGGAGAAGGGCCTCACTGATTACTGTACAAAAATACCACTTGATAACTTCTTTTGAGTCAAACTGGATCTAATCTTATAAATCAAATGTACCGGTTTGCCTACGATGATTTACAGAGTTTACTAGTGGACAGAATAGACAAGCTTTAACTTGTTGCTAAAGTTAACTCTAGATGCTGGTAACTGTATATGCCATTGGCTAGTTAGCTTGGTTTGTTGTGCAGATAGCAGATCTATTAGTGCTATTGGCTACTGTAAACAACAATCAATCAGTGACAAGATCCTATTTAACTGCCTTTTTTACAAGAAAAACTTTATTATGCGGGAACGATTACAACTCTGATAGCTATTTCATGGGAACTTCAAAAACTTTTCTTCTGTTCACTCGTCCAGACAGAGCTACCCAAGCTAAATAATTATTTTTGGCTTTTGGTCTTTCTGGAGAGCTCACACTATTGTTAGGATTTCCTTTGCAGGCCATTAAAAGTGATCAAATGCTATGACAGCACAAGATCTTCAAGTCATCAGTCAAAATTAAGCTGTGAGGGTTACACAGTCTGTCATGCATCTGAGCGGACAGCATCATGCTGCTGTATAAGGCAGCCCAAACCAGTCCAAGAGTCTGTCATGCAGCGGTGGTGTCGGTCTTGTTCTGTGGGTCTGTTAAAACCATGCAGGAGTACAACTCTGAGGTAAGGAGGTTGTCTCAAGTTGTGAATCCAGTGTGAGGGTATTTGGCTGGACATATGTCAAGAGGATAGACCATGCTAGATGTACAAGGGGAGGTTTGATGGGCTGCACCATGCAACTGTGTGATGTGTCATTTTAACATGAGCGTGGCATGCCAGACTGTGATTGTAGGACCACTAGCTGATCACAGAGGCGGATCTGGCCAGGTGCTATGATTCAGGTCTACACAGTCAGAACGGTACCTCATAAATAATGACTTAGGACTGCGGATAGGCTCCCTATATGATAATGTTGCTATGAGATTATGTGCTGAGGAGGAATACAAATGAATTCATTGAGGATACTCAGGTGACTTCACATTCATTCATTCGCTCATCTGTAAGTTCATGCAGTGGTGGAAGTAATGACAGTACCATGCTGTAACAGGCAGGAGGGGTGGAGGTCTCAGAACACATTCTGTACACACGACAGCATCTCGCTAAACTGCAACACATGCAGCGACTCAAATGGTTGATATATTATTTTGCTTGACAATGTGTTTAATTTCCCCTTTCCCAATCGCAGAGAATGCTGATTGGCTAGTCCAGGGCATGCAGTCACAGACACGACACAAGAGAAACTGCTCCAACAATAACAGTACACATCTCTGCACTCAGTGTACTGCCAGTGTTAGGACCAGGCCTCAGTGGGACTAAATAATGTCCAGACCTGGGAGAATGAACAGCTCAGTATTATATGTATGATCATAAACGAGAGCACTTGTTTCATGAAGCAATATTTCAGTTTTTTAGAGGCTGTCCAAACTAGATTTTATCCTAGCATCATAACTTCTGACATCTGTTATCTACAATTAAGTGTACATAAGCAAGTGGTAAGTCAGTCAGTGTCAGTGAGTGTCTCTAAATATAAATGTGAACATGCAATGAAAGAAACAAGACCGAATAGCATCCATTTTGACCTCATATAACTTCAGTAAGTGACTGATTTAAAAGTAATGTAAGACTTTTGCAAAATGTTGGAATGTATATCTGTATCCTGAGAAAGAGGTGAGAAATTATACAGGAGAAAGACCTGTGGTGGTTCATAAAAATACAACAGTATTTGATATTTTCTAAACCCATGGAAGTGAAATTAAATTTAGAAGGAGCAGCATTAATGCTGAGAAACCGCCAGTATAGATGGCTGACTATTCACAAATAAACAGATGCATCCCAAAAACTGTAGAAATATTGCTTTTGAAAAAGGTACTCCTGGGACACTTATTCTATTTGAATTGATTTAAATTGTATTTTGAGCCCAGGGCTGAACCAGTATCAACTCCTCTACCTAATTTTGCCCAGCTGGCTCTTGGCTCTGGACAGAGGCTGCAGAGCGATGAAGTCATCACCTATTGCCACACGGTTGGAATACATCTACACCAGAAGAACACAGAGAGGATAGGAGGAAGAACACACACAGGGGTTAGATATCAAGCTTTCATACAAACACTCATTTAAACACATAGTTCATACTGGACCCACTTTCAGAACAACACACACATACTGACAAAGACAAAACGGGGCAAAGGTTAGAGCAGAAAGAAAACAAACACCACATAGGATTGGAGAAAGCAGTTCCTTTTTTTCTGTAAAAACAAGAGAAGAGTTTTGAAAGGAGGAACGTATAAACATGAACAGTCTCCAGCTGGATGAATCAATATAGTAACAGCAGAAGACTGCTGAGAGGTGACCATGCACACTGTGTGTTTGTGTATGTGTGTGGGATCAAAAGAGGTCATGCGGTGTGTGTATGTGCAACTGAACACCATGCTGTCCCTGTAAAGAAGTGGGTAACTCAGGACCATTTAGGCTGAGAAAATAATGAACTATTTAAACAACGTGGCACACAGACCATTTTCTCTCCCTTTCTAGAATTTGAGTTATCGTAACATTCTAGTTTGTTTTCTCTCTCCAGGCTCTTGTCACATTTCAGGAAATATAATTTCCGTTTTGTGATACATGTAGGATTAAGTAATAAATCTAATGCTGGGTTCAGACAGGAGATGGAGGTACCATAAAGCATTGTGATATGGCAAGTTTCCTAGGGGAGTAGATGGCTTTTCATAGCCAAACATTCACTCAACAGGCGATTGTGCTCCTCTGCTCTTTTCTCAATCCATGTAGATCGGATAAAAACACCGTCACAAACAGCCGTGAAAAACTGCAGTGACTACACACTGTGACTTGATGTCAGGTCAGCAGGGTGCAGTTGAAACCCTGGGGAACCTCTGAGAGGTAAAAAGATAATTTCAAATAGAGCCTGTACTTAATACAAAAAGAATGTTTAATCCACGTTAGACAAATGGCTCGACTTCTGTACCAATGTTTCCATCAAAAAACCTGTATAGGTCTTCTCTCCCTTCCTCTCATGTTACCTGACTCTTCTGTGTGCTGGTGGGCTGCAGGTGTCTATAGAAGACTTTCTTCACCACATCAGGAAAGAGGCAAGTTATGACGATAATGATGATGGCAAACCAGGCCGATCCGCTGGACAGTAGCTGCACGAATACAAAGTACATATCCTGGGTGTGGAGGAATGGCCTGGGGGGAAGTGGAATGGACACAATGGTTACATAGTGCAGAAGAAAAAGGAAATAATGTTTTTTATCAGTAATGGAAAGGATCAACAAGTTGGTTTGTCTAAAAATGACAGTAACACTATATCTGAATAAATATTAGAAAACTGACTGAGATAAATAACCTTGTGCTGGGGACACAACTGAACCAAATGGGTGCGAGCCAGGCTCAGCCATCATCACTGTAAATTCAGGTCTAACTTCCAGATGGAGTCATGCTCTTTGAATTACTTGATTATTCCTCGGAAGCACATCTGTGCAGATGTTAGACAACAAATATCAATTAAGGTCCAATATAATTAGGGTGGCTCCTATCAGCCTGTGACTGAACGGGACTGGGTAACGATTGATCTGATCAATCCAACACACTCCCAGATAATCAAAGCTGATTCTGACAAAGACTCAGTAATTTGTCTGCCAAGTAAGAGGACTGGTAAATCTGGCGTAAATCAGGCTGTTCCGTCCCAAAGTTCAGCATTGGGCTGATTTAAACCTCTCTCGGTGTTCAAAAGGGATATAATGTATTTAATATTTAGATCCCCTTTAGCCACCACCTTCTACTGTTGTTCTTCCTGGTGTCCAAATTTGGGGGAAAATATTAATTAAATAAATAAAATACACAATGCTTTTGAAAAAGAGAACTAGAATTTCAATATAGAATCTCATGTTTGAAATGTAATATATACAGTATAATATGCAGAATATGACTGAAACAATCTTTTGCTCCATTAATCCTTAAATGCAAAAATAATAATAAATTGCGTGTCATCTAATATATTTTCTAGGCATTTTAATATTTATGCAACATGCAGACAAAAGAGCTCATAAAAACTTACGATGAGAAGGAACGATATAAAAGGTGACGATTTAACAGTTCAAGTTTCACGTTGTTTTACCTTTGCAAGAGTGTTTAGCCACTGCAATCCATTCTCTCTTTAAACCTGCTGCATGAGTATATGTGAGTAAGTATGTTTCTCCAGTGTAGAATACTGTAGGTGTTATGTTAGGCTTTGACACCAGATTGAGAAGAGAGCGTCTAAGACCACAGCAAAGCATTTTCTTTCAGTGTGCCAGAAGGCTCCTGTACAGAAACTGGGACAAACATGTACTTTGTAAAAACCTCTTCTTACCAGATGATGCCTCCATAGAAGAGAGAGAAAATGAAGTAGAAGGCAATCGAACCCCACGTCACAAAATGGTTCATCCATGTCCAGAAATGAGTCTCTAAAGCAAGCTACCATTACACACACACATACACACACACAAACAAGATATAAAGCTAGGTGTAAAACACTGAGACAGGGGCATGTAGTGCAGCAATAAACTACAGCAATCTGCCTCTGTGCTGTACAAAAAAAAAGCCACGACCCTAAACTGTGCCAAATTACCATCTACTGTTAATGGAGAGTGACATCATCCTAATACTTCACAACAAACTGTATTTCATATTGGGGCTGTGGCAATACAAGTGTGTCTTTGAGGACAGAAATTGATACACAGCTCTGAGCCGACACACAGTAACCATCATCTTAAAGCTGCATAAAGCTACTTAGTACCTAAACATACTCCCAACTAATATTACACTGCTGATGTATGAGAAAAATTATCATTCATATTGACATCAGAATATAACAAAGCATTGTTATTGTTAGGATTAGACTGCTTTCCAAGTTTACTGTTGTCAGAAAATTGATGGTTATCATATTTGCTTAACTACTGTACCAAATTCTACTGTATTAATGTTTATAAAAATACTGAATTTTGCCAACTCAGTGTTATTTGAAAGTTATAATAAAGCATTTGATCAAACACAAAGAACACATTTTCAATTCTTTAAGTGTCATTGCAAATGATAATAACAGTAATAATTGTGTAATACTGTATACTGCAAAACTGTTCCATTTTCTGAGACAGTTATCATCCGTGTCATTGCAACTATAATTATAATAGTAAAGTTGTTGTTGTTGTGGGAGAATAAAATTGGGTGTAGTATACCTTTAATGTGACTGTGATGACCATGACAGTAAAGACCAGCGTTCCAAACGTCCAGTTTCCAAACATCTAGAAAACAGACATACACCAGTAAATCTTCACATGCATGGACAAGCAATATAAGAATAAGGCAAGATCATTATGTGCCCGACATGTTTATATGCAACTCTGCTACTCTGCAATTTCTTCTTCATCTTGTCAAGACTGGACTAATAAATAACGTTATCCCCCTTTGACTCAGCACTATTACAAGGCTGCAAATTATTCAAGCATAAATCTATGACATTTTGTTGGCCTTTCATGCAATGAGTAATGGATATAAAAAAACAGACACAGTTGCTGTATTTGATATTTACAGATAATGTTGCTAGGACTGTAAAATATTATAAAATGGTCAAGTCAAACCATAAATCTGGATAAAAGATAGAGTCTAGACAGGTGGGACAAGGTGAGCAGTGCTGTGGTCGAATTGTTGAATGGAGACAAAACTTCTACAAGGCATCGACCTCGGTTAACAAGTTGAGTGGTATTACGGTGCAGAAAATGAGACCTTGCCCTCCGACTGTGTACTGTCAGTAGCTTCACCACCGCTTGCTATGAGAATGACTTCACTTATAGGTTGAGAGCTGTGGGGGGCATTCTTTTGTTTCCAGCTAATTCAGGGCCCTGCTGGAGTTTAAACACTGAAAACCGCATTCACAGATACATTTAGAGGAGCAGACATAAATTCTGAACCTTTAAGAGGATTATTATTCAAGTTCTTGTTTATTTATATTACAAAAAATATATACAATAAAATATTTTATAATAAAATTACTTCACAAATAGCTCCTAGGTAGCAGTTTTATACCATATGTGGGAGTAATGGAACAAAGAGCAGCCTTAGTAAGGAACAGCCTCCAACTTCTCAGTGAGGTAACCAACTCTTTTTTCCTCACTAATGTGGTCAGGTTCCCTGTTTGCTATTGATTTAAAATGAAATATAGGTGAATAATAAAATGGACACTTTTGCTTTCACTGACAGCGAATCAACCACCATCATCTTGTCGGTCAACTCTCCTTATTCTATTCAGGTACGTGAAATTCAACTTCTAGTGTGTGCTGCGACTCTGCTGCTGCACAGAGCAGCACACACAAGTTTTGATTTAAAAAAACACAATGACACAAGCACAGTATAACCCCAGTAAAACTAAGGACTGTGGCAAGTCTAGTCCACGCTTGTCATAACCAACGTACAAACTGACTCTATTCTAAGATTTCTAACTAGTTAAAAATATGTGCATTTGTCGGCCTATGAGACAAATCTTCAGTATATAACTTCACAAGATGAGTGCAAATTTTACGCTTGTGCGCCGTGTATTTTTAAGTAATGTTAAATCGTGTGGATTTACATCTTCGGAAAACAGAAAAAGATTAAAATTGGAGTTTACAAAAACTGCATTCAAGCAGTTGACATGGAATTGAGTAAAGAACACTCAATTAACTTCAAGGGAAAACAGAAATGGAGGAATCAAAACTAATTATAATTTAACAGAATCATTAGGGTTCAACGAACCACTGCATGTTTTATGATTGCTTTCATTTATCTTATTTCAGTGTTTAAAAAAAGGAAAAGAAAATCAGTGTTTTGCATTCAAAAGTTGGCAACATGCAAATATACTAGAGTTCAGCATAAGTTATCCTTATAATCGTTAGCAAGACAATAATCTATTGAGGAATCATCCTCATATTCCTCTCATTAACCCCCCAAGAAGACATGCGTTCAACTGTTGAGCAGACTCTTACCAGCTGCCTGTTAGCTCGCAAGATCTGAAGACATGCACAGCGTGAGGGCAGGAGGAAAAGAGAGTAATCAACAAAAGAGAGAAGAAAAAGACAAGCGAGCGAAAGGAGTGAGTGCTTTCTGAAATACCAAACTTTAAACAGAGAGAATGCCAGGCAAAGATATAAAGCTGGGAACAGAATTGGTAAAGAACCAGATACATAGTAGATATGGCAAGAAGGAAAGGTGCAGTTACTACAATTTACTCAAGTGAATGACATACATGCTGGTATGGTAACAGAGACAGACAGACCCTGTTAAAAAAGCTATTAAACAAAATGATAGAATGAGGAGGAGACAGGTACGAAAAGACCAAAAATTTAATAAGGGAGTGACTAAAAGACCAGCAGGCAACCAGCCCAGTCGATAACAACAACTCATCCTGACATATGCACATATGCATGCACGCAAACACACATTCATTAATTACTTAAAGCAACATTTTATGAAAATGGTTTGGATTGTCTGTTCAGCAGGTTAGAGTACAAACACATCCATGACATCTCACTCAGTCACTCTCACACACACACACACACACACACACACACACTCACACTCACACACACACACACACACACACACAGGACACACCTGTCCATTGCCCATAAGTGTGGTATCTTCTCCCATCAGTATGTAGGATCCGAAAAAGAAGATGAAGGCGTGACAGAAGCCCAAGAAGGTCCAGTACAGGAACGTCCGGAAAGACAGCAGAGCATTCTTGCTGATGTCCCTGTTGGATACAAACATTTTTTTGGTAAAAATGGGATCAAAACAGCATAGTTTGGTTCATGGTTAATTACTGTACAAGCCCTTGGATTGTTAGAATGAGAATTATCAGACTTTAAAAAAAGTCACAGACAATTAAATATCTCAACAATCAGAAACAACATTCTGAATAAAGCACTTAAGCAAATTCAAGCACTTTCAATGACCCATATCTGTTTATGCCTGTTCTCAAGAACTTTCAAGACATTTAACATTTTGCCTAAAATTCACAAATTTCAAGGATTTAAGGGACCCATAGGTACCCTGGTAACATTACATTCATATTAGCTGTCTTTGCTAAAACAGCAGCAGTTAAAAACTGTGTAAGATGATGTTTAATATAGCCTGACATAAAATGAAGTGACTTTTCGGATTTTTGGTAATTGAAATTATGGCAGACATTCAGATTGTTTAAAAACATGAAAACTTACCAAAGCAGCTTCCAACAAACAGTTAAATGTGCAGACAGATTACATGTTAACTTACCTGTACAGGCCAGGTTTATTCTGCAGTACGTGTGGATGGACCAGCTGCTCAAACAGACTGTACACCAGGATGGGAAGCGAGGTGAAGCAGATGTTGTACAGTGTCAGATAAACACTGTCATACAGAGTCTGGGATGGACAGAGACACCATTTCACTTAACAACAACCTATTAGCTTAAATTCTACTCATGTTACATGAAGTAAACTGATGACTGATTTGAGACATATTATAGATAGCTTAAAATGTAACAAAGTCTCCTTCTGTATCTTTACACTGTATACAGTCTAATATCTTACAAATAATTTGCAGGTCTGATAGCATTTTTTCTAGGTCAAAAGCAATAGCTGGAATAACAGACTACAGCTTGAGTAAGACATTTAAATCTGATAATAGTTTGATTAAAAATTAAACACAAGTTCTAAAGCGATGATGCACAAATATTCAGAGAGTTTAAATGCAAAATATAAGATCCATTGTTTAAATGTTACAGCAACTTCTAATGACTCTAAGCATTAAAAAAACTCATGAGTGAACATCAACCTTTTGAACCTTATAATTTATATCACTGTCACACCTGATATCAAAACTGCTTCACACCAAGATGAGTTAAGGAAATTAAGTCAGTGAGAAGCTATGCAACATTAAAAGAACAAACATATCCACAATGACTTTTGGGAGAGTGGAGAGATGGAGCAATAAATAGACTTACTTGTTGTGAAAACAGACAGAAGAACTGGTATAAAAACTGGGGTGTGATAAAACACACATTCTAGAAAAGACAGAGTGAAGGAAATAAACATTAAAAACATTGCAGAGACAGGAGGCATGGTCGTACACAGTCTTGTCAACAGCTGATGACAAATCTAATTTCCATAATTTAGAATTTCTTCCGTACTTGAATGTGTGACCGGGAGATTTCCAAAGACACAAAAACCCATTAATAAGTGCTCATTTAAAACCTGTTATAAAGCTAAACTTATTCTGCTCAAGGAATGCATTTGATTTCCTATATTAAGGTGACTGAGTACATTTGATTTTTTTAGCAATTCATAAAAGCTTTGTGATCATATCCAAGTCTTACCTTGTAGAAAAAGTACTGTACAAGTGTAGCTATTCGAATGTAGTAGAAGTGACCGTGAACCAGCAGAAGTTTGGCCAGGAACTTAAACCTGGCAATTGCATAGTCACTGTTTCTCACGGCCTGACGACCCTCCTTCCCCATGATACCTGGAGACACACACACACACACACACACACACACAGACACACACACACATTATGGCGTCAAAATCGTTTCAAAACAACCAGAGAGGCACGCAGCAACGCACGCACGCATGATTATTTTGTTATACGTACGTGCATGCGTGCGTGCGTTGTTACGTGCAGATTGTATTTCACGCGTAACAAAAAGCTGCGTACGTATGAAGCAGCGTGTGCACGTTTGTCTGTCACTGTTTGACAAATGTTGTTAGGCGTTCACACGTGCGTGCGGTCGCTGATTCTGATGCTTCGCAACCGGAAGTTGATCTGCAGCGCGCACACCAGTCCGCGTACACGCACGCCTCACGTAGTTGGCCTTTTCATTTTAATCAACCAGGGGAGGCAGCAGTGAGCCATACTTTGTAACGTCGGACACTTGAAATGCCACAAGCCCGTGCGTGTTAACTGTGAGGAGAGCGGAGGTAATCTGCGGACTGTGACTAGTGATCACAACGGATATTTATTTGTTTTAGATCAGCTCGTTTCCAGCTTTATTGATTATCATTATTTTTTATCATATATTATTAAGTGTTAAATTACTTTTAATTGTTAATTTTCGTGTTCTGATTTTACTCTATTAAAATATTATTAAATATTGTTAAATGTATAGCTAATTAATTTTGTGTAATTGTAGGCTACATTTTGGTGTTATTTCGTTTATTTAAAAAAAATATCATGACAATGAATGCATTCATCACTCAATTTGGGTATTTAGCTACATGAAAGAATATAAGAATATAGAGTTAGTATTATCTAGCAGTCCAAATGACCGCTTACGGCCGTTCTAGTAGTGTTAGAGTTCCGGCCCTTCTGAAGTCCAACTGACACTTTGGTCCAATCAGAAACATATAATTTGATACATTGTGACCAAGTGTTAAAATCTCTCTAGGGCAAGAAACCAGGAATGAGCAGAGGGAAAAAGACGAGGATTGAAGTTGGTTTTCAACAAAATGCAAATGCATCTTTCATATTTATGTACACGAACAGGTATCTTATAACAATCCAAAATTATAACACCTATAACAATCATGAACTTGTCATGCAAAAGCCTATATGTCTGTATCTCGCATTGGATCGATTGCACCATCTACTGGATGAAAATGGAACACAGAATAACTACGCCACACGTTCATGTGCGGACTGCTGTGCACGGTGCAGATCAACTTCCAGCCGCGAAGCATCAGAATCTGCGACCGCACGCACGTGTGAACGCCTAACAACATTTGTCAAACAGTGACAGACAGACGTGCACACGCTGCTTCATACGTACGCAGCAACTCTGTTACGTGTAACAGAGTTTGCACACGTCATTTCCGCGTACGCGTAAGCGCGTGACAAAAATGTTCAATTATCTTCATGCGAGCGTTAACAGGTGCGTTTGCATAAAGACGCATGAATGTTACGTGTAGTCACTACGCGTCGTGTGATTACCGGCGTGCAGCAGTCATCACGCGTGAACGTGCGCGTAAACGGGGGGCCATTATAAGTCAATGAGGAAACTACATTACACGTCAGGCGCGGCTTGCTGCACAGGCGTCAAAGCAGGCGCGAGTGACACGCTCAGTTGATATGTGCGCACGCTTTTTGAAACGATTCTAACGCCATACACACATACATACATTTGGAGGACACACTGCATAATACATGAAAGACTTTTTTTTTTTTGTACATGTGGTGAGTGTTTACCTATGCCCACGTGAGCTTCCTGTATCATACTGACATCATTGGCTCCATCCCCAATAGCTAGTGTGATGGGTTTCTCTGGAGACGTTTTTAAAAGGCGAACCACCTGGAAATAACAAAGTGAAAAAAACATTGGGGGGTTTAGGTAAGTTTTCTGAAGATCCATCACATGAACTTTCTATGTGCAAACACAATTATACAGCATGTGCTTTATATTTCTAATATAACATCCCAATTTCAACTTCTGGAAGAAATTGTTCAACATCCAAAAACATGCAAATATTCCATTCATCTGTCAACAAGGAAAATATGACAGCCCTGACATAATGTTGAGACCATACAAGAAGTAATTTTCTTCAGAGGCCTGGTACCTTTGCTTTCTGCAGTGGGGCCATGCGACAGCACAGCACGGCTGAACAGTTTTTACACACTTCCATAAAAAGCTTCTCGTGTTCCCTCAATGCTAAGGACAAACTGGCTCCGTCCACGACTAACCCGTGCTGTATGACATGATCCTCCTTTATCCTAGAGAAAAAATGGAGAGAAAGAGTCAGAAAAAGAACCCCAGCCACACCCGTCCAAAAAGTTTATGTTGCCTCCATCTGGCGACAGATCAATTTTGCCAAGTTGCAGGACTAATGGACTTTAATAGTGAGTTTTGAGCTCTGAAAGGCTCAGGTTTTGTTTTGTTTATGCTAAGTATGTTGTAGGACCCAATTACATACAAAAAAGCTTTTATCACTGTAGCTTGCCCACAGCTTTCATCAAAATAACCAAAGCATTTAACGGGGCATTATGTAGTTTATGAAGAGGAAATTCTTACTCAAAATTGTACTATTTACAATATTGATGATTTAATCATACAAATTTAGAAATATATATTTTTCCCATAACTGACTGTCTTTGAGGAAAATAAGGTCCTCCAAAAACTGTCTGAGGCCAGAAAAGTGGCAGGATCTGGCAACATAGAAGTAAAGTAAAACAGGTTGAAAATCTGTTGTTCTGTTGTACCTTGAGAATATTCAGTCACAATAACAAAGAGAGTTTGTTTATTTACTTTGTTCAGGAATACAAACCTCAGTCAATGAAGATCTTTCTCTACTGATTCAAATTTCTACCCCAAAACTATATAGTATACCTTTAACCAATCAAGTCAGTTTATTCAGATTTTTATACTGCTTCTTATTAAATTGCAGCATTTTGAGGCCATCTTGTGAATGAATTAATATATTTTTTTAAATAAAAGATTAAATAAAAGAACTGAAGTTGGGGTCCATTAAGTTTAGGGGTGGAACGGTTCACAAGATCCACGGTTCGGTTCATATCACGGTTTTGTGGTCACGGTTTTCGGTTCGGTTTGGTATACACTGATCGTTAGGAAAATCAATTATGTCTTGTATAGTCAGGTTAAAACTGAAAGAATGAGGCAGTCTGACATTTGATACATCATTGTGACAGTCTTAGGTTAAAAGCAGGTAGATTCTGGCACTGCAAAAGAGGAGACATTGCTAGTTACAACATGCTTTTCATTTATTTGGCAAAGAAAGTTATCTTTAACAAATGCTAAGAACAAATAGTTATTCACTGTCACTAATGTAATGTAACAGGCAATCACAGTCAGGAAACTTTCAGTAGCCCTGGAGGTCCATCCATCACTAGTAAGCGCTACATAGGCTATGTCAGACAACTCTAACAATTCCTCGTCGGGTCTCTTCATAAAGTGCGGGAATAGCCGTGTTGCTGAAGTGTTTGCGGGAGGGGATTTTATTTTATATCGTGGCTCGAGTGTTTTAATCATACAAAAAAATCCCGCACCCTCCACCACTGCTGGCGCATCTTCTAGCTCTGACTCCTTTCCACTTGCCATGCCCACTAATGGCTCCACAACTGACCCAAAGATACTCTCTTACTCTCTGCTACGCCGCTTCGCTTCTTCTTCTTGTTTACTGGCGTTTGGCATCCAGCTCTGTACCGCCACCTGCTGCTCTGGAGTGTACACGCTTCGCCTCGTTAGTAAATGAGAAAAAGAAGTTACGCATGCCTATGAACCGAACGGTACACACGCGCCCCGAACCGTGACAAGCGTACCAAACGGGAAGGATTTTTTTGATGAACCATTCCACCCCTAGTATCCAGTTAAAGCCAAACTCTTAATTTAACAGTTAAATCGCTCCAAAGTTTATCAGAATATACAACGATCAAAGATTGATTTTAAGATCTACATAACACTGTGAAAATTATAGAGCCTAAAGTGGAATCACAAAAGCTCTCACCTCCTGGCCAGTATGCGGAGCTGCTCAGCACATTCGTTATCTGAACGTTGCTGCAGAAGCTCCAAGATGTTCATGGTTCTGTGGAAGTGGCCACAGGACAGACTGACGCTGACTGCTGTCTCATGTTTGTCTCCTGTCAGCACCCATACTTTGATCCCTGCCAGCCGCAGAGCCTCAATGGTCTCCTGGACTTTGTCTTGGAGTCTGGGAGAGACAAGGGAGAGAGAATATATACAGTGTAATCATGCTACTCATGTACTGTGTGTTCAAACTTTCCAATGATTCCTATGTATAACTACATTAGGGCAAGTCCCAAGTTAACATAAACCTAAAGAAAATTATGTCTTCGACTTGTTTGTGTGAGGTGATGAATCTAGCTGGCATTTGAGCCTGAAGTCGTAATGCTGTGGGCCCTGGAAGCTTGCTGGTAAACAACAGTGTCCATAATTCAATACAAGTTTTGACAATAACTCCACATTTCTTGAAGCTCATACATTATGGGTAGACAAATAGCTAGTCGTAATTTGAATGCCTCAACAACAACACATGAAACTAAAAGCTCCTGGTGTCTATGGTCGTCTTTGTTATCCATGTCTGATGAGAGGAGAAGGGTGAACTGCCTCTGAAATTGTGCAGTACTGATCTTTTTTTTGTAAGAATATTTATCCTATTTCTGCCAGTTATCATTTTTTAAGAGATTAATAGACAATGAATATGATCTAATATTCCGTGCCTATCAGCATTACGCTATTCATATTAGTCTCAGAACACAGGGAGATTTTAATCTTGTCTTCCATAATGGAGGAGATCCTCTAATTGCGACCATGTGTGCCTGAGGAGGAATTCATTCCAGATACAGAGAAACAGAGAAGCAAAGAGAAAAGAGAGAGGAAGCATAGAGATAAACGCCGTGAGAGAAGCGAGGGGCTTATGCGAGTAGCAGATGGTGAGCGCTTGCGAACACATATCAACATTCATTTCCAGAGAGGCTCAGTGAGGTGACGTCTCTATCTACTGCTGACTACACATTGTGTGTTTGGTGGAGATTCCCCTATCTGTGTGTTATCTGTCTGTTTTGGCCATTTGTTCTCACTGTTTTATAATGGCTTATTTTAAACTCATAAAGCTTTAACACTTAGCTACTCGAACATAATAATCTTGAATTGGCTTATCTAATTCTGTACTTCTCTAGCTTGGAGTAACTGCCATCTTTATATGCATGGTCATCAACCAATAGCTGTCTAGACATTTCAAAAGAAAAAAATTGTCAACCTGCTGGTGGTGTTGACAGAAAACTTAAGAGATCATTAAAGTTAGCAGGATAATTCTCTGGGGACCATGAATGTTTATCAAATTTCGTGACTATCCATCCAATCTGTCACATTTCAGTCTGGACTGAGGTGGCGGACTTAACATATGAAAAAACTGACATTGCCATCCATACATCCTTGATGCTTGAGTGGCTAAAATTACACAGGAGGATGTAAAATCTGAATCTAGTAGCACATAACATGATAATGTTGTTAAAGCTAACCAAGCGAAAATGAAACATATGTTTTATCCAAACATTAACTATAAGGACTTTACTCAGCGCTAGGGGCAACACGTGATAAAAACATGTGTGTTACATAATTTTCCATCTTGATGAAAAAAAAATGTCACCCAGGTCATGGTAATTCTAAGTGCTATATTGTAGGCAACTGGACATGTTTCAGTTTCTTGTAGATGTTTCACCTCTGTTCTGAACGTTCCATGAAACATCTTCAAGAAACTGAAACATGTCCAGTTGCCTCCGACATAGCTCTAAGAATAACTTCCCATCATACAATATACTGGAATCATCCACACTGGGCAGTTGAAGTGGCTTTCAGATTATAATCAATCAACGATACCATTCAGTGGCTTTAATTTAATGCCAGTTGTCACGATGCACTTATAGGTGTGATTGGCAAAGGACAAAAAAGCTGAAAAATATACAGCTCCACTATGTCTCTCTTCACATTTATTTTGTCCCGTTGTTGGCTTTAGCTAAGAAAGAAATAGTTCGCCCTACATGTCCAAACTGACACATCAGATAACCTTCCGCAAGGATTGCAGGCTCTTTGGTGGAGCTCTGCTTTGAATGAAGTTCCATTGTGACAAATGAATGGACTACTTGCGGAGTGACATGAAGACATGAATCAGAGGCACAGAAAACGTTGACAGCGGTGGCCGGTCATTATGTTTACCAATACCCGACCCAACCCAACCTGACCCGACCAGACCCCCACCCCCCCAAAAAACCCAAAAAAAACAAAAAACAGATTTGCATGATTTACGAGAGACTCATATTCAGGTCGGAAAAGCCGGATCACACCCCTGGCACTCCTGTGCATTTTTCAAAAACCAGCAACTCCTGACTGTAAATCAATTTCTTACTATGTATAAATCACTCAATGCACTGTAAATTGTATAACTATATCACAGCTTAGCAGAGATGGTTACTTAACACAGCGAACACCACTGTGCCACTGCAGAACTGTTTTTCAGGAGGGACATAACCAGTATATAGTCATTAGTTTCCATACTTGTCCTCAACTCCCGTCGCTCCGAGCAGCTGCAGGTCTCTCTCAATGTAGCTGAAGGCCTCCTGTAGTCTCTCCTCCCTCTGCTGCAGCGCGGTGCGGGCGGCGTTCAGATGCCTGTCCACTTCAATGTACTCCTCAGGGCTGAAGTGGCGACATGCTATCACCAAGGTCCGCAAACCTTTCTACAGTGGGAGGAGGAGGGCGGGTGATGGGTGAAGTAAAAAATAACAAAAAAAAACAGGGAAACCAATCAGAATATAAGAAGAAAAATGACATGAAGAGAGAACATTGGAAAGAACGTAAGAGAAAATTATAATGATATAAAATGAGTGTGTGTAGAGAGAAGGAGTAAATGTGAGGAAGTCAAGAAAATGTGGAACCGAAAAGAGAGGAAAGGGAGACGAATGTAAGCAGAGAAAATAACAGAATAACAAATCATCAAAGCTTGGCTTTAAATCAACAAACCAGCCTGAGGGGCAGACGACCACAAATCAACCCAGTCCAGAGCACTGATTTCTGGGTACTGATGTTCGATGACGTGATGTGGGGGCAGAAAATGTGTGTGTTTATATTTGTGTGTGTGCATATAGCTGTTGTGGTGAAGAATTTACTGTCTAATGTGAATAGAGAGCGACAGGGCCAAAAGTAAACACGACATCGCTGGGAAATGCCAGACAAACGCACAGAGACACACAATTATGAACATAGAAATCAAGAGGCATTTCAGAGTTACATTTTTGAACGTTCCATTATATGGTCCTGTAAAATATTCTATGAAGTGGAAAGTTTGGTATATTCAGTTTGTTAAATGAGTCTCAAGGGATTTTCTGCTTGTCAATTGTATGGGGAAGAGTCTAAAAATGATACTATCACATTTAATTAACAGACTCACCATGAAATTAAGTACATTTAATCTAAAAGACCACCAGATGTGCCGTTGATCAAGAGATGGGAATATCAGCACATCCACTGAATCTATGTCTCATATAGCGGTAACAGTACAAGCTGCTGAACAACACAATGAGTCAACAGGCACTCAAAAAAATTATAGAAACTGTATTGCTCACCAAGGCAAACTCATCAACGTGCAGTCTCGTCTTTTCTATCTCTCCACCTGTAGCGAAAGGCAAGATGGCCGACTCTGCACCCTTGGTGAACAGCACATAGCCTCCTTTAAAGTCAAAACAACAAGAAGACAACACGGAAAGTGAACATATACCTTCTGTAAATTTGTATAAAGAATCAGTTAAAGATAACTATTTATTGCCACTCTGTCAAACTACATTAATGTATTTTTATTGCATTTACACCTTGTTTTGTTATCGTTTATAATTTGCCTTTTGTCTGTTTTGACCTCCAGTTCTGTGTTTGACCATCTGATCAATTTGTCTTTCATTGTTCTTTCTCAGAGGGAAATAAGGTCAAGAGAACACTGTTTGAAGCGAGAAAGGTTTTGGGTTTGGAAAATATGAACAAAGTCCATCAGTTTGTTTATTTAGTTTGTTTAGGTATGAAAATCAATCAATAAAGATTTTTTTTCTCTGATGAAAAACTCTTCTCCAAAACTGTGCAAATTTAAGGTGGACTTACCTGAGGGAGTCTGCAGTATGACGCTCATTCTCCTGCGGTTGGCATCAAACTCTAATACATGGAGGAGTTTATATCTGACAAAGCAAGGAGAGACACTCATCTTAGCTTACTTTGGACTCACAGACTGTCTGTCCTGACCATTTCTTTTACACAGGTAGCTTAAACGGTAGTGGGTATTCGTCATTTAAGAGGGGCACAGGATTTACCTCTCTGACTTGCCGAAAGTTTTAATCTCCATGGTATCTCCACTAGAACCAAGGAAGGCTACTCCAATCCTGAGGGGGAAAAAAGGCAGCAGTTGAAACTACATTTCTGGATAATTTAGACCTTCAAAACAGTGGATGAAAATTCAAACTGGAGTTTGGAATCCAAAGCTATTTCATATTGTAAATGGTTACATGATATCTAAAAATGTTTGCACTTTTATGCATTTCAAGAATAAAAATCATAATTTTTAAACAAATTAACTTTTTTTTTTTTTCTAAGTTTGAGAGGATGAGCAGGATGAAGTGCTGCAATCTGATGTATCCTGCATACATAATGGAACATAAGCTATAAGGAAGCTGTCTGATGTGTATTAATCTGTTATTCAGTAGCAGCCTGGTGTAATTTGTATGCGATTTGATAAAAGTAAAGTCAGTGGACGGCTGTGTGTAATGGCACCGTGCTATGGCGTTGCAGATGTGTAGACACACTTGTCTAGCTGCCTTGAAACGGCTGCAAGGATTTCATTAACTGAAGAAGAAGCTTTTCATGCAGTATGAACCAGCTGTGGACAAACGATATTGTGAGAATTGCTTGTATCCAATACTGAAGCCACTATATCAGAGCAAACCATTCAAAAACATTTTTTGAACCCTAACCAGAGCACAGCAACAATATATGTAATCCCTATGTTTTGTGCAATCTCACCTATGGTGTCACATTTCAGAAATACAATTACTTTTAATTACACTTTCTCTAAGAAATCAATGTACAGCATTGGTTGAGGTTTTGAATGGTGCTGTAACTAGGGATGTCCTGATCAGGTTTTTTTTTTAACCCCGATCTGATCTGAGTCCTTTAATATTTAGTATCTGCCGATACCGAGTCCCGATCCCATACTGAGCCTTAACTAATAATTCCCTGGATAATACAGCTGCATTAAGAAAAAAAGTACATGCATTTCTTAATAGTTTTTTTTATTTTGTTGAAACAAAGTATATACTTTCATATGGCTCTTCCTTATTCTGCATATGCTATTCCAACACTGGCCAGCCACCTTCTTTGCGTTAGCAGGTGAGTCTGTGACGCTGCACTGTGACAGCAGACCCTCGTGTACAGACAGCTGTAGTGTGTGAGAGATGCAGCCCTCGCTTGGTACCTCCATATCATCCATTGCTATTTTCATATTCCTTATGTTGTCATGTAAAATGATGTGGACGCGTTGCTTGTCTATATCAGACATGTTCAGCATCTCCTCCGTCGCCTGTTTTACAGGCTCTGCTGTATGAGACCCACGAAACTAGTGCTCATACCGGCAATTTGTAACTCGAAAGTGGAAGAAATGTAATGTAATGCTGGTTATCCAGAGTGATTAATTTAATTACTCTCTCTGTAATATTTGTGGCCATGTCGCTGTCTCGAGGATATTTCTCTTTCCTTTTGAAAATATCCACGAGTGTTTGTTGCTTTGGTGTCTTTGCCTGTATTGCTTGAGTGAACTCGTATTCTTTGAGTGCTTGTTTTTTATTTGCTGTATCAAATGTGTAGTATTAAATGCAGCTCTTCTGTTATACCCCCCCGCAAAACGGTCGTATTGCAGATGTTACATGTCACCATTAGACTACTTTCACTTTCTAATTTAAGTTATTTCCACACTGCAGACATTTTATCCACAGGTTTGCCAGAGTAACGTTACGCATGCCTCTGCGTTCTGCCAAAAATTATGCTCTGACATAAAAAAATAATATTATATTAAATAATTCAACCAAAAGTGTCACTGCAACAAAGTGATGTCGGACTGTCTGACTCTGTACCACCACATAACGGTGATAAAAAAAATAATGACAATAAATATACATATATATCTCTCTGATCCCTGATCGGGATGTAATGTCCGATTCCAATCGAGTCTGAAGCCACGTGATCGGCCCCGATTTCCGATCACGTGATTGGATCAGGACATCCCTAGCTGTAACATTAACTAAATGTTATACTGATGAGAGATTACTAAGGTTATGGTTCCAACTGTGTGTCCTTTTGGTTTAAATCAACATAGATACACCGTCTGCATCTCAATGGAGCATAGAGGCACCGGGTCATGAGTGCACCCCCTCACTGCTCTACATAATTTAATTTAATTTAATGGTGTGAAAACTGCACCGGACAGGATCACTGACCTAATAGCATCATGAATCCTGAATGTTTAGTAAAACAACACAATCCGATAATTTAGGGTGCTACACAGCCGTTTCTAAACCATCAATTCTCCATTGTTTTCTTGTTTAACTGGAGGGTGTTTGCTTGCTTTACCAGTTTTAGCTACCTATCAAACTGGTAGAGTAGAATCTGGTCACACAGACCTGTTTACGGGTTTTCCACCACTCCCTGGACATTAAATTGTTGACAGGGTTATATTTCCTTGACATGAAATTGCACAAGTGAGTAAGAAAAAGTGTGATTTTGCTCTTGGCCTGCAGCTCACCCTCCATAATTATTCAATGTCCTTTTGCAGCTGACACGGTCAGAACAGGTAGTACAGAAATGAGAGCAGCCAGTATTCACATTAGTGCAATGCTCGTGACATGGCATGATTATTATGGCCAGCGCATTTTGGTAAACTCTACTTTAAAACCTATAGTAGTCCGACCAGACAAAAACGGCCATCATCTAACACATAGCTACCACAAGTTTGTTTTCTTGCCTGAGTTGAAACAAACACATAACCATGCAATATGGTGACAACACAAGCTCTTAGGAAAATATTGTATAGCACTGCAACACACATGAAGATAAAGGTCTTTTTCACACTCCTCATTTCCTTCTCTCAACCTAAACTTTTACAGAATTTCTAGGCTCTAGATTCAGATTTCAGCTCATGAATTTGGCTACCACCGCTGGATAAAGAGACAACAGATTAAGGTCCCTAATTCTCCCATATGTCAAACCAATCTCACTATTTGAAATGTACAGTGGAAGTATTGTCTATTGAAGAGGCTCTAATATTACCTCACCTCTTTGCTGCCTCTACTAAAGCTTTCTCATCCGGTGAGGAGGCATAGTATTCCATGTGACTGGAGGAGAAACCGTTGGCATGAGAGAATGGGTCTCCTCCCCCAACCAGGCAGTCAGGCTGGTCATAGCTGATCTGAACCGTGTGACACAACGACACCGCCTTGAGAAATAACAATTCATCACCAATCTGAAGGGAGTGACAACAGGGAGGGATGAGAGAGGAAGAAACGCCATCAGTTCTCATTCTTCACCATCATTACAAACATAAATGAAATATGATTTAGAGTCAGATGTTGATATGTATAAAGAGACTACATTGCAAATACTGTATGTGTGCTCATGTGTTGTGCATAATCCAATTATCTACTTTTGATCACATGAATAGCCTGCAGTGAAAAGTCATCGCTGACATCATTTGTCTATATATATATATAGTATAATATGTGACTGCCAGAAGAAAATGAATGTGATGCGTATATACGTGAGTTACCAGGTGAGGCGTGGAACCATCTGGTGTGTCATCAGTCATTCCCTCTGGTACCAGTTTGCCATTAACTTCCCGATACTTGGTTCCGTTAATTGAACACTCACGGAAGTGCATCTCATTTTCTGTAAGCGTACCTGTCTTATCTGTGAACACATACTCCACCTATCAAAAAGGAACACCAATTTTTAGTATTATGTAGCTGAATTAAAAGAGGTTAGGCAGAGATCAAGTTCTCTTTAATCCTACTACTGTAGAATGAAAATGTATGTGGCAAATTTCTATTAAAATACAGACGCTTAAATCATGAGTAATTTCTTTCTATTTTAACTCATCATATACTCATATTTACAGCAATATGATGTACACTATATTACAAATATTATAATATGTGTGACTATATATATACACATACATATATATATACACAGCATGTGTTCCTGCACTTCTGATCCATACCTGCCCGAGCTCCTCATTAAGGTCAGAGGTGTTGACCTGAGCTTTCTGGTCACTCTCTTCATGATAAAGGTCCAAATCCCAGCCAATGAAAAAGGAGCCGAGGAACTTCTGCATCTCCACAGTAACGTAGAGCGAGATTGGGATGATGAAGTTGTAGAGGACCAGAAATGCCAAGAAGTCTGAGATGAACTTCAAGATCTAAAGAAGGGTGAGATAAATTTTATTAGAATGCGACACAAAAGAAGGTCAAGACACAACAAGGATGACAAAGATTCAAGTGAGTGACAGAAACCACACACTGGACCTTTAATCTCAGCCAGGTTTCATCTGACATGAAAAATACAGAAAGGCTCTTGGAGATGTAGTAATGCACACTGTAATAGTCAAATAATAACTGTATTCGAAGAAATTGCATATCTAATGTTTGTTATTAATTAAATTATTGCTGCACAATTGGGGAGATTTTGTCACATTGTGCAGTTTCCATTGAGCCTTTTTATGCAGCTCATCTTTTCGGAAAGAAAACATTTGCCTAATACACATTGAAGACACACAGACTGCCAGTTCTTCAGATGATCCTTCTAAATCAAAGTGGTCAGGGTAATTAATTCCCATTAATGAGTAAATTACTTTATGTGACAGGAATGGAGAGTGAAAGAGGACCACAGGCTGAAAGACAGAGGATGTTGGGCAAGATTGTGACATGTTAAACCTGGAATTGAGCCAACCAATTCACTAAACAAAATAGAGACATTTGTCTAATATTAATATACTGTATAGTAATAGTTTAACTACAGTTCTTTTAAGTGGTTATCCTTTTTGATTTTGAATATTATCATCTGTAGGCTATACATTCAGTAAATTTCTTAGACTTTTAGAGACTGGTAGATCATTCCCTGGAGTGAGGAAATAGCTGTGATGTGGAGACAGGCAGTTTCTGGTAGAGGCTTCACACTGCAACAGGGCCAGCAGGTTTCAGGAGCACCCGATATACTAAACCGATAAACACAGTCACTAATTTGTTGCTGGTATTCCTCTCACTGTCTTCAGGGAGAAGGAAAGTGAGTGTACAACTGTGATTTTGTTCTCTCCCTCCATTCTAATACATAGAGGCTGCTGTTCTCTCTGACTGATTGGTGTTGGCAGGTAGGCTGATAGGCCGGCAGACTGGCCCAGTGAAAGGCACTTCCTCTCTAATGCCTTGTCACAAAATCTAGAGACACTAAAACTGCCCTACCAGCACCCTTTTAGTACTGTGTATGTGTGTACATGTGTATTCAAGTGTTGGCTCATTTTTATATCTTCTCTAACTCACTCGATTAATCTATATCTGCATTAGAGAGAAAACGTCCATTTATATCTGGCAAGGAAGTGGAAGGAATATGGACTTAAATGTTATATCTGGGGCCGGTAGCCAGCACTACTTATAAAATCAAATTAAGACGAATGCATTCTTCTGAAGCTTAATGCGATGCTGACTAACCGGACTGCTGTTTCTCTCCTGTTCAGTCTTTCGGTTGTAGAAGGGCTCGTCCCACTCGTCCTCGGCTTGCCAGGCATACTTTAGGATTGTGCTGAGGATGGCCTCGAACAGCAGGATGCCCAGGTAGATGATTAGGAAGGTATTCATGGACCTGATACAGGAAATATTATAAAGTTGAATGTTACACTAAGCATATCCATAAAATAGCAAATATTTAATATTTATACATTAATAAAATTGACAATATTTGTGAAAGACAACATAAAGTGCTTACTTCTCTACTGCAGAGCGTTTCTGTGACTTGCACTTATAGTTGAGAGCCATCTTGGACTCCATTCCTGTGTAAATAGCCACACCTGCAACAGGACAGTTGTTTAATGGTTAAATGTGAGATGTGACAGTTTTGGTCTGAGATGCTGATCTCTAGCATGATATCTAGTGGCAGCGGATATTCCAAATTTCACATTTAAAGTATTTCACTGGGTGTAGGCGAGATCAGACCATTAGAATACTGACTACCTTGAGCAGGAATTCTTGAGAACATGAAAATATTATTATATCCATGAGTCTACAGCAGGTTTATGGCCCTGGATCTCCATGACAAACAATTTGAATTGTATACAGAGACACTCTAGTGAAGCATTAGGCTATTGCTCTAAAAGCCTTTTAGCCTTTAAGCTCTTAGTTACCACAATCGGACCTCAGTCATATGTGGTAAAGTGGTTTATCCAACCCATAATGTCCACTGAGCTTGGCTTGTGTCACAGGTGGCTCCATGGCTCTTTCACCTCTTTATCATGCCTACAATAACCAGTGGATGCATTTTTGGAGGCATTTTTTTCCCTCTTTCTCTTTCTCTCAATTCAGCTTAAAATTTTATTTATCCCCCTCAGTGCTTCCCACTCACGTTGAAGTTTTGTTTATTGCAGGACATTTCTGTAGTCCAACTGTATTGACTCACCAAAAATCTCTTTGGTATTTTTTAACCTGGCTCCTCGAAGCAGCAAATTCTCTGGGCCCAGCGGTCTGAAATATAAGCAAACAAGTAACAACATTAATACAAATAAAGAATGCTGCTATAGGATTTTGGTACACAAAACATAGTAGAACACTTAATAGCATCATCTTAAGGCTCATACATCTTTTGTATATTAATCAATTATTTTCATTTAGCTGCACATAACCCCGTTAATAGCCCGCACACTGCTGAAAAACTATTTCAACAGATATACATTCATGTTTCACCCTCAACTAACGTCCCATTTTTTTTTGGTCTGGTCTGGACTAACCTTACACTGATCAGTAGGCACTGCATCCAATGCCCATCTTACTGGGGATTTTTCTTTAGCTGTGTCTTTAGCTCGTCTAGCACACATACTATAATTACTATTACAGTTATGAGTCAAAGCAGATGGATAAATCTGGTCTCACCTGACTATCTCTTCTCCATGCTGAGTCACTGTCATCCGACCAACAAACCTGAAAAATATCAAAGGCATTTTAGTTGAGTGGTCTGATAGAAACAGTAATGATGTTCACATGCACAGAGGAAATCAGGATTGTTGAGCAGAAATTGAAAAAGAAAAGGGTCTTTTGAATGGCAAAGTTATTAGCATTTACTATCGATGTGAACTGAGTTACCACTTGAGTACGTCGAGTCTCAATTACCACTTGTTGGCTGAGCACTCAGCTGATGTAAAGAGCCCTCCTCTCTAATGGGTGACTTCAGCTTGCGGGCCGATTGACATTGTTTAGTTAACATGTACAAGTGTAAAGTTGGACACTACACTGTACAGTATTACTAAGGAATGTTACATCCGTTGTAATTTGTGTAATTTGTCAATTGTTGGGCTTGAGTTTAGTGCCATGTTTTGCTTTCAGCATATCTTCTAAGCATGCAGTACCCTTGAGGTTATTCTGGTAAATATTTTGGACAGGATTTGTCATTGTTTTGGATTGTTGCAATAATAATGAGCTAATAATGAGCTTACATTTGTATAAAAGAAGCATATTTGTGCAAACCAATCTTGATGAGCATAAAAAAATGTAAAATATCCCTTTAAAGTACTTTTAGAACAGACAAAAAATATTGCGATTTATTTTTGATTAATCCTGAGTTTCTTTCGTCATAATTATGCTTTTACACGAAGGTTTGACTCATATTCAATCACAAATAAAGCCTTGCTTGCTTTTTGGCGAGAGTTTCACTTTAACTATGGACAACCATGCGATTAATCATGATTAAATATTTTAACAAATTGACAGCCATAATTTAGATCTGTCGATTCCAGTTTATGTTGGACTTTCACTAAAATAATTTATAAAACAATGATGCTTTGTGACAAGTACAGATCTTCATTTTCATCCTGCTGCAGTGCTGCCACAGTGAAACTTCCCCTATCTGGGGTGTTTGTCATGCACATGCACAATGTAATAACACATACAAATCCTTCTGAAGAGTCCACAGTCAGGTTCTTGGGGCAGAGTGCTAATTAGATTTATTTTAATCCATTAACTTGATTAAGGGAAGCAGGTTTCTGGTTCATATGATGAAAAAAATCAGATTACTGCGGAGAGCTGAGGATAGCTGGGTTAGTTAAGTACATCTATAAGCAGTGAGTGATAAGAGCAAGAGACAGCAATCAAGAGAGGGGGAGGGCAGAAAACTGCCACCGAAACAAACTGCCTGATCTAAAAATATACTGATCGATCCTGAAGTAGTCAGCTCAGGCAGACAAGAGGAGCAGGGGTTGTTGAAGAGGTGATGAAGCAATCTCACCCAATCACACATTTAATAACAAATCTCTGGCAGGGCAATTCTACTGTGTAATAATCAGAGTAGTTTTAAAGTGGGTTCTTGAGAATTGAAGTGGTTATGAGGGAATCCCAGGGAAATGGAATGGATGAATAATTGACCCAAAGATACTCCTATATGAGGATTACAACCTCTAATATTCTAATGTGTGTTTAGCTGGGAGTATCCTCAGTTTATTGTATGTGACTTCGCCCTGTGTGTACACACAGGTGCAAATTACCTGTACAGGTCAGCATCCGGTTGCTGACACTCCACCACAGCCTGCAGAGACTCCAGCTGGGACACTGACTGACACACTGCTGTCTCCGCAACAGAGTAGTGAGTCTACAAACATACATACACAACACACAAATGCAGTTGAACGCTAATGGCAGCATAGTTTAAAGATACTTTTACAGTTTATAAGGAATATGTTTTCATATAAGGGTACAAATCTGTGAACAAATAGATCTACAGAACAAAAAGCTTGCCGTTTATAAAACAACTGGTTTGGTCAGTTGTCGCTGCTTTGCAGTGGAGGAGGATGCACTTAAACTTTTAACCCGGCATGTCAGAGTAGAGTGAATTTGAGGGTAAAACAGACCAATGAATTTACTTTATCTGACACATTTCACCATCACAAGGACAAACACAGTGTATTTGATGTAAACTTTCTGTAACTTTTGTTTGTCTATGCTCCAGGGGGCACCTCGAAGACAAAGCAGTTGGCATGTGCAGTTTTAAATCCTAGAATTGGTTGTGTATATTGGGCTATCTAGTTTACTCAAATAGTTGTTTTTTTTTTTTTTTTATCTGGCTAATATTTATCAGTCTAACATTTCACACCACACACTCAGACACACCACAAATACTCTCAAATACTCTCACAATCACACACACAGACCTTAAGGTTGGTCTCTCCATCGAGGCTGGCTGTGGTGATGTGACAGGTGCCATCTGCACGATCTGATGATAGCAGTATCAGGTCAACAGGAAACGTCTCATCTTTAGCCACACGAACAATATCCCCTACCTGGATGAACAGGCAGAAACACACACACATATAGGTTAATGCTGTTCAAGTTTTATTCTGACAATTTGTTTAATTGTCTTGATGTAGCTCTTTTCAATTTCCTTTTCAAAGAGCTCATATTATGCTTTGGGGGTTTTTTGAGTTATGTAGCATTTTTGTCCATGTAAAAGGTCTACAAAGTAAAATAGGGTTAGTCCACACAAAGGGGAGTTACTCTCCTCCACAGAAAACACTGCTCCTAAGTCCTCGTAAGTTATGTGCTTCACTGTGAATCAAGTGTATACACTCCATTCAGTCAGCAGACATAAAGTTGCTACTGCTGTAGCTGCATAATTTTGGATCACACTACCTTGTTCGGCATGACCTGACCTACTCTGCCTCTGATTGGCTACATCATGACCATGAAGTAATAGCATGTGCAACTCTCATCAAAGATTGAACAAAGGTGAGATGTCTCCTTCAGTAGCTAATCGAAGCGTTCAAGATATAGTGTTAAAAGGTATGCCGCTGAAATGCACCATATGAGAAAAATGAAAAATAAAGTATATAAACCTATTCTACTAAGACTCCCAAATAAAAGCATGAACCTGCAAATTAGCATAATATGACTTCTTTAAGACAAGGGTGTGAAATTTAATTGTTACTGTGATATTTCGTAATAGTTGTTTGTTGTCAAAAGAAAATTATACTTTTCTCAATGTATTTTTAATATTTTATTAAATCAAAAGGAAGAAAAAAGCCTTTTGGGGAAATATGATTCATTTATTTTCCTCTAAGCTGACTGGAGGGGCATGTCAGTGTTTAATTGACAGTAGCTATCTATGCTACAACTAGGCACCTAGTGAATGTTTGTTTGGACACTCATTCACCATCTAAGGCTCAGGACACAACGTGTGTTCGTGTTTGTTAGTTAGATAGGAAGGACCCTTTAGCAGGAACGCTAATGTGGGTTATTGTTCAAAGTCTGTGGCTCTTGTGCAGCAGGCTGCTGTCTGGCTCAGTGTGAATGGTTGCTCAGCCTGTGACAGAATGCCTGGCTCAACTGCTTTATGCAAGATGTGATTGGCTGTATCAAAATAAGGTCTCCATCTACTATTCTGTCAAATGAATGCCAAACTAGGGGGCACCATCATGAATTCAGAAAATATAGAATAAAACTTTCTCCATTTTGGTGTCATATTATTTGTCAAAAGAGAACACAGTTCTACTGAACAGATATGTATACTGTAGCAGGCAAAAGATGCTAAATAATTTCATTTGGACTAAATAAAATGACTCATTCTCGTGGACTGCAAGTCTACGGTGTGACCGTGTAAACAATATTAAGTGTGCTTGACAAGCTTGAGAGGTTAATTTACTGTTTGACTAAAAGGACACACAACATTATGTAGTGTTGCGGTGGCTCCAGACACAGTAGTTACAGTGTCTCTGAGAAGACTGACCTCAGAGGCTTTATGTTCTGAGTTACAGGCATACCCAAGCAGCAAAAATCTCAGTAATGACAGCAGGGAGAGCAAGAGCAAGACTTGTTCATACTAACGGGCGGGCTGTAATTACGCAGTTCAATAGTACATACGTACACATACAACATACACAAAATTGCCAGAAGTACTCGCTCACCTGCCTTGACTCACATATAAACTTAAGTGACATCCCATTCTTAATCCATAGGGTTAAATATGACGTCGGTCCACCCTTTGCAGCTATAACAGCTTCAACTCTTCTGGTAAGGCTTTCCACAAGGTTCAGGAGTGTGTTTATGGGAATTTTTGACCATTCTTCCAGAAGCGGATTTGTGAGGTCACACACTGATGTTGGTCGGGAAGGCCTGGCTCTCAGTGTCTGCTCTAATTCATCCCAAAGGTGTTCCATCGGGTTGAGGTCAGGACTCTGTGCAGGCCAGTCAAGTTCATCGACACCAAACGCTCTCATCCATGTCTCTATGGACCTCGCTTTGTGCACTGGTGCACAGTCATGTTGGAACAGGAAGGGGACATCCCCAAACTGTTCCCATAAAGTTGGGAGCATGGAATTGTCCAACATCTCTTGGTACGCTGAAGAATTCAGAGTTCCTTTCACTGGAACTAAGGGGCCAAGCCCAGCTCCTGAAAAACAACCCCACACCATAATCCCCCCTCCACCAAACTTTACACTTGGCACAATGCAATCAGACAAGTACCGTTCTCCTGGCAACCGCCAAACCCAGACTCCATCAGACTCCATCATCAATCCATCAGATTGCCAGATGGAGAAGCACGATTCGTCACTCCAGAGAACGCGTCTCCACTGCTCTAGAGTCCAGTGGGGGCGTGCTTTACACCACTGCATCCGACGCTTTGCATTGCACTTGCTGATGTATGGCTAGGATGTAGCTGCTCGGCCATAGAAACCCATTCCACAAAGCTCTTTACGCACTGTTCTTGAGCTAATCTGAAGGCCACATGAAGTTTGGAGGTCTGTAGTGACTGACTCTGCAGAAAGTTGCTTCCATTTTGTTATAATACCACTGACAGTTGACTGTGGAATATTTAGGAGCAAGAAAATTTCACGACTGGATTTGTTGCACAGGTGGCATCTTATCACAGCACCACGCTGGAATTTATTGAGCTCTTGAGGGCGACCCATTCTTTCACAAATGTTTGTAGAAACAGTCCCCATGCCTAGGTGCTTGCTTTTATATACCTGTGGCCATGGAAGTGATTGGAACACCCGATTTCAATTATTTGGATTGGTGAGTGAATACTTTTGGCAATATAGTGTATGTTACAACAGAACAAAAAAAGGCAGCATTTTTAGCATTTGGTGCAGAACATGATGAATGACCCGTTGTTTCCTGCAATCTCAACACTTGAAACAGTTATCTTTACATTGACGACATCATCTTATACTATCTTTCTATACAGATTACCCCTACAGAAAAAAAATACAAAAATGTCATTATGGCTGGCAAAGTGAAGCTTTGAACTGCAAAAATAAAGTTCATCCATCTCACCCTGATGTTCTTGGATCTTGTCTGGACCAGACTTCCACTGCGAACCACAAACACTGGAGCCCCATTCACCTCATTGTCCGCCTTGTGTCTCAGCCAATCCTCATACCCCTGTGAAAAATGTTCTTTCGTTAACTGATCACATACAACTTCACAGTGGAATATAGTATGGTTGATCAACATTGGAGATGCAATGTTGGCATCACCAATAATAGCTGGTTAAACTATTCCAAAAACACTCTTTAACATCAACAGTAAAAAAGCATGACATTTTTTAGAGCTGAACCCAACAGTTTGAAGCTTCATTCATAACGCTGTCATTTAAATTCACCACTTGAACGCTGTGCTGCCATTTTTGTTCGTGTTTTTTTTTAACTTTCTGACGTTATAAAGATCAGGCTACACTAATATTAGGATTATTTAACCATTTGGAGAATAGGATTCCAGTGGTTGTTGCATATGATTGTTTCTGACGAATTAAAAATATATACAGTAACCACAGAGCATTGTAAAGTCTAAAAGGTCAAATTAAAAAAAAAAATGATCTGACTAAATGCAGATTTCTTTGACTTGATCATTTCTAATAAAACATTTTCACTGCAGCCAAAAACATTTTTGCTCTCCTGTTTGCCACTTACAAAGGAAGGCATGCACCTGTATTGATAAGGCGATAGCAGAAATTTAACAGCAACATCAATAACATCTATTTTAGCTCTAAACTATTATAGAAAGTCGATACAAAAATGAAAGCATTTATGTATCTGCAATTGCTTCGCACTTGCATTAGTATGTCACAAATTATGAAAATAAACACTTTCCTTGAAAAACTTTAATGCAAATAAATGACTTTCAGACCAGTAATATTCTCAACATTGTGACTGAAAAAAATTACAGAAATGGTTCAGGCTGTTTGATTCAATTTGAATTCAACTGAATACTGCACAAAGTTGAAACAAGTTGGATAGCACAAGTTGTTGACACAATACATTTTATCTAACATGTATGTTAGTTCCCCTTTTTCAGCCCAACAAAGAGGAAGCTATCATGTGCTTTTGTTCTTACCTGTTTAATGGCAGTTACTGTGATGACAAAGAAGAGAGGCAGACCACTTGTGACTGGGGAAGTTGGGGTGTCTATCATTAACTGGAAAAACAAACACAGCGGTGGGGGTGAAGAGTTTAACAAACAGGAAGTGCAGCAGAAAAAAGAAGACATCAGAGACTCAGTAAGAATGGGTGTGCCCTGCCAGAGAGCAATGAAGCTAAGTAGAGAGACGTCAGACAGTAGTGGCTGATGTGTCACACAGGAAACATCTAAACTTCCCTCAGAGGTAACTGTCAGTTCAGAATTACACACACAACAAGGAACTTAAAAGCTTCAAAAGCAATGTATACTGTTGCTGTCACATCTCATCTTATTTGGAAGCATCACACAGAGTGGATCACACATATTTTGCATCCTTCTCTACAAATGCTCATTAAAAAAAAAGTAGTAGTATTTTACCTTTGATTCATTTTGACAAACAATGACAAATCAACAATTATTTATTCATGTTTCTTTTGGGGGCAGGTGGCATTTTTGGATATCACAACTTGTGATGCAAAAATGGTCATTCACACCAATTATGAATCATATTGCAATATCTGTCAAAAAACTCTGAATCTTATTTTCTGATCCCGTGTTGTGCAGCCTAGAACTACAATGAGACCAAGACTTTACTTTGTTTAACAACGGAAATAACAGTTGACAACAGGCATCTAAGAATCCATCTAAGGCCTTCCTGAAAGTGCTTCAATTGACCGTGTAAGAAAATGTCATGTTCAGAATGTCAAGATATAAAGAGGCCCCTTATTTCTGTAATTTGAGACAAAGCTGACTTCAGCTTCACTGACAAGTTGAGTGGATGAAAAGAGAGACTTTCTAGACAGAGTCAACTCAATTGCTTTGGCTTCACTACACAGGCCCAAATAAATCAGGAGAAGCCTGAAAATTTGAAAGCCAAATCCTACTTCAGCACACACTGACGGATGCATAGTGAAGGCCTCACACCAGAGGCTAGCTGTAAAGATACACTTGCGTACTTAATGTGTGGGTGTAATGTTTTAATACAGAAGCAGACCTGTCTATCTAGAAGTTGATGAGTCACTCAGTTAAGCAAAAGAACACAGGCACACACACATGCGTGCGCATTAGTATTGAGGTCACACTTGACTCGTCGCCATACAACTGAAGAGAACGTACCTGCAAACATCAATTTTGTGAATTCATAAGTTTTACCTGTACAAGGAAGATAATGAGAAAATAGAAGTTGGCTATCCTTCTGAACTGCTCGAACAGATTCTTCGGGACAAAATTCCAAATTGTGTACTGGAAAAAAAAGAAAAAAAACAACGACAAAGGAGAGGTTATTTAAGAAGGGTATCTGCATGTTGGAAAAGGCCATATTTAATAGATCCTCAGAATGCTTGAGATAACTGCATTTAAGAAAAAGTTAAATAAATCAGAAATTCCTTTATTAGTCCCCCAAACTACGACATTTGTGATTTGAAACGTGTTAACAAATACCCTATTCTTTGAAAACAAATACCCTGAACTAGTTGTAAAAGGATGTACAACATTCTCCAGATAACTGCTGTTTAAGAGGCTGTTTTTCTGTCACTCTTATGTTTAAGTTCATCACTTCCTGCGTGGCATCATCTAGATAAAAGAGCTGACGGAGAAAAAAGGTGCAGCTGCATTTTCTTGTGTTTTCTGCATGAAGGAATGCAGACCTGCTTTTGCCTTATTAAGTTAAAACTCATCATATTAGTACACAGCTCCACTAAGAACAACCTTGTTTTGATTTCAGTTATTTCTGATTGCTAATGAGCACAATTTCATTCGGACACAGGCGACTTAACCCAACTGTCAATCATTTAATCAGCTGCCTAATCAATGAAAGCCTACCACCACACCACAGCTCTAATTTGTATCTTTTCACTGTTCAAGCTAGTGCAAGATATCACTCTATGAGTTTGGAGTTTCTGTGGGTGATTTAAATCACCTGAACTGCAAATAAATAAATCAATAAACAGTCATTACAACAGTCATGTATAACACTTTTGGTTTAAGTATGCTTTTGTGGTGATAACACTGAATTTAAGAACGCAATTGTGGCAGCTTTGTGTGAAAAATAAAGCAAAGACCTGATGATTCATAATATAAGTTCAAAACATTTTCAAGACCAGAACTTTTACCTCCTTTGATTATGTAAAATTACATCATGTACGATAAAAGACAATGAAATACAGTCTCATTCTGACTGACTAAGATGAAATTCCGCTGGGATTACAGCATGGGGAAAAGTTGCCTCAAACAACATTTAGTACCTTTGAGGAGATGATTCGGTTGTCAGCAAAGCGTTGCGGTATGTAGTGGCCATGCTGGGGGAATCTGTTTGCTACGTATACCGTCCTCGTGTCACTCTGATGAGGGGGGTCAAAGCCCTGAGGGAAGGGAGGATATAAGAGAGGAGAGGGAGAAGGGTGGGGCAGAAATAGGGACAAATGTGAAAAATGGAGACAACAGGTTACTTTTATTACAACTCTTGGTAGATCTTTATTGTGGACATCTCTCCCGTTTTTTCTTTGCACAACTGACACAAACAACTAGATATTCTATAAGAGTTACTTTAGATAGATATAGATAGATAACATTATTTATCCCCGAGGGGAAGTTAGGTTATCATAGCAGCGGTACAAGTACAAATACAATCAAAATGTTAGGGCAAATATAGATATAAAAAAGTACTATACACATTATGCAAACAAAACAATAGAGTACTATATACAGTAAAATGCTTAAGCAGTTACACAAATAAGATAAAATACTGAGGTAAAAAAAACAAATGTTGAGCAAAGTGGAATCGACAGACGGAAATGACAACATCTATTCTATATTCTGTACACCACACTAAAATACACCTTGAGCAACATTTTGTGCTTCTATCAATGTGGTTTCAGTTACTGTAAAGTTGGGCTTGTGAAGCAATGTCTCTATGTGCCATTATAGTATCTGCTGCAGCAGAGGTTACTGGGGAAGTGGGGAACAGAAACAACACCAGACACTATATCAGTGTTACATCATGCAAGTACAGACAATTGCATATACTTACAGTCCAAGAGGGAGAACACGGTAAAAACTTTTTGCTCTACTACTGTATGTTTCCATTCAAACACAAGTTTCTGTGTAGCCAGCCAGATAAGAAACGTAGTTGGGGAAAACCAGTAGAACACATTTTCTCATTACTTAAATATGTGTTTATGAAAGCAAGACAACTTAAATAGACAAATTTTTTAAGCCCAGTACTGAATTCAAACTAGAAGAAATAGGATTTCCACACAATAGTACATAATATAGGCACAAAAAAGATATAGGCATAAAATAACTCAGAAATCCTGAAGTCTAAATCACATTATCTGGTACAAATCAACACCTTGTCCATCACAGTTTAGTCACCAGCCTTGTCACACTTGCTTCCTGTACACCTAACCACAGACATGACATGACATTTGGGTATAGAAGCGCACTAGCAACTGTGCTTATTTTGCAGACATGCAGAATGAAGAGGAAACATGGCAAGATGTTATGCAAACACATTTTATGTCTTCTAATTTGAAGCAGATATCAGGTGTGCATGGGTGAGCCACATTTCTAAATATCAAAAATACAGATTTAATGACTTCAGCACTATTTAACATTAGAAACATTATTACTATAATCAGCTATTGGCTATGGTCTATTTTCATTCATTCTTCTGAAGACAAAGTTTCAAACAAGTTTCTCGCTTAGTTCCAGCATAATTTTCTGGTAGTTTTCTGTGTATAACACTCTACTACCTGCCTGCTGCACTAAGAAGGTTTAAGCAAGTGCTCACAATTATTTGCAAATGTTAGATGACATGGGTCAAATACACACACCCCTACGCACACACAAAGGAATGTATCCAGGCCACGTCACTGACTTCAACACAGACTCACCTCTGATCTGGGACACACACATGCAAACTGCTACTTCCTTTCTGTTTAACTCTCTCATGTGCTCCATCTCTCCATCTGCTGCTGCTTTCTTAGGGTTTGTTACTTAACTGCAACACACCTAATAAAACACTTATTATTGCCGATTTACAGACTGATATCACTTTTTCACCTGAACGTATAAACTGTATTCATAACCATTTAATGTTTCATTTAAGTATTTATTAAAGAAGCAAGAGCTACAAAATTCTGCTTTTTCCTCATGCTGATATTGTAGGCCTGATGTACAAGACTCAAGAGTGCCGTGAGCGTTCTGCACAAACAGTGTCCTTTCTGTCGTCACCCGGCATAAACTCAATGTTCCACTGTAAGGAATGAAAACAATCTAGATTTTTCATGTCCGCTGCCACTGATCTATTCTTTTCCACTTTGCTCACAGCTTTAACAAAATGGTCCATGTGAGCTTTCTTTGCCCTCACTTGTAATCACTCACTTTTAATTTCCAACTTGTACAGTAGCATTCCTCCCCATCCGACACTGCCTCAGGTGAAATCACTTAAGGTAATTTAACAGATCACTTTGCCATGTCTATCGTATTGTGATGATGCGATTGCGGGGTGAGCCACTATTTTAGTGGGAATGGTAATTTTTGCCATCTGACCACGGAAATGCAGCCAACAACTGGAGGTTCTCAAATACATTTGAGTAAATGAATGAGCCCTGAGTTTTGTAAGCCTGATATCAAGCCGAATCTAACAAAGAAACAGTTGAGTCATTGGCATTGATCAACAAGGTAATACTGTTGTACTTTACAATGGTAAACTTTGTTCTCTTTCTCCACCAATCGACAATCTGAGGAGTCAAGCTCACCACCGCATCAATCAACCATCCATTAAGTTGCTTAATCATTAATATGCTTGCACACAGTAGCTTAAGTCAGGTCAACTGCTGGCTGAGTACAAAACTGCTTGGTATAACTGTAACAAAGTTGTGGCCTTGTTAAATTAAGGAAAGCACCGTACCAAAAATCTGACAACACTGAAATGCAGATTTATTGTAGTAATTGTTAACGATGCTTGACTGTTTCTGGTTCATCTTTTATGAACTAGCTAGTGAACTGTGAACTACCAATTAAATATATCAATATTGCAGGAGACTGTTTAGCTGATTACACCCAGGGTCATTCAAAGCTTACAGAGTTACAGAACAAGACAAGAGATGGCTGATATAGCAAAATCTCCCTATTGGCCAATGTCTGATGCAGCTTAAATGTTTTTCAAATGCAATTTGAGAAATCTACACGAAATAATACTATTCTTCACATGATTTGGATTATGAATGTCAGTGCAGCACAACTGCAAGAGATCCATTATATACTGTAACAGGATGAGAGTAAGAAAAGATGGCCTGTTGTGATCATATACACACTTCACCACCAAGAAAAACGTGGTCAACTGACAACTTCCTGCTCCTCCAAACAACAGTAACAATGATTTCTAACCTAAGTGGTTAATATTCAAAATTATACAACAAGTAGTTCCGACCACGCAATCTGATTGGTCAACAAGACATTTTGACCGTGCTCAAATCAGCATGACAGCACGCCTGACTCATTACTTAAAATATTACTCCGCCAAGTCTGTGTTTATCCATCTCCATGGCAACGTAGTAACTGTCAGAGCTGGAGCAAAAAAATAAAAAAGTATGGCTTGAAATTCAAACTTTCTGCCGTAAAATATGTAGAGGAAAACTCGGGAGAAGCCGCCGCTAGACGTTTCTCTGTTAACCCCAAGAGAGTGAGAGATTGGCGAAAAAATAAAACGGAGCTGTCCGAGGAGGACAGGACCAGGCTGCCTGGTGGAGGGAGGGAGAAGGCTAGCGAGGAGCCTGAGATAAACATGCGGGGATGAGTTATCAGCAAACGGGCACGCCAGGAGAGAGTGTCCCGCAAAATGATCAGGGCGATGGAGAAACAAATGTACGCCACCGTGAGTGACAGCAGAGATGAGGAGCTTGCAGCGAGTACTGGTCGCTAAATCGTTTCCTCCGCTGTAACAACTTCACTTAGACAACTATTGCCCAGAAGGATGCCAGAGAATTCGCCGAGAAGCTGGCAAAGTTTGTGACATTTTCATCCCGGATTTTTGAGAGGAAGGAATTAAATGCTTGTAACAAATTGCCGCCTGGTCTGTTAAGTGACTTAAACAAATAAACACCCCAGCTATTATTTAGTATTTTACGGTGTTCAGGAAATTCCGAGACCGCGATAAAACATTCACGTCAGCTCAGAGTTCACTCATCTGGGACTATAAAATCCTTTCTGTTGCTAGGTCGTTACTAAGGTTTGGATTATTTGCTGGAGTGGTAAACTACGTTCCATTACACATATGAGTCTACTGACGTGACTGATTTTGTTTCAGTTATTAGTCAGACCCCATGTGTTTCCATGGAAACGCGACGCACACTCGCAAAAACCTTTAAAATTTGAGAGCAAAATGTCAATCAACATGGATATACTTTGATTATACATTTTATTTGTGTTGGTATTAGTTGTATAATCGCAATATTACCCTCGAGGGTGTGCTTTAACGTCATTTGAGCACTTCAGTGATGCGGTCAGGACCGAGGCGCTAGCAAATTAAATGCTTGTAACAAATTGCCGCCTGGTCTGTTAAGTGACTTAAACAAATAAACACCCCAGCTATTATTTAGTATTTTACGGTGTTCAGGAAATTCCGAGACCGCGATAAAACATTCACGTCAGCTCAGAGTTCACTCATCTGGGACTATAAAATCCTTTCTGTTGCTAGGTCGTTACTAAGGTTTGGATTATTTGCTGGAGTGGTAAACTACGTTCCATTACACATATGAGTCTACTGACGTGACTGATTTTGTTTCAGTTATTAGTCAGACCCCATGTGTTTCCATGGAAACGCGACGCACACTCGCAAAAACCTTTAAAATTTGAGAGCAAAATGTCAATCAACATGGATATACTTTGATTATACATTTTATTTGTGTTGGTATTAGTTGTATAATCGCAATATTACCCTCGAGGGTGTGCTTTAACATCATTTGAGCACGACAGTGATGCGGTCAGGACCGAGGCGCTTGCGCCGAGGTCCGCAAGCAGCACTGAAGTATCGTCTCTTCCTGCACCAAACGCGCAGCAAACGAGACGGTAATTTTAGTGAAAAAGCGTGCCGTACATTATTTATCATAAGTCCGGTTTTACTTGGCCTATCAACACAATTTAAAAACTGTTACACAGCTTGAAAGCTGCTCCAACACATAAGTCAGACTGAGACTCACTCGGGCTCCATCTCGCTGCTACGTCATCTTAAATTGGTCACGTGATTTTGAGGTGCCGACGCGTCAATCGACCTCAGAGGGTTGCACAAATATAATTTTAACCTCACAGCTTCAGAGCAGACAAAGTTGCGCGCCCCCCCTGTGATCTCTGGGGACCTCAGGCTGGGAACCACTGATCTAACTCCTCCCCCTGGGCACAATCCTCTGTCATCATGGGATCCACTTTCACTATACCGATGACACACAGGTCTACATCCTATCACCGCCATCCCTCCCACCTCAACCAATGTTTGGTTTTAATAATGCTTGATGTTGTTATTTTATGCTTGAAAGGCGCCATCAAATAAAATGTGTTATCACTATTATTATTAACACCATACCAACTGTGGCTAGATGTCTGCCCCGCCTGCGACACCTCCCACTGTTGTCCTATTATTTAGCCTCAATGCTTCTGAAAATCTTTCCAGAGAAAAGTCTATGGTACCTAAACAGTCCAGAAATTTGGGGAGCAACAGCAATGTTGATGAACCAATGTCTTTGCTCGATGTTAAGAATGTTAGCTTCAGTGTTTTGGGACTGCCTAAAGCTGGAAATAACAGAGTAGAAATGTCTGAAAACTGTATAGGGCTGATGTCATACTTGGCTGATGTATATGTATAACTGGCACTTAAGGGCACCATTCCATTTTTTATTTCCCCAGTTACATTTATATCAATACCCCCCCCCCCCCCCCCCAAAAAAAATGGATATAACAAGTAGCAGATGAATTCAAGAACAAATTATTGCATAGAATGTCACTCATTTTCTCTCTATAAGCTTTAAAGTCAGCTTGTTCTCCCAGTATAGCAATGCAAATGTGGCTTTCTTGTGCACACTCTCCTCAGGTGAAATAAGACTTTTTATTTTGTCCCACGACTCTTGTGTCCCCATCAATTTGTAGGGCGACAGGTAATTACTCCCTGAATAAGACCTACAGGTCCCACAGTGCCTTGGGGGAATCATGGCCCAGAACAATAGCTGGGCGACAGACTAATACATCGCAACCAAGGCAAAGTACTGTGTTGTATCATTGACTATGACGCATTTAATCAAATGGGATGAGCTAATCAGAGATGAAACGGGGGAGAGGGGGTGTTGAATGAAGAGCAAGTGGTGAAGACAGAAGTAGTGCAACATAAAGAGGAAGACAGAACAATAGACTATCCATAGTCAGAGGCAGTAGGTACTGCTTTTGACCATAAATGGTACTGATGACAACAGCAATACAAACACGAGTACAGGCTACCAAGCCGATATGTAACAAAGTGTGGCATGAAATGAAAAGCTAGACGCAGTGCTACAGATGAAAAGAAAATTAACTTTATCAAGGATTTCATGGGCTACGTAATTATCTTAGCTTTTCTACTTGGTTACAGTGGATTATTAAGGTTATGGCAGCAATAACCGAGAACGATCCTGAATGAGGCAACAAAAGTGTTCGACATCCTGTTAGCTCAACTGGCTAAAATGTATGCTGGTATGTAATGTTAGAGATACAATTAACATTGATTTACATGACCATCTCTATTACCCACTTCTTATGTCACACAGCTAGAGGTTTGTTTTCATTTAAGCTTTCAGAGACTGAAACCTGATTGAGACGCAGATGAATTCATAATAATAATTAATCATCACTAGTTTTGTTGGTCTTATCAAACGTACATCTCGTCTTTGCTTGATAATGCAGTTGTTAGCAATGACTATTTTGAATACTCTTGATTCCTAGTGCAATCACCCAAAATCCTGCATCAGCCATAACAGGCCTTGTGGCAGAAAAGCATTACACAAGTGAAATATGCCCAAGTGGTATCAGAGTACACACACAGTATACCTGCATAATACATAACTTTAGTTATGAAAAGGGCTACGTGAATTTGGTAGTGTCTAGCACTGAAAAGGCTGCTGTTCATACATCTCAGAATCCTGAACATGTGAGTTAATGTTTATCCCATCTGAGTATGGACTGAGTGCTGCCTGTGAGGTAGACAATCAATGTAAAAACTTGCTATGCTTTGGAAAATGCCGAGCAATAATGTCTACACTGCAAATTGTAAATCTTCATTGGAAATGCTGGAGTGAACAAAAAATCTCCATGTCATACTTGAAGAACAAGATGTCTAAGGGTATTCCCAGTTGCAACTGTTGCTTGCACTGTAATTATGGTAGCTCTCTTCTGATGTAAATGCAGCATTACTAGCATGTCAGCACTGCTGATGGAAGAGGACTGGCATTAAAAACCTGCCACACTTTGAGCGAACACTCTCCCACCCTCACCCTCATCCTTCCTGCTTCTGAATGTGGACCAGTATCACCAGAAAGAAACTGATAAGCAATATGTGACGCAAAAAACATCACTGCGTGACTTTTTCAGCTGATATCAAGGTTAGACAAATGCCCCAGACAAACTTTTTCATTAGCACAGTTGTATTAAGATGCATTTTAATTACACTTTTAATTAACTAGGCAGGTCAATTATACTGGATGGGTCAAATTAACCGGCTATCTCAAATTAGGAGGAGGGCGGCTACCACTTTTATCGAGTGTAACTCTCTATGGTACTCTCAACAAAAGTGAAGGGCAAAATTAACCCCTGACAGCAGATAGAGAACTTTTGTGAAAAGAATGACAAACTTGCAGCTGAGGGAGAGTCTCTCTAAGCTAACCTTAAGTACATGTTGTACTCAGTGAGTAAGACATGGGAACTCAGAAACACCTTAACATTGATTAAACTCACTGCCTGTGGTGCCATCAACTGTTTGACCAATGTGTGACTAATATGATAATATGCTCTCATTCAGTCATTCCTTCATTCATTCATTCCCATGGGTATGCCCCTCTCACATGCTCACACACCTCCTCCACCAGTCACACAACTCTGATTTAGACTGGATGTCCATGCTACTTCCTATCAAAACTTTACAGTCTACTTTCACAAACATAAATCCTAGCATATAACCATTATGTCACTACAGCATGACCAAGAACAAATCATTCATTCCTCAAGCATAATTCACACCTCAGTCTACCTTCTAGGCCTCAATGATTCCCTCTCTGTACTGGCAACATCAGTTAAAACCAAGGCCGTTATTACCATATACATCCCCGCAATATTACCCCAAATCAGGCAGGATTGATTAGCCTGACATGGACCATTATTGTCCTTTAAATGTTCTAGCCATTTATGCCTTTGCCTGTCAATGCGTCAACACACAGCCGTGTTTGTAGGCAAACAACAGGTGATTACAGCAAACACAGAATGATTTCCACCGTTGACCATATGTGATCATTAAAACACCGTCGACGTTAAATTCTAGCCAGTACATACAGATTTGCACTGAGAACTCACTTAAAAACAACATTTAGCCGATCCGAAGGTATTACGAAAGTTAAAAATAAGAGATGATGAATAAGTTATTATGCTTCAGAATTAAGATTAATAGCTAAAGAGCTGTTAAATTTAGTTTGTCGGTGCTCTGGACACGATTAAAAAAGTCAGTAAGAATAAAACAACTCCTGAAGACTTAACGTTGGATGAAGAGAAGTTAGCAACGCGGATGTTAACGCTCAAGTTTGTTATCCAGCTAGGTAGCGTTAACTTAGTTAACTGTTAACTCTCAGTGAGCATTTTTACAATGGCAAACGTTTTAGGAAACTTCTATTAAGTAACAACTACACCTTAAACTTAACCCTGGTGTGTTTAGGTCTCGACTCAAATAGCTTTGTCAGACCTCTGTCAGCTAATTAACGGCAGCTAACTGGGAATGTAACGAAGCTAACCCAACCTACACCTGGCTGTCATCACAGCGAGACAGTCAACAATGTTTTGGACACATCGGCAACAGCTAGCTAGTTGGGTTAGCTTGCTAAATGGCACCGAAATAAAGTTCATAAAGCTTTCTGTGAGACAAACCCCGCGTTAAGTAACTGCTTTTGAGAGATACTGCGTCCTAGCGCTATGAAAATAGGTAGGAGATCAGTTTTACCAGCTGCTGTCGTATCCACCGTAGCATCCTTGCGAAAATACGTTCGAAGTAGCCAGCAGAGTCGCTAGCCCACCGCTAGCAACTAGCTACTCCAACAAAACCGTCCCGAACCATAAATAATTCCCCCCGAAGGCAGCTCTCCTCAGTCGCATTACGCGACACATTCATGCAGTGTAACTATGCAAAACAATAAATCCGGTGTTTCCCATTCCGTGTTGATGTCAGACAAATGATCCCCGGTAAAAGTGACAGACGACTGGCCACGGAGTCCCAGCAAGCTGCACTACATCTCTGCTCTGCCACGATCAGTCTTCCCCTGCCAGTACACAGCTCTGAGCAGACAGTGGCTGCTCTCTAGCGGCCCCCTGCCTGTCTGCAGTCACCAACAGACAGACAGACAGACAGACTAGATAGATAGATAGATAGATAGATAGATAGATAGATAGATAGATAGATAGATAGATAGATAGATAGATGAGGATCACAAGTAGGACTGCACAATGTATCAAAATTGTGATACATTTGTGACCAAACAGCATTATAATGAGGTGCTGTAAGTGCTACAGAATATCCAAAAGTTCCTGAGACTGACCTCCTTGCTTGGATTATGAATAATGATGAATAATTAGCGATCCCACATATTTCAAGAGTATTTTATTGCACACAAAATAAAACAGCATAAACATTTTTTTTATTTTTTCACTGGGATCAAATTGAACCTCACAGCAGGTTAGCTATGATTGGCCCTGATTTGAATGCATGAACGCAACAGGTCTATGATTTTTATACAATACAGGTGTGGATAGTAATAAACAAGGCTGTATTACAAAATTGGCAAATGCTCCATGATAAGGGCTCCATAATGAAACTAGTAACGGCTGAAATCCTCTCAGCTGCTTTAGTTTAGTTTATGCTGGCTCCTGTCAAACTGTCATGGCCGACTGGGGCCCTTGAATGATGGTATTATTAGCCCCTGTGCCTCTTTTACTCTGACAAGTAAAAAAGTTTGAAGGGAAACGTATTTTGAGGGTGGCAAAATCTCATTTTTGGATCAGCTGATTTTTACACCATTTCCTCTGACACTCCTAACGGACACCCAGAGAATCATTTTTGCCCCGGGTCTCCCAGACAGTTAATCTGACCATGACTATAGTAAGAACATTTGCAGAATGTCAGTAACCTACCAAACCTAAGTAACAATTTGAACATTGTGTGTAGCTGTAGAGCAGAAATGAGCGCAAATGTTACTTTCACACTTCTTTTTTTATTATGTTTGTCTTCTTCATAATGTGCTGAAGGGCCCTAGACATACACCACATGAAGATGTACTGTATATATTGCAGTGGTGCTATGAAACCGCAGAGTCTTCTTAGCCACTTACACTGTATACACCAAATAGTGATAATGCAGGGCTCTGAGTCATATCTAGATTGCTTACTGGGCACTTTTTTAAAGTAGTGAATACTCTTTGCCAACAGAGTGGTGGAGACTTAAAGAGGATTTGCTTACTCCAAGAGTGTTTTAGATATCTTAAGCCAAACAGAATTTGTTTCTCATCTCCTGGAACGACTCCTGACTGAATATGAGCTGAAAAACTCTCCCTTACACAGTCATTCATAGCCCCTTTTGTCTCTTTCTTCACAATCTGTCAGTGACGCTATCCAGTCACACTGTGGCTCCATAATGTCTCTTGTAAGGCATCTCACATAAAGTGAGGTCATCCTCGTATTAATGGTGCTCTCCCGGTGATTAAATCATTCCTGTTCCCTCCCTCCTCTGAGACTTGGCTGCAGCACATCCAATAGGTCAATAATGTATTGACAATAAACGACAGCTACCACACAGGGAGGATGAGACATGCTCAGACGGTTGAAAATGCAAGTGTGCGAAAGATTCGTCTGTACTGTGTCCTCTCTGAATTGAGTCAATATGCTCTCCATGATTGAAAACACTGAAGAGATGTTCCCGTCAGTGGCAGGAGGACACGTGTAATCAGTGAAATCAATGTATTCCAGCAGCGATGTCTGGAGCAGAATAGCTGCAGCTGCCCAGCACTCGCGGGTTTTATTCTCCCTCTTCCTGGCCTCCTGATCGAAATAGAGAAACATACCGCATTTGCATGTTTTTGCATCATTCTCAGCGCCCTCAAGTTTCCTCCTTAAGGTGCTTGTGTGACTCAGCTCACCGCCACACAAGTCTCGTCCCTATACTGGCCTCTCCTTCGTGAAAGCCTTTTTAAAAGCCAGGAAAAAAAAAAAAACAGGGAAGCGAAAGCCAAACGCCACCAACACGGATTTATCTCCAGGATTAAAAGAGCTTAGAGCAACTCTGTGAGTCAGCAGGGTAAGGCACTGAGTGTGCCACAGCGTTTGCAACATCTCCGGGTTCAAGCCTCACTCATCTGTCACACACAATAGCCAGTGTCACATTGCCTTTTTTGTGTTATTTCCACAGTATATCGAGCAAAAGCAGAAATGCCCCTCACTCATTTGAAAAAGACAGCATTACTCTGCAAATCCTGCAGGTAATCCGCTATCTGTCTCTGTTTGTGTGCGCGGTCCCGAGCCCAGCGGTCCTACCCATGTGACCATCAGGGTAATCTCTAGGTTACCCTGATTTACATAACGCCACTTCAGCAGCAACATCTGGGAGCTCCCACCTCGCAGCTGGCTTGGATGCATTGCGGCGCTCTTGTGAGAATGTGAAAGGTTGGCAGGGGCATGCACGTTGTTGGTGTTAAGATAGAAAAACCCTCTCATCTATAAATGTCAGCTGTTTAAGGGCCTGAGAAAATCCTTCCCTAATGACGCTGCAAAATCAGAGGGTAATCTCCAAAAAGGTTACGAGGCGGCTAAAAGTAGTGATGTTTTGTTTGAACCAGACCGGGCTTCTCATATACAGGGGGGGAAAAAAACACCAACTTAATCCCTCTGTTTGGAGTTTAATGTGAAATACTCTGATAAGATGAGAAACAAATTCTCTTGCGGCCTACTTCTGTTTGTATTCTACAGAATATCTCCTTGTTGTTTATGTCTGGAAGTCATGTATCACACATTATCTCAGCCAAAGTAACTCAATATACATAAGGCCTCAGAAAGCACGAGTCTGATCATGTACTGGGGTCACGCACGGCTTAAGGCACATCTTTATTCCTCAGACAGTCTGCTGGCCTGTGATCCACAATGCCCTTCATGTCTGTCATGGAAATGGATGGCAAGGGGCCAGATAAAGTCTGGCTGCCTTCCCAGCTCTGCATTGAATCCAACCTCTGTTGTACTTCTACCTTTTAAGTGCTTGTCATATTAAACGCTGTAGGCTAACAGGCTCAAATTATTCGGCATACTGCACAGATAAGGGTAGGAATCCTGCATGTGTGGCCTTTGGGCTACAAGTTATTAATTTAAAACATTTAATAGTCAAGTGATCATATATTGGGGGACACTGCTTCTGCTTTTAGAACATGCAACAGTATTTCCACACAAAATGAATCCTGTGTACAGTCATGCATTAATACTGCACTGTATGTAAGGTAGGTAAGTAGTAATTAATAAAAGTAAGACTAATGATTATTAGTGAAGGATACACAGCACCTGTAATTGTTATATTTCAACATTTCATTATTTGTTGTTATTACTTTTAAAAAAACATGCAAGTAGCCTTTTAAAGGTCCAGTGTGAAAGATTTAGTGGCATCTAGTGGTGAAGTTTATTCACCTGCGGTGATTCCGGCAAGCTGCAGGCATGAGAAGAAAAGTAATTAGGGTAAAAAGTTCAACCACAGGTCCATGTCTGCAGAGCTGCAACACATGCATTTGCTTCACTGTTTAATACTGCACATGCAAAATAATGGATCACATTTTGGACAACACACCACCCTGTATCTGTGTGTGTGTGTGTGTGTGTGTGTGTATGATTATGGACAGCACTGCATTATGTAAAATATTATAGCAAACAAAACCAAATAAATGTGACCCTACAGGCTGCAAAAGAGGCAAAACGAGAGTAGTTTGTCTTGGTTGGTTTGTGATGAATTTACACTAATGAAAACATTATACGAATATTAGATTCTGAATATTCTGGAAATGATTGTTTCTGCTAATGGAGCTCCCTAAATCCTGCACACTACAACATCAATGTATCATCATTTCTCTCTGAAACGTAGTGAAGTTTAAGCACAGAGAATCTTGAACTGAGGAGCTCAAGGAAAGTATGAATACCTCTAATTTGCATTTAAGTGAAGTACTTGAGTAAATGTACACATTAGGATATTACCAAAATTGCAAATAATATCTGTACTTAATTACCACATTGACGTAAGTTAATGTATTTCTGGCCTAACAGTAAATTGGACTTGCTTTTTTATCAATTAAACAGTTTAGCATGCATTTAAAGACCGCTAAGCTGTATGGTGATGATCCTTGCATCTTTACCATTTATCATTCAAACCTGCATAAACTGTATAGATTTAGGTTACAGAAGGGGAAAACTAAAGCAAAGTGTTTCTCTTCTCTTCTCTTCTCTTCTCTTCTCTTCTCTTCTCTTCTCTTCTCTTCTCTTCTCTTCTCTTCTCTTCTCCTGGTCAGTGTGTATGGCTCAGTATTGGACTGAGTTAATCCATCAGGCCTGTTTAACCATGCTGTGGCTGATCCTCTCGGTAAATACACCAGCGCTAAGTGGCTTTCAATCATTACCACCAAGTATCACTAATAGTACTAATAGGCTTAGGACAAGTTCTCCCTCTCTCTGCCAAGACCCCCTATTTCTATGTAACGGTTGCTTGCTCAGGCTCAGGCTTCCTCTTTGTATGTGTGTATATTAGTGTCTGTCTTGTTGCATTAGCATGAATATCTGTCTTTCTGTGAGGACCGGGACTCCGGGGAGGCTGGCTGGCTGAAATGGCTGTCCTGGCTCTTAGGGGAATAGGAAATGAATGGATTGGCTTTTAAACTGGATGGTTGAATCAATACCAATCGACCATTAGCCTGGAAGTAATGAATAGATAAAGCACAGCTTTCAAATCAGGTAAAAGAACTGGTTTAGTGTGGCATCCTAGATGTTTCAACAATGGACATAAAGAAAGGCAGCATTGGGTATTAAGAAACAGGTAATTATTGACATTGTGTTCATAGCAATAGCTGTGAATTCACTGGTCTTACCTTTGAATAATTTACCAAAGTAAGAGCCGGGTTTGGGATGTGATACGTGGTGTGGGTCTCCCTCTTAAGGGCAAACTGAGGTGTTACAACTCCAATTTAATAGTAATACAATTTGTAAAACATAGCACAATAAGACATTAAAAGCATAGCGTTACATTGGAAATTCAGTTTTTAGAATGTGTGTGCAGATGTGTGTGTGTGTGTGTTTGTGTCCATGTTTTTGCGTGCATGGGACTTCGGCTTCTAATCGGCTGCATACGGCCCCTGAAGGCACTTGGTCACAACTGGGTGAATCACTGCAGCTCTACAATTTTGTGTGCATGTGTGCTGTTCACCAATGAGGCGTGTGTGTGTGTGTGTGTGTGTGTGTGTGTGTGTGTGTGTGTGTGTGTGTGTGTGTCTGTGTGTGTGTGTGTGTGTGTGTGTGTGTGTGTGTGTGTGTGGCCAGGTGGGTGGTATTGAGTTTCCTAAGGAGCTACTAATTCTTCACCTAACACCCTGACCTCCTTAGTCCATGACCCGGAGAGTCAGGAGGTGTATGTGTGTGTGTGTGTGTGTGTGTGTGTTTGTGTGTGTGTGTGTGTGTGTGACACTGTGTGTGTGTGTGCTTGTGTGTGTGTGCGCATCAAATACATCACCGTTGAATGAACTTGTATCTTCATAAATAATCCACATACAGTGCAGAGGGTTTTTCCGTTCACTGAGAAGAGGCAGGAGGAGAGCCAGGACGGAGGCAGTGCAGAGTTTTTCTCTCCAACCGAACCGCAGCAAGAAAACCCACGATTTCTCTTCAGGGGTTTATGTTTTCAACCATAAGAATGTATAGGGGACAAATGAGTGCGGGAGAGAGACAAACCTTGTTCATGATAATTGGGGTGAAGCTGGAGACTTGCCATATCTAGGGATGTGATATTTCTTAAAGCCACCAGTATTGAGCATTTTCTTTCTGATAAAATTGGTATCATTTTGCTGCAGCTTTTCTCCCCCCTCGTTTACCCTTTGTTGTGCCGTTGAAAGATGCCGAATCTCAGTGATGGCTCATGGTTGTTCGGTGACACACTCTCCAGATAAATGCTGCCATGTTGCAGCTGCGGCACTGCAGCCACCCACAGAGCACCTAAACTGCTCCGCACCCCAAGTCACGAGGTTCCTCCTTGAGTAAGATGTGAGAAGTGTGTGTGTGGCTGTGTGCGTGTGGGAAGGGGCTGTCTGTGCCCTTCTGCCTTTCCGATCCGCTTCGTTTCTACCAGGACAAGCAGCTGCTTGAAAATGCAAACCCTTCACCACTCCATCATTCTGACACACACAAACACACATTTCCTGAGGTGTTTGGTTCAAAAGGGCGCAGATGAAGTCCTGTCTATTATCTCACAGATAGTGGAGTTTGACAAAACCTTCATCCATAATCCTCAGAAACTAATATGTTACGTGAGGCACAATTGCATCCTAATCACCAGAATAAATATTGGCAGTTTACGTTTCTGCAAACTACAGATATATTGAAACTTAACATTTCTTAATGTTTAGTTGATGCAGTGCATTACAGTTCATCTGGAAAGGTTTAGGCATAAAAACTACTTGTTATGGTTAAGAAAAGATTCATTTTTTGCTTACCTGGCTCTGTTTGCATAAACATGGCTGGAAATTCTCCTGACGCCCTGTCAGAAACATCTAATTTTGTGGCCACTTAGGCAGCAGGACAATGTCATGATGTCTCATTAAAAATGTCAAGTGGTTTACAGATGTAAAAAAAGCCACCTCCAACAGCAGTCTCTTTCCTGGCAGCCTTCTTGACCAGCTGCAGTGCCACCACCATCCCCTCCACATCCTGACATGAAAGTCAGGTTCTATGAGGGTCATGTAAATGTGATATTACATGTATTGTACAAATGTCAAAATAGTAGATAAGAAACCTACAAATTTGAATATATCTGTGGATTGCAGAAACGTAAAATAAGCTAAATTTAATTCTGGTTCATCAAAATAAAAGACAAACAACTCACTTAAAACATAAGTGAATAAACATAATTTCCTTAAAAAAGTCTAAGTCTTATAACTACACTCCCCTTTTTTACATGATTATTATATCAAGTGTCGCCAATTTAGTTTCACAGACAACATTTATTTCCGGCCTTGAGGTAAATATTCTGATTTGCCAGGGCCTCAGAGAAACTATAAATCTGATTTAAAATCATATTTCCACAAGGACGGCTGTGCAGCTGCTTCGGTGAAAATAACATTTGCTCCAGCAACTGTGAAAACCTTACTCCACCCTCTGATATTTTGCTCATTAAACTCTCAGTTGATCATCAGTGTGCCAGGAAAGCCAAAGTCAGGCTCCTCTCTGGAAAAAAACGGACTTAGACGCCGAGCATACAAACAGTCTGATGAGAGTCACTGATGGCTTAACCTGCGTACATACAGGTGTCTGTAATTGATAGTAACAAAGCCTCCAGAGTTGACCACACGCTCATTCTCTTCCCGATGACTAGGTGTGTGTGTGTGTTTTGTATGAAGTTACTGTGGTAACCTTTAAGCTCACAACATGCGTCTGCCTGTGTGAATGCATGTGAGTGTGTGTTTGACGTTGCCATGGTGATGATGGCCCCTGCTGACCTTGGCCTTTCCGGGCCCCTATCCTCCCTCTCGCACGTCTTTTGGCTCCCCGGCTTGCAGCTGACTGAACGGCAGCTGGTTTGGACTGGTGTGTCTATATGAGTTCAGACATGCTCGGTGGCATCTGGTTTGTTTGCGCAGACAGCTAGCTCAGCGCTAAGTTGTTTCTACTTAGCCAGGGAGAAGCACTCAGACCCTTCGCTAAAGGTAAATAATAAATAAAAATATTACATTTAAGGTAAAATTCCTGCATTCACAATTTTACCTAAATTCGATTACAGAGGTGTTATCAGCAAAATGTTCAAGTGCACATTGTAAAGATTCAGAATAATTTGTTTTTTTTTATTGCATTTATCATATTATTGGGGTTTTAATGATGTATTAACCTTTGTGAATCATTTTAGTGTAGCATTTGGTCAAGGAGGTGCAATATGTAAGAACTGACTGCCTGTCCTGCCAGCTGTATTCTGTTCTATGACTTTAGATACTGACAGCAAGCTAGCTAAGTTAGCAGTGAAGGTAACCAGATTAACACTGCTAGCACAGGAGCCTCAGACTGAGGTTTTTCAGGCGCAGGGCTAACTGGTTAGCATGCCACTTCAACAGATATCTCTGCAATACACAATACATAGACATCTTTGACCTAAAGTCAGAACTGTTTTGTCTTCACATTCTGTAGATAGCATTAATATTCTTACATATTGCACCTTTAATTAAATTTAGATCAATACATCATTTTTTAAATAGTCATCACATGTTTTTGGAAATTCTTCTGAAATTACTATAGCTGCTATTTCAAAAATAGTGGAGTTAAAATGTATAATATTTTCATCTGAAATGTGGTACAGTAGAAATATACAGCCATAATAAATGGTAACACTCAAGTCAAGCATGTATGCACATCAAAATTGCATCAAACTTGTGCTTGAGTTACTTTATGTAGTACATTTGCACCACTGTACATCATATGATACTAATGCAAACTACTGAAGTCCATACAAAGAGGACTCCAGAGTGTTAATACTGCATGGAGAAAAATCCTTTTTCCTGAGAAACCCAGCGATCTTTTAGCTTTTCCCTGAATGTGGACAACTCTAGACACACTTTTCAACTGTTTGCAAAAATACAGGAACAGTTTGGTCCCTGTTACAACAGCCGACTGAAGGTAAAACCTGTGTGTGCGTGTGTGTGTGTATGTGTCTATGTATGTGTGGTGCAATGGCCAACCAGGTCACAGGCGTGCATGTGCAACTGTGCGTATGTGTGAATGTTATCAGAAAAGCCTCTGGTTGAACTCTCGATGGATTGCGCAGATTCAAACTAAGACAGCGGCTGAGTGTACGAGTGCAAGTGTGTGTGTACAGGACTTAGTTTCCATCAGAGCCATCAATCCTACCTGTCGAGCGAGACTGGCAGCATTCTGTACCCCCATCATCATCATCAAAGTGTGGCCTTCATGATTGAATAATGATAAAGATAACAAATCACATGTGGTTCATGTATTGGAGATATATGGATTGTCTACCTTACAGGTTTGCAGCCGCTATGCCCGAGGCATCGAACCTGTCAGTCCGTCAGCGGTTATAAGCCTTCTAATAGTTTGCTCTGTTTAAATGACAGACCTTTCATCTGTCTGTCTGCCCTCTCCAGCTACATGACTTTAATGGCCCTGACATCATGTAAGCCGCAGCAGCTGGCTGTTTGAGTGCGTGGCTGTGTGTGTGTGTGTGTGTGCGTAGATGAACAGGGAGTTGTCGGTACCTGCATGATGGTGTGGCTCTAATCCATGTTTGTTCTGCTCCAGCACCAGGAGAGAATGTCCCACACACACACAAACGGCACACCTGCAGCCACACACACACACACACACACACACACAAACACACGTACACACCGCCCTCGAAAGGGTTATCCCTCTGCGTAAAAGAAAGTAGTTAATACATCCTGTTTGTGCAGAAGTAGATATTTTATCACCAAGAGCAGTGATTGTGATCTTCAGAGGACTTCAATGAATGACGGTCAGTACCAACTTACCGAGTTTTGAAAAAATAGTTTGAGTGACATCTGACCAATATTACAGGAGGAGAGTCAAAAATGACTGTACTTGTCCTGGCTTTGTTTATTTGACGTCTAATATTATAATTTCATGAATATGTGAATGACAATTTACTTAGTGCGCTATCATTTGACAACTTATTTTTTGCCCAAACTGTCACTGAATGACGCCCCTGTGTTTCTCATGCCTGGATTGATTGGTGTTGTCACTTCATTGTTTCTCTTTGCAGCTTATCCTTCACACATGTGGTGTTCCGCAGGGTTCAATTTTAGCTCCACTTCTTTTCTGTCTCTGTACTCCCATGAGAAGGAATACTCCCGACTCAAAACATCTTTTTCATTGCTACACCAAAGATACCAAGATCTGTCTTCCCCCAAATCCCCCAAATTAGGCAGAGACTTAATCACCTATCCACTTACATCAAACCACATGCTAGGAGCCTGGGTGTGATACAGAGGTGGGAAGTAACGTGGTAAAGTAAAGTGCAAATACTTCCCAACATCACAAGAATGATTTTAATCTATCAAAAAACGTTCATACTCATATAAACATAATCAATTGCAATCCTCACTAATGTCCCACTAGAAGTGTGTGGTGGTGGCTGTATCTGCAGAGACCCATCACATGCCTATGGCTATTTGATGTCCTGGGAATGAGACTCAACAATCTATTGTTGTGATGCATTTAGGAACAGCTGGGACAAATCCTACTGATTTTACCTAACTATGATAGTCTTAATTGTATTAATATGACATGAGCGGCTAAGGCTTAGGGGTAGAGCAAGGGCCTGTTATCGGAAGGTTGCTGGTTTGACTCCTCTGGTCTGTGTCCTTGGGTAACACACCGAACTGCTCCTGATGTGCTGGTCGGCACCTTGCATGGCAGCCATATTACTGTGAGTCGCTTTTGATAAAAGCGTCTGCAAAATGCCCTAACTGTGAGCGTCTGGTAGAAATGTGATTCAGATGGGAACTTTTATACTTTGAATACAGTTCAGAGCCTGTACTTCCTCACGTCGACTTGAGTAGCGAATGTGTGTACTTGTGCAACCCCTGGCACAACATTTGATGAGGATCTAACTTTCAACAGGCAGGTAGATTGTGATTTCAGGTCTGGCTTCTTCCAACTACAAAACGCTCTCCAAAATTAAATGAATTTCTTTCCACTGATCTTAAAAGAGTAATGTATGCACTGATATCATCCAGGCTGAACAATTGTAACTCCCTCTATCCAGGTATCTCTCAGGCCACCATTTGCTACAACCACAATAGTGACCTGCAATACTGCATTGCATACATGCAAAGCATATAAATCGCTTTTTAAGCTTGTTTAAACTCAAATTACTTTCATCAGTTCATTCAGATGAATTGAGTGAATCTTGCTAGTTTGAGTCTGACTCTATCTGGGAAATGAGATGTACATACCAGTCAGTCAGTGAGCTAATCTAAGAGAGAGGCAGGCGAGAGGGGGAGAGACCACCAACATAGTTACCGAGTCTATCCAAAACTGTGTGCGTAAGAGGGGGAGAGACGTTATCGCTCCACAGCTTTGATATGAGACTGAGTTTGAGCTGAAGTGGAAAGATTTGCACAGTTCGTTTCACAACTTCTCTTATCTGCGCTGGATGAAGTAATGCCTGATACTACCATCACTACTGCTACTGTGTGTGTGGCGCAAGCAAGCACAGAATGGGAGAATATCAGTGTGTGCATCCGTGAAATCTTTGCAAGAGCACATAATGTAATACTGTTACTACCGGTAGGGCAATACAGTGTGTTATATATACTGTTATTTAATGATAAAAAATAATTTAACACGCATGAAACAAGATCTCGGAGTGTAATCCTGAATTTTAGGCGTGCAGATTCTGGCACACGTTCAGGGTGAAAGGCTGACTTTTTTTTTATGGCTAACACGGCTCAAAAAGACACACTTAGAGCCAGGTGCTGGGTTGAGATTTGTTTGATGTCTGGACAGATTAGTAACTTGACCATATGTGGAGGGCAGAGTCAAACTGAATGACACTTCCAAGTCAAATCCTGTTGTGAAGTTTGCATGTAGGTATGTATGTTTTGTGCCAGCTCAGTAATTTGGGCAAGTTTGCAACAGCCTTAAATACATTCAAAATTTGCCTAATTATAACACTGCTAAGTGGAGAAATAGTAAATGACTGGCTGATGTATTTAATACAGTGTACTGTGGAAGGAAGGAAATGCAGTTTGTCGTTGTGGAAACATGGGCTTTTTGAATAATTTAGACATCTTAACAAAGTAAAATTTCATTCCACGTTTGATACCTCTTATATTTGGACTACTAAGCGGAGTTTGATGTCTCACCAAATTAAAACCGGCTGCAACACCCATACCAGTTAATATGTAGAGATTAGTTGTTGCTTAACATTACCAACCAGCAACTGGTTTTACCTGTTACGCAGCCAACTGAACCAACTGACAAAACTAACCGTGGCTTGCTAATGTTGTTTTGAGTGATGTGGGTTAACAGTCAACATGTGTGACGACAGACTGGGTGCGGTTTAGAAAAAATGAAAGAATATACCTCAAATTAAAAAAACAACATGTAAAAAAAGCATTAGATTGAATCCCCAAGTTAGTTAGTGGTTGGATGGACTATTCGGATGCTATATTGAGGTTAGTGTGTGATGCTAGGTGACTTTTCCAGCACAGGATTCACACAATAAGGCTACCAAAGTCTCTAATCGCTGAGTCACTCCAAATTGTTTTACAGTGCAACACAGTTAAAATGGACTTTTTCACATTCAGTGCTGAATTATTAAGATGTTGCAATTCAGATTATTTCAATGGACAGAGAAGGAGGAGGAGAGTATGGAGTAGTCAGCCGCCTGCTTTTTCCTCTGCTACATGAGGAATCAGGTGTGTGTCTGGAGGCAGCCACACCAGCATGTTTACCTGAAGCCTCTATCAGGCACAGACCAAACATTTGCCCTACCTGCTTCTCTCTTTTTTATCTCTTTCTCCCTCTGTCCGTCTCTCTACCCCCATATATTTTCTTCTGAAGAGGCAGCATGCCGCTAACACCCACTGCTATTAAAGACAAAGCAGGAGAGCGAGGGGGACGGGGGTTGACAAAAGAGTGCGTGTCTGTGTGTGTGTGTGTGTGTGAGGCCTACTTCAGAGGCCTGAGTCTTTCAGTGGTGTCACCTCTATGTAAATACAGAATTATCTTCAAGCTATTTGCAGTGAGTATGTGTGATGTGTGTCTGGAAGGATGTTAAATTGTGATAAATGAATGACCACATACATATCTAGCTTGAACGTGTCAAGTTTGAGATTTAAATTGTCCTGAAGGTAAATATTATATAACATGGTGGTCATAATTGTCTGAGCCATGTTTTGTTTCAGTAAGGCACACTATTCTTTATCATGTAGTTTCACATTTTCTTCCATATTAATAGTCTACAGTTTGTGTATGTGAGTTATCTTTTATGAAGGTAGCATTTGAGGATGTCATTTTTGTTTTTTGTGGTATTTGTAATGGATTATTTGTAGTTTCACTAGAAATAGACTTTTCATGATGGCACCAGTTTAAGTCATCTTCAAGTCTTTGAAATGAGACCAAACAAATAAGAATATTTTATCAAATTAAACTAACATAATGACATAATTTACATTTAAAATGTACATGGAATATCTACTTGATTTTCATTTGTAATGTCGCAAATAATTGATGATGAATTTATGAAGTAATACAAATAGTGATTGTAATGTTACAACTGAGAAAAAAGGACATTAGTCCATGTTTTTGTCTTCTCATCTTGTTTTTTCTTTGTTCGCTATCTTATGATGTGTCCTCACTCTAACTAAAACATCAGCACACAAAAAGAAATGACACTTTATCTTCCATAGACTGTCAATTATGTTAGGATACCCTAACCCCGGCGTGATTTTTCTTGTTTTTCCTCCTATTTCATTAGCTGTTATACCACCATCCAACTGTTAGGACTTTATATGAAGTTGATGGCAGAATAGACTGCTGCAGTTCATTCTGGCTCCATTACAATTTCATTGAAAAAATAATAATAAAATGAATAAAATAAAATAGAATAAAAAAAACTCTTGCAATCACCGACAATATCTACTGACTGGTCTTGGCCATCAATGACCTCACTTCAGTATAGTTCTATGAGTTGTAGATGTTTAACATAAAAAAGCACCTACTAGTTACTCTTTGCCTAAAGTGACAAGAACCTAATCCCGGCAAAGCAACCGTATATGTCATTTTTTCCCAACAGCAAATGCAGTTTATCTTGGATTGTAAATCAAACCTTTAAGTTTCTAGGTAGATACATTTTTCCATTGCACCATCTCGGGTCTCTACAATTTCTTCTTCAAGCCACTAGATGGTGATGTACCCTCAGCAATAAGCACTGAGCAGGTCAGCTTCATGACAAGTACTGCAGTGCTATTTAACTCACTGTTCAGTTCATCATGCTTTCTCACCCCCTTGACTGTCACAGGTAGGACATAAATGATGATATTTTGACGAAAGGAGTTTTAGATTCTAAGAAGCTGAACATGAATGCACATGATTAAAACTCTGACTTTATGAGAGTTGACATGTACAAGAGTATACAAACAGAGAATCCACTTTTACCACACATTTTTAGGTTTCAATGGCACGGATGCTGAAGTACTTTAAGAGTCTTACTTATCTTGTCCGGTCCTCATACTAGAATTCGAGTGTGTATGCGTGTCAGTGTGTGTGTGTGTGTGTGTGTGTGTTTCCCCTGTGGTCGCATCACTTCTCAATTTGCCAATTGTAACTGTACACCTGTAGGTAACTGCTCTCTTTACATTGGCCGGACATATAAACAGGCACGCAGATACACTGGAAATTCTCTCTCAGTGTTTACCTGCCGAAGCAGCTGCTGTGTCTTTGTGCTGACGTTAATCCCAAACCAAAATGGAAACATACACACACACACACACACACACACACACACACACACACGCATTCAGAGTGCAGCACCTGAATCTATGAGACCTTCCTGCCTCGCCTTTTTCAGATTGAGTAAATATTTGCCTCTAAATGCTTCAAAGATGTTAGCAACATTTTTGTTTCATCTATTGTTACTTAAAAACTGCTCGTACAGAAGAACTGGTTGACTCCAGTGTCTTACAGGGACAAAGAGAGCAGGGGCTGGTAAAACGCAGCTCTTTGTCTCGCCTTGATGAATGTACAGGTTCTACTCCCTCTCTGTCTGTGTGTATCTTTTTGGTTGACTTAGCATTTAAAGGTATTCACAGGTTTTTGGAGGTGGGTGGATGTGGTTAACGGACACCAAAATTGTCCACAGATACATCACTGACTTAGCTATTTGTCTGTTGAGTCACTTTCACCAGGACCAGAGGTAGACAGTATTTACAGAACTTTAACGTACCATACAGTTCATTAGCAGAAACAGCTATCATGCATTTGTCTCCAGTTGAATTTAGGCACCACATCTGAGCTACTGATAGCACTTAGAAATCTTCTACATATCTGGGTCACATTCTGTTACTGAGCTTTTCACAATAAAAAATCCCCTTGCTTCACCTTGTGAAGATGACATGGTTAATGGCAAACAATTACCTGTTCCACAACAATTTGACACACCAAAGATCTAGTTTGTAAGAAAGTAGAATCAACCAATTCTGACATAAAAAATCTAGTTCTTGACAAACTGGACCTTTTATTTTCAGTTATGTTTCTCTCCGAATGATTGATGTAAAATTCAATATTCCATCTTTTTTTCTCAGTTCTGTGTTTGGTCTCCACCACCTCCTAATGGAGGATTCTGGCTCCTTAGCTAATAAACGCACCACTTTGTTCACCAGCTATCTCTAACTTTGCCCCAATTCTAATGCTGCTTCTACCACTTAGCCCTTCCCCTCCATTTTGCACATAAATGCCTGGATGTCCCGAGTCTTGGTGGGATAGAGCAGTAGAGCGAAGGGTTCAGGCTACATGGTCCTCCAAATGAAGGTTTCTCAAAGGCGCACTACAGACCGAGGGCTATGAAATCTTCCTGTTGTTTCAATGTATTATGGTCCAAGGCATAAAGCAATCACTACTAGTTTGCTGACATTTTGGGAGTTAACCAGCTAGCTCACATTGAATTGTCATTACTGATTTGAGCATGATGGTCAATGTTGATGGCATATAACACCCATAGTTTAACTAAAGTCCAGCAGCAAAGTTGCTTCAATTTCTACTGTTTGTAATAACAGTGCAGGCTGGCAGGGGAGGAGACTGTGATACCAGTTAGCCTTTAAGGCACCACTAGTGACCAGGTATATGAAGCAGTGTTACTTTTTTATTTCATGACTTGGTTGATAGTGTGACGTTGTGAATAAATTACAAGCATCCATGCTTTTCTAGCTCCATCAGATAAATGGCAAATGACATTAAGACAATAGCAGGATTGCCACAGTAACGCAAGAAAAATCACCACAAGATCTTGAAGACTTGTTCAATTTCATAGGGGGAGATTTTAACAATAAACCCTTTTGAGGGGCAAGGGGGGCACTTGAGGGATTGGGGTAAAAACTGCCATGAGATTGAGCCTTGATCTGCTGTTTGGTGCTGTACAAGTAGGAGCTGGTTTATCAGAGCTTTTTTTTGCTGAAATCAGCTGTCTGCTCAGGGGGAAAGAAGGCTGATGTGGTAAGACTGAACAGTGAAGTTGTGAGTCTTGAACACTGTTGGGGGTAACTTAGAAAGTTATCCGTTAGAGTACTTGGATTACTTTTTTGTTGTGACGAGTAATGTCACTTGTTAGCTCTGCAATACCAGTAATCTGTTTTTTAATTGGCTTTTCATGAAAGTAATCCGACACTGGAAAAAAATTTCAGTCTTAAATAAAATAAAATAAAATCCCTGAAGCACGCTCAGCTGCTCAAAAGGAGGCTGCGTGCCGCATACAGTTGTGTCAGTGCGCATGCATAGTTAGCTAAATCAGTGTGGCGAGATGGCAGAGAGGACAGCATTAACTTTGTGGAAATACTCCAATTGTTTTTAATTATTGGGCGAAAAAGGACAAGGACAACACCACGGTGAAATGCAAGTTACGCTTGGAGGTTAAGTTTTAGTCAAGTCAGTGCATTCAAAGGTACATGTACAGTTTGCTACACACTGCCTGGACAATATAACAGATATATGCAACATTGCAAGGGGCTTTTACTGTAATGTTGGCAACTCTAAAGTACTCTAACAGTTTACTTTTTCAGTAGATAATGCAGTAACGTAACAAGGTACTTTTTAATGGCAGTCATCTTGTTGCTTAAGTATTAACTTTTTCAAGTTATTTTACCCAACACTGGTCTCGAACCAAAACAATACACCAAAAGAGGCTAAAAACACTCTGTGCAGCTGAGGGGAACTGCAGAGTTGGCTGATAAACCTCACTGCAATTGATCAGTTTCACATTACAAGCAGTCATTTGATCCATTGATAATAAAAAAAAAAGTTTGATTAGAGCAGCTTTAATGTCTTATAGACATTTTAGATCACTGAGGTTAAATCCCTTTTTTCCTGCAGCAAGAGCATGACGCACGCACAAACAAGACTATTTCCTCTAAAGTGCTGTTCCCGTATCAGTCCACTGAATGGTTTACTTCCTCCAAACTTAATTTTACTTTCCAAAATGCTAATAGCATGGACAGGGAGTTGGAGCCTGTGACAGCCAACAGGAGGAGAAATTAGAAGTGGTGATTAAAGATGATGGTTGTTAAGGAGAGAGAAATGTCTCCCTCCCATACTCTCTGCCTGTCTCTCCCTCTCTCTGCCTGTCTTACTCCCTCTCGCTCTGGCTCTGCTATCAATGGGAGCTTTCACTTTGCTTTGCATGATAAATATGATGGTTGTGTGTGTGTGTGTGTGTGTGTGTGTGTGTGTGTGTGTGTGTGTGTGTATGTGTGTGTGTCTGACAGAGTCCAACAGTCCACTCCAATGCATGAGTGGCTTGGAGAGTTGCCAGCATGTAAAACCTAGCAACAAGATTTGACTTGGCCCGCTGAGAGAGAGAGAGAGAGAGAGAGAGAGAGAGAGAGAGAGAGAGAGAGAGAGAGAGAGAGAGAGCTGGCATGTGCACAGTATGGGCATATGGATCTTTGTTTGTCCGTTTTGGACCATTTAGTCATTCTGTCACTCCAACTGGACTACTTAGCGAATTGGTGCTACTTCTGGTTCTGAATTACACACACACACACACATTCGTGCGCACACACACACACACACACACACACACACACACACACACACACACACACACACACGCACACACCCACACCCACACACACACACGAGCCAAGTCTTGACTCTGCTGCTTTACAATCTGTTACTGTTCACATGGCCTGAATGAAATGAAGAACCTTTTCCAATCAATCCTTTTAACCAACATGTGTGATCCCTGGCTCTCGCCGATGTGGCCCTGGCCACGCCAAGTCAAGACAGTTTACAGCCTCTGGGGCTTTTCCTGACCATCAACATTGGATTTGGCAGGCGGCTCCAGCACTGATCTCCATCCACTTCTGAATCCAATATAACAGATGTAGAGTTAATTTTAAGACGGGTCTGTCTCCAGTGTCATTGTGTTCTTACCTTGATAGGGAGTCACACAATTTTTAGATGTACTTTGCCAGTCTTGTGCCAAAATCTGTACCTGCACAAAAAAAACAAAGCATTCTGGGTTGGGCTAGTGAACACCCAGAAAAACAACCATAGTGTAAGTGCGGCGAAGTCTGCAGATGGAGGAGGTCGACGACTCAAACAAACACGTGGCTTACACCTAGGAGTGTGCGGTGACGCAACTTGCGTCCTAAAATAACTTTTACTCAACTAATATACTTGTTTTATCCCAAACAAATATGTTATGTTTTGGTGCAGAAACCAAACCAACACAAAATTTCACAGTGATAATCCTGTCATGGTAAGGGTCCAGTACGCCACACGTCACTGGTACCCTAACGGTCATATATGTCATTTGGGAGTTATTAGCGACTTTAACTCGCAAGTATCAATGTGTTAATAAAATTACGACAAAATGGTTGTCAGTTTTCAGATTTAAAGCATCTGAAACCTTCATCTCATCATCTTGCATCACCTCACTGTATCATTGGGAACAACTGACAGTTTGACATTCAAAAGAAAAGATGTCCCATTGAATGCGAGCTCATGAGAAAATGACAAAAATTCTCACTTGATTACCTCAGCAAACAGTTTCTTAAAACGCTTTTGTGCTCAGTCAATGATCGATTCGAAAATTATAATCCCAATTGAGCAAAATAGACACTAGCTGGCTGTGCTTTAGGGCACACATTCACATTCAAAAACCTTCTTGTCTTCATGTCTCTAGAAGCCTTGTGTAGTGCTTTGTCGTGTTATCAGCATTCATGTTTGCCCTGCAGCAGAGTTGCTCACAGCAGAGTGGTTGGTGGGTTTATGTCACCAGAAACAAACCGTTCGAGCACATAGCCCTCTCGAAAACAACCTGCCTGTCCTGACATCCCCTCGACTGGAATGGACTGAACCAGACTTGAAATAAGTTGATAGAACTTCTTAGTGTGTCATTTAGTCAACATGGCAGCGCGTCGAACAATCCCCCGGGGTTCCTAGACCAGCTTCAAACCTCTGCAAGAATTAAACCACTTTTAAATTAGCCCCGTTCAGAAAGACTCTAAATCTGTCATGCTCTAACGTGGTGTCACATTCCCTCAGATTACCATCATTACAGTAATTAATGCTTTAATTTCTGGGTATGTTTTGAAATGAAACCCAAAGTGCTGTGATTTTAATGTAATATGGGACTAATGTGGTGTGGAACATTTAGTAATCTGGCTCCCACATGCCTCGGATCTGCCGAATGGGTTTTATCTGCTGTAATATGGTTCAAACACTGAGTTACAGGCAGTAAGGAGGAAAATAGAGTGCAGAAATAGACTTTGTGTACAAGTATTTCAACATTTTTAAGGAGCATGTTTCATGAGTTCTGTTTTTCTGGATACTTGGAAAGATGAAATTGCATCACACAGTAAATCGTGATGATTATGAGATGTGTAGCTTTTACAACAGATGGAAAGTATCCCATTTATCCCAGTGCTTCATCTGGCTTCTCTTCTGTCCAGTTTGGATGTCTGTAACTAATTTAACACCACGGAGGGAAAATGGAGGTGAAATAATGGAATAAAAGAATATGTAGATTTCGTAACCTGTGATTTCTCTTTTTCAGAAATGAACCGACCAACCTTTGAGTGAATCAAATGAATAAGCTTTTTACTTATCACCAACAGATGAATGGCTAACTAGGTTACAGTTTCACATAAATGACTAAATGGGCTCCACATCCCGCGAGCGCCACCTGACCTTTCTGTGTCCTCGTACAAAGCGTCTAATGTATCCAGTTCACTGAAACACTGTTAGTCATAATGAATACTGTCAGTTGTGAGGCTACTATTGAAATATATGAATAATCCAGAGCAGAGGAATAACCCTCTGTCTCATTCCCTGATGTAAATGTAATCTTTTGTCTGAGGTGGTTTGTATCATGTTGTGAGGCTTTGTTGGGCTCTGATCTGTTCCTCTTCCTGTTGTTCTGTATATTAACCACTTAGAACTTCTCCTGTTGGCTCCAGGCCTGTCCTCATTCTCCTCTGATCGATTTATGACAGCCCGATCCCAGATCTGATTACACACTTTGGAAATAAAGGCTTAATTTACTCCTGAGACTGCAAGGTCACCACCCTCTGGTCAACACAGGATAGACATGAGTGTTCTCTTTGGGACACTTTGGTCACGGATGTCTTTCCTTACACTGTATTGAATCATAGTGGAGTAACAGGAAAGGTTCCTACTGACTTTCTGTGTACTTGCACACTTCATTTTGACTTGAACATATTAATTGTAAGTGCTATATCGTAGGCTATTTCTTGAAGACGTTTCACCTCTCATCCAAGACCTTTTAACTAACTAGAGGGGAGTTGCCCTGCTTTTATACTCTGTGTGGGAGTATCCTCACAGAGTCGTTAAAGACACGTGTGAGCTCTGAGTTTCAGAGTTGTTAGGGCCACTTGTGGGTCGTTGGTCCAACCGGCCTTCTTGTGGGTTGCTAAGGCTGGGTGAGCCCAGGTTGTAGCTGGCATCCGTAATACACAATTTTACAACTACTTACTAAAACAGAATGTTCATGATGAATGCACTGGCAAAATGTTCACAGGTAACTGTTTTGGCTGTTTTTCAAACGGCAATCAAAGTACTTGGAGAGGCAAATAACATTCTTTACATATTCTTTTTTACTTCTGTATCACTCTTTACGTAAGTAAAGGAATTAATTACTTCTTCTCAAATGATATAACTTCGAATCAATAGATGAAAGCTGCAAAATGACAAACTTACCGTTGATGTGATTACTTAAATCCCTCTTTATATATGTTTAATTAAAAACTAATAGTTTGTTCAAATAAATAATTTCCATACAATACTGACATTTCTGAAGTTAATACCAACATTGATGAAGAAAAGAAATACTTTAATTGATACACATGTCTTTAATTGGGTGCACTGTATGTGACTACACTCATAAAAACAGCAGATTAACTTCAATGTGGTAGAAACTAATCTAACATTTGTCTTGAATTTTACACCTAACATCTGTCTTGAATTGGATGTACTGTATATAATCAAATCAATTTTACTTATATAGGCAAAAACCACAATCACATTGCCTCAATAGGCTTTACAATCTGTACAGTGACTGACATCCTCCAAGAACAACATCTGAGTTCTCTGTCCAGCAGAGTGCAGTCCTGGGAACAGTATGAGTGCATACCTCCATCAAGACCCTACAGTCTCAATTTGCACTCACTCATTGATACCAGTCACCGAAATAAATGAAACCCACCATCACTCTGTAAGGATTTGACCTTAATGGGATTTGTTAAAGTAACACATTTCTTGAAGAATGCCCGCCTCACCTTTTAACCTTGTACATTTGTTGTATATTATCTATCAGCATTGTCTATTTGTTCTATGCCGCCCACAAATTTTGCTTTAGCCAGTTGTTGTTTTCACTGATTTCACTATTTGTGAGTACTCTCTTGCAAAGTCAAGTACATTCTATATACATAGCTGAGAATCACAAATCACATTACCCCAGTGGCCTTTACAATCTCAAACATTAAACTTAACTGGAAAATAGCAACAAACGTAACCTTTATCTGAAGATGTATTGCTACGATAGTGATTTTTAGAGTAAAACAGCAACAGGTTGACCACTGGAAGTCAATGTTGTTTAGTTTTCCATTTCATTGACATGTTGTAAATTATTAATCCTTGTTTTAAAAGATACCATCGCCAGTTCTGGATGTGATATGGAGACGAATACAACCTACACATGTGTGATCATTATCATCAACATTTTAAGTGTGCAGCCAAACATGTTTACAGTTTCATCTCTGAGCTGATTCTCATATTATTTCTCTGCTTCAATGAGTTCCATTAGATGATTCAGAACATGACAAGCTTTTTGTTGTTTTCCTCACAGTTTTTTCTGTTTTTATTGTTTTGGGTTGAGTGAGTGGGGGGCTGCCTCTGCTAACACTGAAGGAATGTGCTGCTGTATACGCTGGGAGGTGTGTGTGTGTGTGTGTGTGTGTGTGTGTGTGTGTGTGTGTGTGTGTGTGTGTATGTGCGCTGATTTTAAACCGTCACCCTCCTTAGTGCCCTCGGATGACACAGCTCACTGATGCATCCCACTCATTATCATCACACACACACACACGCACAAACTAATGGCTTCTGTGTGTTAATCTGTTCGTCATGAGAAATGCTCAGGAAAGAGTCTCCGTGTGCAGCGATGTAACCTCCTCAACCCCACTGACCAGCTGCTGGGTCGCTCATTACAAGCTCATGTCGTACTAAAAGATTCTAATTCACACTTTAGTTCACCATCAAAAAACGTTTATATTAATCTAAGTGTCCATCCACATTTTATGAAGAAATAAAACATGTCAGGCTGAATTACAGGGAAATGTGTGAAAATAAGGCACAAAATACATAGTATATTTTTCAGTACATCATTGAAGAGCTTACTGGAACGAGATGACCCACAAAATGTCAAGGTACCCCTTTTTAATGCAAGTATATGAAAGAAATTATTGCTCTTTTTTTAAATTTGAAAATGATTTTAATTGGTAAATGCCTGCACAAAGAAAAGAAGTTGCTCTCAACAAAATAGCATATAGTAAAAATATACAACACAGATAGGATTTTCTGGACACATTGAAAAAGTGTGTACAGCGTTTTACACCTATATTCCCCCAAAATAAACTTTTTTGGCAACTAGGATGATTTAATAAAATGTCCGAACATCCTGACCAAACTAATGCCAAAATCCCTTTTTAATCATAACTTTCTGTACTTGTTTTAGATCTTTAGTTACAGTTAGCTGCTATTGTCAGCCAATCAGAATCCAAAAAATCCAAGTCGCCATGTTAAAGAATCAGACTGTGTTAATACATTTTTTGATATAATAAAAAGGTGATATCAGTCAATGTTTTTGATTTAAAGTGTGATCAAGCTTGTCCTATAATGTTTACCATGTGTTTCTTATTGTTACCATGACAACAAAGGTCAGTCACTGGTATAAAAGGTAGGCAATTTATGTTAAATTTTGTACATATCATACGCACCATATTAATATTTGTACATTATTTTTCATACATTTCATATTGACATTACATGCATATGAGCTGATTATCATGTCGGGTTTGTTTACATGACGTGACAGAAATGTAAATTTAAAAAAATCAGTGTGGTCAGACTGTGGCGTAGAAATGCACAACATTGCCCATCTGCTGTTAGGACATAGTGTTAATTGTGTTTATGACTGTAACCATGACGACCAAGATATGCTAACCTCCCTAACCTGCTTATATCAACCGAAACCATGATGGTTCCCTAAACCTAACCAGGTCATTTTCATGCTGATTACTAACAGAACCTTAACCATAATAATCACGCCATGAAAATGGATGTATTTTTTTTTCCTCACTGAATTTTAACACAGCTTTGGAAGGCAAAGACAAATGATGTCATCCTGCAAATAGGTTCAAGCCTGTTTTTGTGTCATTCTAGAGGGGCGTCAACAAACATTGTAACTTTTTATTTCAATTTGGAGGATTGCTTGATTATAACATTGAAGTGAGAGTAAAACTTTGGTTTAAGAAAGTTACAGAAATTAAAAACAGAGTTTTCATTTTCTTTGTGATCATAATGATTTTAAACTGTCATTGTTAAAGAACTCACTTTCCGTCTTTTAAAAACTGCTTCTTTTTTTCCTGTTCTGTCTCGTTCTCACACATGCCCGCATGCATAAAAACACACTTGCACACACATACACGCACACTCACATACACACTCATACAGACCTGATTAATGGTACCTAATTAGCAATGGTAATGACCAGGTGTCTGAGAACCAGCCAGCTTCTTCCAGCGCGAGGGGCCGAGGGGGGAAGGAGTGTGTGTTTGAGCGTATGTGTGTGTGTGTGTGTGTGTGTGAGTGTTTGTGTTAAATGTAGTGTGGTGTTCATGGGGGCTCCCAGTTCCCAGAAAATCTATTCCCACTGACTGTCACTCCCTCTCTCCCTGTCTCACTCTCCCTCTGTCCAGAAACTAGACACACAAACACACACACACACACACACACACACACACACACACACACACACACACACACACACACGAAAACACAGGCCAAGATCAATTAAGGTTTTGGGCAACTAGGATGGGAACTGTGTTGGATGGTGCTGATGGTGGTTGTGGGGGGTGACTAGAAGCTGTTGCTGGTGGTGTATATGTTTGTGTGTGTGTGTATTTTAGAGTAGCAGGGTAGGAGCATAATCATGGAAGGAAGTTTTTACGGGGGAAAAACTTCTTTTTTTTTCAGGTTATTCTTTTGTTATTCTTTTGGCAGGCAGGAGAAAGGGTAGAGAGGGGGGGGTATGACATGCAACAATGGCTACCTGAACCGGCAACCGATCACGTGATAATGATGCAGGCGCTGCTACTTGGCTACCAAGGAAAGAAAAGTCAGAGAAACATTTTTATATCCTGGCAAGTGGATGCGCATAGCAGCCTGAATTTCAGATGGTTAGTTTTGGTACTTTACAAAAGTCATTGATGTGTTTATCCATGCCAATATTGGAAAGGATATTCGGAATTTTCAAAAAAATGTACATGTTTTGGTGTGTAAATGATTTATACTCATGTAGATCGTCTAAGCTGTTAGCAGTGACACGGCTGCAATGTCTGCAATGGCTGCAATGTAATCCTTTGGGGCAATTTTGATCATCAAAGTTCCCTCCACTGTTCTTGTTATTGCCACTAACAGGTTGAGCTTGTTGAAAACGATTCGGAAAGAAACAGCCCTTTCTCTTGACTAATAAAATCCTACTTGTAACCAGCAACACAAGTCCCCATCCACGAGAAGACTGAAGTCTTGCAAGCGGTGCAGTGTTGTAACTGATTTTGGCAAAGAAGATGAGACAACTGTATCAGCTCATCACACCAGAGAGTGACACTTCTCCTTGAACATGATTTGCATTTCTGGTTATATAAATCTTCTTATCATTTAACAAAACTGTCTTGTCAGACACTCAGAATAACAACCTCAGCCTGTCAGTGGCAAAAACAAGCACTTTTAGCACACATAACTTTGACGGATGGAGTTACCTCAAAGGATTACATTGCAGCAGTGTCACATCTGCCGGCCGAGGCGATCTACTGGACCGATTCCAAGTTTTTGTTGAATAATTTACACACCAAAACATGGAAAATGTAATGGTTTGAAATTCTGAATTCGCCTTTCATCATTACTTCCATTCTTACTGACTGTGTAGTAAACACACTCTCACAGATTCCACAGCCATCGTTTCGTGCTCGCTAACGCTTAGCTGAAGCTTATCATATGAGGCTCCAGCAGTCAAACAGATCTGATTTTATAACAAAAGAAGCCTGCACACCAGGTACTTTTTAGAGTACTTTTTAGATAGATTAGATACAGATGTGAAAATTCTAATAATGAAGCATGCAGGAAATATCCCTCTGTCCTACCATTGCAATAGTTAAAATTGAATATACAGTTTTTTTTTTTCGTGGTTGCAAAACTGTACCATACATGCACAGACAGACACACAAACCTCCATCAGCACACAAAAAATTGCAGACAGACAGACACACACACACCTACACAGACACACACACATACAGACCTCCTGCTGTGTCGGATTTGGTGATAACCAGTCTTAGGTAGGCAGGTGAGAGGGTCATATGGCAGCAGTGGGAAAAGCTGTTATCAACCTACCCTGTTCCCACACACACACACACACACACACCCGCACCCACACACACACACACACACACACACACACACACACACACACACACACACACACACACACACACACACACACACACACACACACACACACACAGGTTTATCACCCTCTGCCGTTCCCACACACTCACCTTACATCATTACCTGCCTGCAAGAGCCAATCAGCCAATCACACCCCGAGGCCGCGGTCAGGTGACTCGATCAGGAAACTTTAGCAGGGGGATGAGGTTACACACACCCCTGCTCTGATAACAGCTCTGTGTCTATCCCTCTCACCCTCTCTCTCTCTCTTTCCTATTCCCTGCTCTGCAATTTACAGATTCAGTTTCACCTTTGCTTTCATGCTAAGCTGTTGGATCCCAAAGCCTGATGAATCTGTGTGTGTGTGTGTGTGTGTGTGTGTGTGTGTGTGTGCTTGTGCGTGTGTTTGCCGCTCTCAGGTTAAATGCCTTGACATGTCGGAACAGCCATCAGAACCTTGTCCCTTGTTTATCTGAATATCACAAATAAAGAGATGGACAAGTCTAATTTAATTTCATGCATATCAATAACTCTTCTGAAAATATGTACAAATTAGCTAGAAAGCAAATGTTTAGCACATTTTAGATTTGCGGTACAGTACATTTTAATTTGTTAATTTATCTCCATGCCATTTTATACCCTGGCTTGTTGGGAACACATAAACCAGCAAAACACAGCATGCCTCATTGAAAAGCACGAGACTAACTAGATGTAGTGATGGAAATGTAAAAAAAATAAAGGCATAACCTGCAAATGAAGTTTAAATGTAATTATTTCCCCAAATGTGTAGCACAAATACAAAGCTCACAGTCAACAGTTGTCAGGAGCCAGTTAGCACTAGAGGGAGACAGAGAATGAGATTAAGAGCAGAGAAGAGTGGAACCTTGTGACACAAACAGTATGCTGATGTGGATCTTAATCTGATATTTTACCAGAGGTATTAAATGGACATCTAGGCAGAGTGTGAAAAGGAATTGTGAACATAATGTAATGTCAGAATTATGTCTGATCACATCACATCACATCACATCACATCACATCACATCACATGAAATAACACAGCATAATGTAATGCAACATAACATAAAAAACAGAACATAGCATAACATCAGAATCATCTTACATTTAATGACATGACTGATAACATTACATTACACAACAGAGCATAAACACAACACAACATTAAATAACATAAATTAACATAACATAAACAAAATGACATAACACAACATTAAACAACAAAGCATAGCATAACATCAGAATCAGAATCAGAATCAGCTTACATCTGATAACATAATATAACATAAAATAATATAACATAATGGCACATAACATGACAGCAAAACATAGCATAACATCAGAATCAGAATCAGAATCAGATTACAAAGTTTACAATGTTCCATTTCTGTTGAAATCAAGGTCATATGTAGTGGAAAGGAAAGGCAATGCTATTGCTTTTCCCTCATTGCAAGTGCTTAACATGGGTATAGAAAATACATTTGAAAGAAGACACTCAACAAACATTATATTCAACAGACATTATATTTGAATTTAAAATGAACTAAAAGGTTCTTCCACAGGTGGGGAGCATAGAAACTAAAAGCTGCTTCACCTTGTTTCGTTTTGACCCTTGAGTCTGGATGCTTTGTAACATACACGTCAGAGATGCATTTCGGGAGTGAAATGAAATAAATGAAACTTGAACGAGAAGGATTTTTTTCACTTCTCTAAGAGGTGAAAGTAAAATGTAGAGCTACTTGCATGTGTTATATTTAACAGTTTTTTTGAGTTATTGTATTTTGTCTCCGTGTTTGTTCTTTATATTGTGGTGTCATGACAAAGTGTAGCGTGCACAACCCCCATTAACATTAAAAAGGTCCTGCAACCTTTATAAAACATACCCCATGCTGCACTGTGCCATATAAATACAGATACATGAGTAATAACTGCAGAAGTGTTAAAATCAGTCTTTAATTCTATCACTACTTTTATTTAGATGGTGATTCATTGCAAAGGTTTGTTTTAAAAATCAACTAAAGTAAGACATTTACTTATACTTAAGTGTTATTCAAAGTCTCTGTCATCATCTCAAGGTCAGTAATTTAAGATTGATCCATAATCATGTTTCCCTGTCTGAGTCAGGTTCTTGGAGGTGCAGGCTGGGGCGCTGAGAGATTTGTCACAGAGGTGAAGGTTATGGTTCAGTGCTGTGATCTGCTGACAGTGAGTGACAAGATCCCTCTCCTGTCTCCTTATGTGTAACAGGACCCCCGTACCTGAGCCTAGCCCTGACCCTGCGACCTCTGACCCCTCCTGCCAGGTCATTCTCATGCCACCCTGACCTGCCATGAAACCAGAGAGCACCATGGGAGATGGGAAGTATGCCAACATCAAACAGTTAAAACCCATGTATTACTGTGCATTTTTTCCAACAAGAAAATGTGAGATATTGTCAGAGACCCCAACAGAAACCAAACTGAAATCTTTGAGGGGAACACGTGAGATATTCCTGAGCTTTAAAGTACAATCAAAAAACTGATTGCATGAAGAAGTTTTGAAGCACCAAAAGGTCAATGTCATTTACAATGCATAGTAATATTTGTTATAGTAAATGAAGCCCAAGGACACTTTGTTTTCAACGTGATGAATGGTTCATTATCTTACCAAAATTGGAAGCCAAGCATTCATCCATCTTTTGTTTTATACACATTTCTCCTGCTCAGGGTCATGAAGGAGAGTGTTCAAACATACATGAGGTAAAATAACGGATGCCATGATTTTCCATGAATTTATTAATTTTAAAAGTCAAAACTAAAAGTTGACTCTGTACTTTACTCTGTACTTTATGTGTGCTTTGTAGGGTTTTAGGTGTTAACAGAAATGACAGATGATTAAAATGATGAAATAAATGAAAAATGCTTTTTTATTCAAGAAGAAATATGTCAAGTGTGATGTCATACCAGTCTTGAAGTAAAAAAGAAAAAAAAGAAAAAAGTTACATTTTGAAGAAATTTCCAGTCAGGACTAAGAGGTGGTTGGAGCCTATCCCAGCAGGCACTGGGTGGAAGTCAGGCTACAAGTACCACACAGGGAAAGGATCCATTTATAGGAAACACAGCTCAGCTGACATGATAGATGTTGGTAGTTGAACCACAAATGTGTTCACATTTGGTGTTGTTACAGGTGGGAAGGCTTCCAAGCCAGTGACCGCTGTTCAAGATTGTGTGAAACAACTGAGTAGTTTTAAGGAGACCTCGGGACAATTTCGAGCCATGTTTGTGGTGACAAAAACAAGATACAAGCTGTCACATCTCTCATTGTGTTTATGGTCACCAAAAGTATTATAAGCCAAAAACATGATCTTTTCCTAACCCTGTGTGCGGTTTTTTGTGCCTTAAACTAACTAGAGCAGAAGCACATTGTTGTCACAAGATAAAATTGAAAAGTTAAACTAAAAAAATGCAAAGTTTCAACATATCTATGGTTTGCAGAAACTGGACTGGGTGACCACCTTCACACCCAAGAATATTTTAGAGTCTTAAGTTCACATTAGCTGCATGTTGATTCATTGACCGAGAAAACTAGCAAACCTGCAGGAAAACCCACATTCACACATGGACAACATGCAAACTCCACTCAGAGAGGATGGGGCAGAGACTCACACTGAGAAACCTCCTGCTGTGAGGTGACAGAGCTGTCCACCGACCCTTTGTATAGCCCACAACCACTATATTATAATATTGCAGAATAGACCAATCCAGGAGAGAGTCCAGGCTCAGTGAGAATAAAGTTACAATAATGTTTATTTCACTCAACCTTAACTTCAGCCAGCTTCACATCTGTATGCTGATGAGGACGGTTCGGACAAGTTGAGGACAAACAAATGCAGAATGCTAATTATTTTCCTTTTGCTTTAAAGTCAGTACACTTGACTAAATTGACTAAACAAGACCTCCATGTTAGCTTCCATCCCCGTGATAGAGAAACACGCCAGACAATCAAGGTCACCTACCCCCGGTGTTTGTCACAGCAGCTGGATGGCACTGAATGTACGTTGTCACCTTGATGATCACCGAAGCTGCAGAGCGAGATGGAAGATCTGCATCTTGGAATCGTTGGGGACTCAAGGCTAGCTATTAGAGCTGTCAAATCTGTCCTTGTATGAGTGTGTGTGCTTGAGAAAGCGAGAGAAGCAGTCCGTCAAGGCTTCTGTCTTCTTGTTAGAAAATGTCCCTGCAGTTTAATTGGAGATGACTGAGCAATGTTTTTTTTTTGTCATTTGTGAGCAATAAGTATTGACTTCATGGTTGTCTGGAAGCTTGCCTCAGACATTACCCTTCAAGCTAAATGCCTACCCAAAACTAATGGTTTATCTAGGGAGCAAATACAGCCACAATGAGACTGTATAATCAGGCCGCTGCTACAATGTGGTGGATACAAGTAAATGCACCTGTCCAGGGTTAGTTTGTCTTGGGATTTGGTCCCATCAGGGTCCTAAAATGGGACAGGAACAAAACTAGACTATCACTGATATCACTGAGCTCTTATCAAAACATTTTTTTAACTTCACCTCTCCTCCCTTGCAGAGAAAAGGAGCAGGAAGAGCAGGATCTTTCTTTGTTCATCCTTGTGTCCTTCCACTGGTCAGCCCTGTTCCAATTTCACTCCCCTGAGGTTGGGAGGAGAAACTCCTCTCCACTCCTCTCCTCTCCACAATCAGAATCAGAATCAGCTTTATTGGCCAAGTATGTGTACACAGACAAGGAATTTGGCTTTGGTTGAGCTTGCTCTCAGTATACAGGGACTGTTTTTTTAAACATTAAATCTAAAAAATATATAAAAGAAAATCATTTATTTTCTAAACTTATCGTAACATTCAGACAATGTTTGACCACATGTAACGAAGAAAAGAAGCAAACAAAGAAGAAAGTTTGCTTGTTGCAGCCTCCAGGTGAGGGTTGTGTGAGAGCAAATGTAAAAAATGTGGCTGTCCTTGGAGCTCTGTGGATATTGTCAATACATTTTTATAGAAAAAATGTTAATGGTTAAGCACCACTGAGTATTGATTTTATTCTGCACCATGACCACCAACCTTAACCTTCAACCTTTGAACCTTAATGGTTCTTAATGGTTTCAGTAAAAAAGCACAACATAGACAAATCACAAAGTGCATTTGCATTAAATGTGTGTGTTTTCCATATAGAGATGACTGCAGTCATGTCAATATTATTGATAAGTGGCAGAAAGCTCAAAAAGAAATGCCAACAACCTTTTGGGGGTATTATTAGATATGCTCTGTCATACAGTGTGAGTTAAATTGTTACAAATCTGTTTATTAGCATATCATTAAAACTGTTCTCTCGTCGTGTTGAACACAGCAATGTGTGTGACAGCATATTTTTATCAGCCCGTCCTCATCAGAAAAACGACCATACAGGTCGACTGTGAAAGCAGCTTATTAAGACCCATATCTACATTTCTTGTAACTCTAACCCTTACCCTATAACAGTATATACATGGGATGTTTCCTTTCTTTTTTCAATTTTTTTTTTTTTTGCCATAAAACGATATAAATAAATTGTGTTTAGTTATGTATACAGGAAATAAAGGATAAAGAAAATGTTGAATTAAATGCATTTAAGTCTTTCAGGTTCAGCAACTTTTATGAGTGAAGTACAGAATGACTGAAAGTGTTAAGTTTTGCAGAAACAATAAAAGATTTACAAATCTATAGAACTCAACAGCGACTGCCCACTTTTGAAAGCTTTGGAACCGACTACCGACTGTAGTCAATGTTATGGAATGATGACAAAATCAAAAGGGTTTTATTAAAGTGAAATGAAAGTGAAGCAGAGTCACTGTCCCAAAGTGATGCTTTTACTTTGATTGTGTGTCTGGGATGGTAGAGCAGCTTCAGGTGTCACAAGAACTTCCCTTTGGGCGATGTGTTTTTTTTTTTATGTGTGAGTGTGTGAGTGTGTGTGTGTGCGTCACAAGGGGTTCCTGTCCCACTGACCTAAGCGGAAAAATAACTTGATATTAACATGACTGGTTCCGTTTTCTCCCTCTCGCTCTCCTTCTCTCAGTCTCTCCATCCTTCCCTCTCTCTGCAGCTGTACATGGTTTCCGCTGCTTCGATCCCACCTTTGTCTCTCTGTAACTAATATGACACATAAAAAGGCCTCTGACAATAGAAATGGTGCTAACTCCGAATCAGGCTTCACCTGATACTGTGGCTTTACTCATGAACCTCAGGGCGTGTACGCAGGGAGTGGGCGGACGGAGAAAGGAGGAGGAGGTGGAGGCGACCACAGCTTATTTCTTCTTTTTCATGTGGCTTTCTCTCTTTTTAAGAAACTATCAGGCTGCCTCTTCAGTAGCTGTGTGATTGTTATTCTCCTCAGGTGCATCTTTTGTCTGTCAGGAGGAAGAGTTTAATACTCAGACCCCTGGGGTTAATAATAGGTTTGACCTCACAGATAAACCCACGTGCGTCTCTGCCTCGGTGTGTGTAAAAGTGTTTGTGCATGCCTCTGTGCGCTGCCTTGTCTCCTCTTTAAGTTGATAGTCCGTGTAATAAGTTGTTTTACAGATAATACCAATTGTCTTTGACTGCAGCGGCGCTCCGATAAGCTGCCAGACACTCCGGGTCTGCTTGACTCTAATTGTTCTGCCTGACTCGTCCTGCCACACATTAATATTATCATTAAGGTTGGATATTGTTAAGTGGACACCCCTGTAGGCGCAGGGTAAAACAGATAGTGCTGTCTGTTTGTCAAATAAAGTGGCTACAATAATCCTCATGTTTCGGCTTTCAGTTAACAGATAGGTGCTGTGTTAAAGGGAGACCGGCCTGTCATATCAGAGGATAAAAGGCAGAAGCAAAGGGACTTAAGAGGAGAAAACTAGAATTACCGAAAGACTCACAGTCTGAAGTGAAAATCTTCTTGGTACACTGCACTCCATTATTATTAAAATATGTAAACATATCACTGGGCCACACAGTTGTACCAGGTGACGTGTTTTCTTCATCACATGAACACACACACTGATTGTTTTTGCCTCAATGCCCCATACACTGCTGTAAATGCTGAGGGCACCACATGCATGTTATTACGCGACGAAAATAGTTCCTAACACACACAATATTTATGCTTGTTTGAGTAATAATGTCAGGTTTTTTGGAAATAACTTACCCCAATAAAAAAAGGAAAAAAGAATGAAATGTTTTTAACTTTTTTACAAAAGATTCATGTCTTCAGTAGGAACACGTGTTTGGACCGTAGAGATACAGGCGGGGGAAGTCTTGAAAAATATTGAGAGATGAACAAATTCATTGTTGATGTTGGTCCTTTCATGGGATGGGACCATAACAAACATGTAGAATATTGCCAGCTTTATTCTTTATTCTTTATTCTTTTTTACCACCTGGTAAGACCCTGATGCACTATCAAGATATTTCCAATTAGCAATTTATCAGTGCAGCACCACCGCTGTAAATACAAATCCCAGGTCTGTAACAATTTGTCAGATGTAATGTAGGTGCTACTTCTTTTTTAAAAGGGTCATCGTGTCTGCACCACATGTAACAAGAAACACCACTGCCAACTGTGTAAGTGAGTGCCTTGGATTCAACTGACTGGGCAGTTTTAATAAGAAAATAATAAACAGGACACGGAGACGCAACATTAGCACGTTGAGCAGCAACACACTTTCCATTTACTTCACCACATGTCACAAATGATAACTCCTGAAAACGGCCATTCTGAGGGGACACATGACATTTTTGCTCTCTGGTGGGAGCCTTTTAAATCACAGTTGATGACTGTCAGCAATCGGCTGGCATCGTCCATCTACCCAACCCTTGTGCAAGAGAACAAGACGTCAAGTCCGGGAACCAGGGGTTAATAATCTCTGAACTGTGAAAAGAACCCATTCTGTAGGTATACTGTTTGAACAGAATCTTAAACAGAAATTTTGGGAAATTTTCACTCCGTTGTTGGCTGTAATGTCACATTTCATCAAATGTAGAACATTTTAGAATATACTTCCAGTAACAGAAAAACAGCTGATAGCAAACACCAAAGAGCTCCTCCTTATACAGCAAATCCAGCAAGATATATATTTGCTACAATATCATCTTTAACTACACCCATCACTGTGGTGAAAGTCCACCCTGCTTTTGAGGTTGAGGGATCACAACTCAGTCATGGTTCGTGAAATATTTTAGGCATTCGTTTCCTTAGTGCTTATACTGTACACAGACCCCCCCCCCCCCACACACACACACACACATCTGACAAGTAACCAAATAAAGTTCGTTGGTGTTTGTCGTGACTGTAACTTTCAGGGAAACGTTAATGAGGTGCCAAGAAATAAGTCATGGTTTTTTTAAGTGTGTGTATGTGTGTTTGCATACTTGTGTGCTAAGTTGACACTGAGGTGGAGTGCTGAATCCTGTCCAACAGTGATAAGGCGTTTGATGACAGGACTGCATTAACCTACCTGACACACACACACACACACACACACATACACGCACGCACCCACACACAAACACAGATGTAGCGTGGTCGAGGAGGGACAGGGGTGTGTGAGAACACGCTTTAAGAAGCCTTGGCTCTCTGTGTGTGACACTAAATCCCATTCATGGCAACAAACACACTGACAGAGCGGCAGGAGTGAGATGGAGGCGCAGAGTGGAGGTTTATTACACACCAACATGACATACAGGAGGAGGAGTAGGGAGGAGATTGTGAATAAACACACACTTGGCTGTCACCTTCTTACCAAGAAGAGAGGAGAGGAGGGAAAAAGCTTGTGGCTAACGATACTGTGATACCAGCTGGAATGTGTCCAAATGTAGTCTATATATCCCTTCAGATGGGTCAGAACACAGGAAAACTCAACTTAAAATATTGCAGGAAGTTGGATTTCCTTAAAGACAAATTATTAACCTTATTTGTTACGGTTGTTTCAGATCAAGTACACAAGGGGTGGAGTTAGTGTGAGGTGGACCGTAAAATGAAGAGCAGCACATAATCCTGCAAGGCAGCGACTTTAAAATCCCCCCCAGAGGAATGAGTGTCTTCAACTTAAAGCTGTGTTTCAGTTCATTCCAGTAGCGGTGCTGGAAGCTGTTTTCCCCAATGAAGGATTGGTATGAGGAACTTTTAAATCTAATGTATCATATGATCTGTTGTCATAGTTATTATCACTGAATTCAAATACATATCTCTGCAATTTAGATAGCGTGGCCTTACAAATGAAGACAGAGATATGCCGATGCTTACAGTGTATCAGTGATGACCATACAACCTTTTAACGTACAGTAACTTACAATGGGGAGGGTAATAGTGATATTGTGGAATTCATAAAATGGCATTTTGGGGGTAGATATTGTCCCGTGGTTTAAGCTTAGTGTCAGTGGCTTGAACATAAAAGATAACTCCACAATGAAATGTTAACTGTGTGGTAGATTGTAGAAAGTTTTTTTTTTTTGTTTTTCTGTTTTGAGAGGGTAAACAATCGCTGTTCCAGAATAAAGAAGTTTTGTAACAAATATTTCTGTCTAACCAAATTTCAATGCTGGATTGTAGCAATTTGACATCAATTCAGAGAATGAATAGATTTAAGTTCATCATCAGTCATCAGTTTCCTTTCTTGTGAAATCCATATGCTTTAGTCTATAACAAGTTTTAAACTGAACAGAGAGGAGTAGGTCAAAACGGACTGTAACCTGGAGAAAGCCTGTGCTGCTGAATGACATACAAGATGGTGTCATCAGCATAGAAATGGACATTATGATGGTGAGCTGGAAAATGAATATGATTAATGCGGAGTAAAAAGCAAAGGGGCTAATGTTTATATCAGAGGGACACTTTTATCAACCACTTGGGAACTTGATTTGAAACCATCATCAACAAAACTCTGTAAGAGAGAGAGATGATTTAACGAAGAAGAAGAAGAAATGACACAGAAAGTGGCTTATTTGATAAAATGTATATTCAACAATATGAAAAGCATTTGAGAGATGTTCAAAACCTGCTGCTGTCAATGACAGTGTCCGACTGGGGTTGATGTAGTGGCCACTTAACTGAGTGAAAAATCAGTGCTTTGGTTGTAGAAATACGTCATATCTTTATTTATTGTGGCAATTGGGTTTGACAGTCCCACAAAACATGTGGTATATTCCTTTACCTGGAGATCACATAATATTCACGAGGAATGGGATTAATATTAGACATTGAAACACCTCTGCATGACATAACAAAAGCATCTGTTAATTGTAAAATGTGATGTTATCAGCCAGCAAACCATAACATTAAAAAGTAATTGTATTGTAATATCAACAGTCACAAAACTCTGACAGCGACACCAATCCAGATGTTGTCTCGAAGAAAAATAGAAAATGCACTGAGAGGGAGACGATGACAGATAAAAAGAGGAAGAAGGGTGGAGTAGAAAGAGATTATGAGATACACCTGATTCTGACTTTAACTACCATTCTCCATATGGTACAGTAATGACAACCCTCCATCCCCAAACCCTCCCACTCTGCTCACCAACATGCCTCAGGGATTCTGCCCCTGCATGAGTTTATGTGCATGTGTGTGTGTGTGTGTGTGTGGGCGTAGACCACTTGTTACCTGTCTCATTTACCTCCACACAGCTTGCAAGTGTGACATAGCTGAAGGCTAATAACAATTCAAGCACTTTTCCCCCTCAGTTTTGTATTTCAATTTCACTGTACTTACCTTGAAATTGTTAATATAACTATCTTTACTAAAACTATAAATTAAAGCAATTTAAAATCCATGTGTCTAGTTTTAACAGCCCAAACCAGAATCCTCCATTGAAATGGTGGAATTATTAATGACATTATTTTGGATTACTGTAAAATTTAGTATTTATTTTTTTGTATATTGAGTAAATTTAGTGTTGCTCAATGTAAACTTTGTTACTGGGTTAATCTAAACAGCAAGGAAATAGAGCGGGTGCAAATTTTTCTATTGCACAAAATGTTTTATTTTTGTAGTTGATCTTTAGAAAGCAATGCTATTACCTGTAACTTTCTGTTGTCTCATCGTTCGTGCAAGTGCTCACGCGTGCAGGAGGCTCTCCACCTATCTATATGATCAGAGACAGCCAGGCCATCAGACAGACAGACAGCTGTGAGAGGCGACAGTTGTCAGGCCAGCACCAGAAAAACTGCCTTTTGCATAATTCAGCTGTAACGGTCTGTCCTGTCATCAACAACATCACCATCCAGGTATCACATCATTAGTCAGCTATAACCGTCTGTAATATTATCACTTTGTCGGTCTTTGATAATGTATCACACAGCCATCTGCTGTGACCACACATATGCTTAAAGGATCTGTTTATGAAATAGTTCTGTTAAAGTAAAAGTTTTAAAGTATATAATACTGATTTGATCTGACTCTGAAGGAACAGGTTTTTTAGTTTACAGGCTCGTTGGTCAACTTAACTGAGAAAAAAAACAACTAAAGGGATTTACCTGATTTAATAATACCACTTAAACCTTCCTTCCACAAAGGTACAACAAAGCAACAGTCTAATGCTCTAATGCAGAAATTGAATTTTTAAAAATACCTTTTGTCTCATTATTCATTCTCTTTTTCTCTGAATTCAGTCCATCACCAACCAGGGATTCACAATATTTCTTAGTTGCGTGGGCTGGAGGATGCGTTTGACTGAAAAGAACCACCTTAATGTGACATTCAGCCTGCTTTCCGATCACACAATGGTACATGTCAGTTCACTGACTTTCCACCAAACTTTTTTTTAAATTTTATTTCTTTATTTGTTTATTTATTTAACAAATGTTCCCTTAATCAAAAAAGAACATTAAGGAAGCCATTTCTTAAAAAGGCCAAAAAATAGTAATGTTATCGGAAGGTTCTTCAGTTCTGACAATCAGTTTTGGATACATCCATAGATTATTTTTTACAGGGGTCCTTGTTCCTGCATGTCTATTTCTTTTTAAGTGCAGTGAGAGAAATGTAAAAACTATTGTAGAATGTTCACACCTTTAGCATTTAGCAAAGCTTTGAAGGCCATCAAGTCAGACACAGTTCAAGGCGTATGTATTATGGAGTTAATAATGATATATTTAACTGTAGAGTCTTGAATTTAGGGTGCCGCATGTGAAAAAGGTGAAAGGTCACAGAGGAGGGAAAGTAGGAGAGAATGAGAGAACTGGGAGAAGGAGAGGTAAAACGAGAGTACAGACTGATGGAGAAAAAAATAGAAAAGTAGAGTTGTGAAAGGTAAAGAAAGTAGAGCGGGAGACCATCCTTCATGTATCCGACCACCAGAGACCTCCCCTGAGACTTAGTGCTGCACAGCGCGCACACACGCGCGCGCACACACACACACACACACACACACACACACACACACACACACACACACACATATATAGGAAGGGTACCATGAGCTATAGGCTGAGGGCTGTCTGTCTACCTGCCTGGCACACAGATACCTGAAACTGCTTCAAAGCTGGAGTGAACCTCCCCCCCGCTTCGCTGTCCCTACACACACACACACACACACACACACACACACACACACACACACAGGCCCTAGGCTATAACGCTGTTTCCTCTGTGACAAAGTGAGACTGTCACTCAGTGTCAGAGGAACTGGAGGACGAGATCTCCTCATATATGTAAGAGACCTGATTAAAAGCTTTCACTCTGTCTTTAAAGAGCTTTATGTAACACATAGAAATGGGTAAACACACAAGTACTTACAATAACTCATAAGACGGGTTGATCAGAAACCTTGAAAGAGTGACTCTGATCCTGATTCAAACAAATTCGATTTGGAAAGAGTTGCATTTACAACTCTTTGACACCTGCTCGAAATTCATCTCAAACTGCCTTCTGAGGTGTTTTGAACCTTTGGGTAATAACCTCAGAGATGTGAGCATGTGACACGTCCATAATCAGACAACCAGCATGTAAGAACAACACATCTAAGGTCAGATAACCAACAATCAAGCAACAATATAAAAACTTTGTTGTGAAGAGCCAAAAGAGTTGCACTTGCCTTTTTTTCCATATCAAATATCATGTCTGCCTGAAACAAGAGCAGTGGTTAAAGATATAATAAGTACCATTCTGCAATATAATGTCTAAAAACAACAAGATTTTTGATCATATTCTGTACAGTTGTGTACTCACAACCTCCCAAATGTTTTCAATAATGTTCTGTTCAACCCAACAAAATCTGTCATTTTAGTCAGGGTAAGAGTGTGTTTCAACTGGTCGACAACTGACATGACCTGGTCTGTGAACCTTTTTGTGTATTAAAATGTATAGTTTTCATCAGCAGTCAAACGCTGTTTGTTTTACAATGAAGACAACATCTCCCATGATCTCATGCAGCTTTACAGCGTCATCAAACTACATCTTTTACATGTTTTTTTTATTGTTTTGATTGATCATTTTAATATGGATTATTTAAATAATCTTTAACATTTTAATTTGCATACAGGTCATATTTTTGTGTGGATATTTCCAGGTTTATAAAGCATTAACATTTGTTGTTTTAAACGCTCAGTGTGTGGTTCCAGTGGGGAACAAAAAACATATCTGCACATGAAATCATAAATTACACTTTACATGACCTTGTCGATGAGTAGTCACAGCACACAGGTAAACAGTCAGAGAGCCAACGACTAGAGAGTCAGGGCAACAGCACTGAACAAGACTTGCGATTGACATGTGATCTTTAGGAGGTGCAGTAGCACAAAAATTGTAACCGCATCAACTTTGTGCCAAGAATAACATCAAAACACGAAGGAAGTCATTTATTAATTCATCACTCTACTTCTTTGTTAGGTAATCTGTCAATTACAGGAAACATTTCTCTCCCTCTGAGTTGTTCTTCCTCTCCGTCTCTTCATGCCAATTCTTTGATGTTAATTTGACAAGTAGGATTACACCAAAACACACTTCCCTCCGCTCATCCTAATGAAGCGGCCTTCTTAAAGCGGAAACTGGATCTATATTTGGTGGCTGTGTGGTGCGTTAGTGCCACTTATTATATAGGATGAGGGACTAGAAGACAGGCAGAGAGACAGAGCGAGAGAATAAAGTGGCGACAGTGTCCTGTAATAATAGTTGGTTGTAATTGAGTTAATCCAACCGGAGCTATAGCGGCTGTTATGATTTAGACCGGATTAAAAGACATGCCAAGGCTAATTGATCTGTGGTATCCAGAGCAACATAGTCCTATAGGGACCTGGGAGGGGATACAGCTGCTAGCGCACAGCTAAATGCATATAATACATGGCCAAAAGTATGTGGACAAAGATGTATGCATGTAACACCTTAACATTACACCTACAGCATATGTGCTTGTTGAACACCACCATTCAGCCATGATAGCGTCAGACAGGTTGGGGTACTGGGGTATATTGGGCAAAAAGCATCACAGTCACGGTCGCAGTTCATCGACATTCCACGTGAAAAGCTCTTTCCCAACAAGTTCCTCACAATATACATGACAATATATATTCCTACAAATAACTGAACCCGAGATGGAGAACCCTGTCAATCACTAATGCAAAAAATAACTCATTATTATGTTTTTCATCAAACAGACAGCTCCAACATAACACAATGGCCACATCCCTAATAGCATCCATGTATATAAATACATTCACACATACACAGGAAAGGCTCGGCCCTATTACAGTTGACAGTGATGAAACAAATAAACGTCTGGAGAGAAAGAAGGCTGAATTAAAAACTGTGTAAAATAAATGAATTAATATATTACTATCCCACCTGATAACCCGAAAATATCAGATGGAGATGATTCCAACTTCTTGTCAAAAATATGTTGTTTTTTTTTTTTTTTTTAAATTGCGGTGCCTGAAAATATCCTGTGATGTCACGTTTACAAATTTCAGAAATGCAGACTCAAATTATGATCACTGGCTCGCTAGCCTTCTCCCCTTGCTAACCCCTCCACCTCACAATCTGAAAGACTGCTAGTTAATGTAATGTGAATGTGATACGGCACGATTTTTAGAAATATCAGTACGGCATCAAATGTGAACAGATGCGTTGTTTGCAGAAACAATACTGCCAATTTTTTTTCCTGGCCACTGGGCTAATTTTTCCTTATAATGCAATATTTGTAAGTGTTTTGTCAACATATCTAAAGACCTCTCTGAAAAAAATCATAGATTTTACATTTAAATCTTTAAGCTATATTCCTTTTGTATCATCTCAAATATCTGTTTGTGGCAAAACCCAATAAAGGCTAGATTCACTCACAAAAATGACTTGGTCAGGGTTCAGGAGGGATCATAGTTTGATTTTAACAGACTTGGTTAATGTTAGAGAACAATCATGATTAATTAAAAACCAGTGTAAGAAACCAACCCTGACCGTCGGTACGAATCAGAAAGCCAAAAGGTCTCCTGTGTCTGACATTTTGTTGGCCCATTGAACCCGCCTGGCCTCCTCCCTCTGCAGACATTGGGGCTCTATAATAAGGTCATTCTATTTCCTCCTTTGCTCCTGAAGCGCTTTGCCAGAGGGCTTTGTCACTTGTCACTTAAACATAAACTTGCTGAACCAGCTGATGCTGTAAATCCCTTCTCTTTCTTTTCTGTCTCAAATTTACGTACATTGACATTATCGTGTTGAAATGAAAACAGCCTTCCCCAAACTTTTGCCGCAGAGTTCGAAGCACACTATTATCAAGATTTCATCTGAAACAATGAAAAACAGCCCCTACCAAAAGTATGGACCAATAAATTCTGGGTCGAAGTCTCTCCTAAAAGTGTGTGTTAAGCATGAAATAGTTAACTCTACCCGACGATCTCTCTCTCTCTCACTCGCTCTACCTGCTGTGATCTATGTCTCTCTGCCTCAGGGGAAACACAATCATCAGTCAGTGGATCCACCCATCCGTCCCTCCATCGTGCCCAGGGGCCCCCCGGGCCACTCCTAACCCCAGAACACTGCACCCTCCCTGGGATGAAACCTGGCCGCGCGCCCCCTCTCCCCTCCCTGGAGCCTCCGTGGAGCCGCTGGCTTCGACTCGTCTTACAGGGAGTTGATTCAGCCTGAAATCAAACCCTGGTGAGAGAACACAGGCCTGGATGGACGGACAGATAGATGGATGGAGGGACAGTGAGGTGGATACGTGGAGCGCAGAAGAAGAGACGCATCCAGGACAGTTTGAGGGAACAAGGCGAAGTCCACCGGGACAGGCGGAGATGAATAGAGGCTGGAAGTGTGTCATTTTCCTGCGGGAGGTGGGGAATGTAGTTTATCGAGCCTCCTAAACTTGATCAAGCCCGGTTCTCCAACTGTATCTAGCTTTTGACCAAAAACCCTGAAATCAGTTGTGAAACGGAGCTGTGGGAAGGAGAGAGAGTGGAACAAGAGACCCCTCTATTTACCAGCTGTTGTTTCATTGAACACGTACACACACACACACACACACACACACACACACACACACACACACACACACACACACACACACACACACACACACACACACACAAGAGCAATTCCAGGGAAAAGCCAAAGCTACTGTAAACAGCATATATGGAAGATGGGAAGGAGTGATCTCTCTTAACGAGCACACATTAAAACTAAAATGTGAGGCCTGTGTTGAAAAAAACTGGCTCACAAACTATTCTCACGACATAAAAGGTTATTTTTAAGACATGTTAGTCGTGCCTGAGAGGAAACACGGGCAGTGCTGTGCTCACGTACTGTAATCATATCTTGTGTCCTAGATTGTTGTGAGGTAGTGACACACAACACAGCTCTAATGCTGCTCCACAGCGATCATCTCAGGCTTTGTAACGCTAACAGGTTTACTGGCAGAGCTGTTGCATTCTGGGACATTCAAGACAGTCAGGAGAATTAGTCATTAGTAAAAGAAGAACAATGACTTTGTAAAAAAATGCAAGACCATTTGTATGTTAAGAAAAAATATGCAAAAAGTTGAGATTTGAGAATTTCTCATGTTACAGTTTATGATAAGTAATATAACCATTTCAATTAATTCATCAGTGTTATTTAATGTCATACATTTGATTGCTTGTTGATCCATTTACCAAACATTATTTAAACCGGGCAAAAAAGCTGCAAAGTCCTGAAAACCTAATTTAAACCAGTTTCATTAAAGGTGATTTTTTTTTTTTTTATGTCTAAACAAACTAAATGAACAAACTTTCTTCTTTCTGATGACTGAATAAGCTGAATAAATAAACTGATCTTAAAGGATGACACAATTTCATACTGTTGTATTTTGTTTATATGTGGCGGACCCTGCCACCGTTCTAGCTTCAATCTGGGGCCTTATTTTCGTCTGAGGACAGCTTGGTTATTCACAAAAACATATATTTCTCTGAGTTTGTATTATTACCTCATTAATTTTGTAAATATTCAAATTCAGAGTTTGAATTTCTTACACAGTGCCACTTTAATTTATTTGCAGATGTTTCCCTCAGGTTTGACATCAAGCATTTCAATGCTGACAGTATTTTCAACTCTGATAAACAGGTTAAATCTACAATAGTGTTAGAGAACTGTCAGAAGTTTTTAAGATAAAAAAACGCAGACGATCATGTAAGTCAAACTCAAAGCAAAGCAACAGGAATGTTTCAATCTGAATAGAAGCTTTTTACCAAGAAGTGTGCATTCAGATTTAAATAGTTTGGAATCACTAACATTTTCATAGGTTACTTCAGAAACTGTAATGGATTACAATATTGTATGAATTTTTTAAATATAGTAACGTAACTGATACTACCAAGGCTGTGTATGACAATATATATTCCCGCTTTTCCACCAAAATTATTGAAACTCTTCCCACTTCCTGCAGGCAAGTCAGGAAAATTTGCCCCGAATTGCTCCAGAATGATATAAAGGACGTGACGCGATCGAAGCGACGCTGCGAAAATTTGCATCGAACGAGCATTCACATGATTTGTAAATACTGAACTCAAGCAAAACTTCTCTGCGCCTCTGACGTCCAGACATTCATGGACAAACAATCAGCCTGCTATCTTCTATAGATATTGTTGACATGACTCCCAACCCAAAGACTCTGGCTTCAAATCCCAGTGGCAATTTCTGCTTAGATAACCTGTCAGATGACTGTACCAAAATTAAGAAATTAAAAACACCTGAACTAAGAATTATTTGCTTATATTTAGCATATTTTACTAATTTCAAGTCACTGTGTCCTTAAAACCAGCATTCTCTACCTCTCTTCTTCCACCTATCTCTAAACCGTTTATTTTAAGATATCTTGTCAAGTGCACTGACTTGAATTTGACCCGTCTTTAGTCTGTGTCTTCTCAAATCGAGCCTTTATTTCTTCTATTTAGATTCACATCTTTGTAATGCATGTTCAGGGGGCTCAAGTCTCTTTTGGTTGAAACCTGAAACACTGTGTTCAAATCCCTGCATCTACTTATGTTAGCTTGATATTAAATATTATTATCATCATCCGACTCATGGTTGTCTTGATGTGTTCCTCACCTACATGTTACTGTATCCTTCTCTTCTCCTCTCTTCTCTTCTCTTCTCTTCTCTTCTCTTCTCTTCTCTTCTCTTCTCTTCTCTTCTCTTCTCTCTTTCCACTCCCCTCCTCTCTCGATTTCACCCATCCATGCAGAGGTTAACATGGAGGGAAATAAACTTTGAAGCTGTACAACCTCCAGGCACCAAGGGAAATGAGAGAGAGCAGGAAAGACAGCAAGAAACGCAGGTGAGATGAAGAGGGAGTGAGGACGAGACTTGTTACTGAATGTTTCCGTGCAACTATCGGGTGAATTTTACGCAAACTTTTGAAAAGTCCCAGAAAGTGAAATGTGAATTAGGCGCGCTCCCGTCAGCCGAAGTTTTGACACTGATGAAACTAAATGGATTTGACAGAAGATAGAGGATGAAACATGCTAAAGGAAGATCATTTATTTTCCTTTAGCTAAATCAAACACTTAACAACTCGTCTGTCGCTCCATCTTCGGCTGAAATCTTCCAGCCCGAGCTGCAGTATTGGGTTTCCTGACATTAGCGGCCCCCGTGGCGGCTCTGAGGCTGCTGCTCTTTGAAGCCTCGGCGGTGCTGCTCCGGCTCATTTGGTAACAGGTTGGGAATGGGCCGCTGGCGAAAAATGAGACCCCGGTCGCCTTGGAAACAGGTCCCCCACCCACCTTCACAACGTAGTTTGGAGGGAACGTACAGTGACATTTAGCCGGTTTCTCACCTGAGAGCCAACGACACAACGTGGGTGAACAGGTAAATACTGAGAATACTCAAGTTTAAACAGAACAAGTCATCTATTCTGTGTCATGGCGGAGCGGAGAGCGTGGGCGCTGTTGTGTTTGTATTTGTCTGGGCGTTTGGTTGTAAACCCCACAGCCAAGAGTTTCAATCCTCTGGGGAGTCTTAGGGGAGAATAGGGTAACATTTATAACTGATCGATGTCACAGTGACACTTTCCTCATTGATTTCTTACATTAAGATAATTTTCTTTTGTTTAACAAGTTTGAAATTGTATAATAAATCATGCAAATGAGGCGTTGTCTTGTTAAAAGTGAACGTATTTGCACACATTTCCAGAACGGACATCTGAACATTGATATTGCCAGGTTCAAAATATTTCCCCAAATGTTTGCAACATATTAGAGCCAAATAACAAGAAGAGCTACAACATACTCATTCAAATAATCAAGTGAAGTCTCACACTCATGTTTTCATTACTACACAGAAATAAATTGAAAATAATTATGAAACAAAGAGAGACAAATCCACTGACAGGGTTTAGTAAAGAACAGCATATTTTACATATTTTCTACTGTACATAGCCCGCAAAAAAATGCATTGTTACACCCTAGTCAGAAAAACACTGTCAACAACCATCAAAAGATCTACTTCTGCCATGTTTATAAGAATGAGATATGAGTAATATATAGACAAAAATCTTCATTTCTCCCCTCAAACATGGTACATTTCATTCATCTAAAGTATAACTCAAGACTTTACCGCGCAGAACAACATGGAAAAAACATCTCCTGGCTTTTTACGTTGGAAGGTCGTCAAGATATTCTGTTACTCTGCTCAGGCCAGAATCAGGCCCCGGGCTCATTTTAGGTCCCGGCCCGCTGTCTACAAAACCTGCTGTTGGACAATTGGTTTCGGTGTAATGAGTTTGTTTTCGCTGTGGTACCTGGTCATTACTGTGTCATGACTGGGAAGTAAAAGCGGCTAAATGTTACAGAGTGTTTAAAGTAACAGGCTCCTGCTAACCGACCGGCAGGTATCAGTTTACTGCAGCTGTGAGCCTGAAGGCATCCTGGGAAGTGTAGTAAACATATTTTTTGTCAACAACAGAATGCAGTTCAAAACAGCTCGTCTTATCTCTTAACTGCATAACTTATTGATAAAATCTGTGAAGTTTCCTGTTTAATGCACCTTAACAACTAGTTTCGTGATGTCAAACACGCACAAGTGATTTTCCATTTTAACATCATCTTCATCATCATCATCATCATCATCATCATCATCATCATCATCATTCTCCTCCCCAGGCACAGACCATCCCTGTCCCTTCCCCTGAGACTCGACAAATGCCCTCTTTATTATCATTATTTTCTTATTTTTATTAAGAAAATGAGAAAAGGTCTCCTTCCTGGGAAGTTTTCTGATAGTTTGGGATTTATGTGGTCTGAACTGAACCCCCCAGTAAAGTGGCTCTGCTGTATGCGTTTGTGGTCCATATCAGTGTGAGATTCTGGTGCCTCTCGGGTGTTAAATATCGCTATCGCTTAAAGCAAAAGCAGGTTTTAAGAAAGTCATTTGTGCTTTAATGCGCTGTACTAATCAAACATTGCAGTTTTTAAATCAGAAATAGAAATGTATCTCTCCTTTGACGGCGGCAAGGAGACAAGCTGACAATGGTGACCAGAATAGGTATTTAAACAAAACCATGATGTTTTCCTAAACCTGACCAAGTGGCTTTTGTGCCTTAACCTTAGCAGAACATATGCACAGACAGAAATAGAACATTCAACTTAAACAACGTTCAGTTGTACCATATCAGTGGTTTTGCAGATTTGCAGATTGGGCATCACTGACACTAGAGGTTTAGGTAAAGCATCATACTTTGATGCCCAAGCTGCTTAATTTGACAAGAAGTGTGACATTGTACTGTTTTGACAGGTGAGAATCAATTAAAAAATAACTACAATAAAAATCTGCGTGGACATGAGATTAATCAATAGTTTTTCTCTTCATTTTTTTATCACTTTCTTCAACCAGAAGCAATTCTGAGCAAGATGACCTTATTGATGGTGATCTTTGCCGTCTCACCTCACAAATAACCGGTAGAGGGGAAATAATTCTAGGAAGTTTGATTGAAGCGATGTGCTCAATTCATAAAAATCTAAATATTATTTGGTAACAAAGTGAAAACGATGAGCTCATGAGCTCATACTGACAGATCCTTATTAGCTCTGAATCATGTTCAATAAAAACCTCTCTTTAAGCTGGTTACTCTGCTGTACTTTAAAGTTGTGCATTATCTGCAGCAGTACCAGTTTCCCTGACTGCTGCACTCGTCAGCTCATTGCAGCTGGCAGCGAAGCACTTCGAAGTGCTACTTTGTCCTTCGGTACTTCAGGTAAAAATTACAATCTTCAGCAGTTTAAGCAGTTAATTATAGCGATAACTGATTATCAGCTGGCTGTGTCGTTTAGATTGGGTGAAACTGTGAGCAGGTCGTGGGCATAATCAGAAACTGTTTTTTTTTCTTTATTTTTTTTTTTACTGCAAACAGCTTTTCCCAGCAGTAATCAAGCTGAGAGCAACCTGATGCAAAGTAGTTTACATTTCAGCCTATATGCTCTGTCCCCCCCCCCTCCACCTCTCTCCTACTGTATCTCTCCATCCCTCACAGTCCTACTCTCTTCCTCTCTTTCTCACTTGTTTCAGCTCGTCCCTGCCACTTCTTCCCCTCTCTGTCTCCCTCTCCGTGCTGCTGATTAAGAACACAACCTGTTGTTGTCGCCACTCTTTCCTGATTACCCACTGCTATTTTTCATTTTTTTCCTATCCCTTCATCTTCCTCCTCCTCCTCCTCCTCCTCCTCCTCATCTCCATCTCTTTTTTGGCCTAGCTGCTCGCTCATGTGTGTGTGCGTGTGCGGCGGTGCGTGGCGGCCTAACGAGTTTGATAGCTGTCACCTGATCTCGGTGATGAGGGTTGCTGTAGTAGCGAGAGGAGCGGGAGCGAGAGGAGAGTTAGGTTTCTCCGCTGTAATTAGTTTTCCCAGCCTCTAATTATACCAGACGGAATTACAAGCCTGATTGACTGTCATTTAAGCATTTTAATTCATGGAATTACCCCCTTTTTTTTTTCCTTTTTTAAAAAAAGAGGGAGAGTTGTTGTTTTGACAGCCGGGCGTGTTGGGATGGAATCGGCAGAGTGCGGACCGTAGCCATACATACTGGCAGTTTTGACAGAGGTAAACACACTTTGTCAGAGTAAAGCAAAGATACATTGTATAGATGAGTGAGTTCAAATGAATATCCTGAACTGGTAAACACACTGATGCACTGAGGGCGCAGTCTGAGCTGTCAGGGGGGTCATTTAGGATAGATTTTCTTTGATTCTCCTCTCCTCTCCTCTCCTCTCCTCTCCTCTCCTCTTAACCCTGGAAGCTGTGTTGTTTTAACCCTCATCTTTAATTCATCCCGAGCGAGCAGCCTGCACTCAGAGCAGATTAGAGAAGCCGAGAGGCGACACAGAGAGTCATTTGGTTTCTCTTCTGTTTGTAATCTTGTTTTTCCTCTCTCCTCATTCAACATGAGAGGTTTCAGTACGCCTCTGGACACTTTATACTGTACTCCGCCGCTCTTCCGTCAGCCTTAACTGTTTATACACTTTATGTTTAACAAACTTTTGCCACCTACTGTATGTGTATATTTTAACATGAGAGCTTACAGTATGAGGCACCAGGTCTAACAGGGGGAGGAGTCCGTTTATCTCTAATGCAATCGAACTGGTAAAAGCTGACTCGGATAACTATGTACATAAGTTGGCCAGTGATGATGGCATACTGTATGCTCACGTGTTTAATGCATTTATATTGTTTTATGTGCATTCAAGTCTGTTTGTAGTCTGCGTTTCACCTGGATGTAAGACAAATGTCAGCTTCAGAATAAAAAAAAGTTTGAGTCGGTATGTTATCAAAAGGATTTTTTGTTGGCTCACCTTCAGTTAAAAATGTTTTATCCTTCTGGTGTCTGTAGTTTAATGTTCACTAATGTGGATAATTTGACACGTCGAGGCTGTTTCCACATTCATTTGCTGAGAGTGTAATTTTTTTCTGTGCTAATTGAAAATCTGATTTTAAGAGGCCATGACCATGGCCTGTGACATCACAAATAGTTTGGAGGCCAATCCTCGTCCAATTTTCAGGGTACACGAGTGAGATGAAGAAACTTCCAGCTCACAAACGCTGAGAATGGACTTCACAGTGAAGAGGGAAGCATCCTGTGGAGAATTGCCAAATATTTGTGACTTTCAATCCTTTACTTTTTTTTCTTTAACACGACTTCAGCCACACTGTCCTGCTTCTCACTGTCTTTCAGCGAATGTGGTCACACTCAGGTCATGGAAAGCTCTCGCAGATCAGTCACCTGAACGAAATGTTGGCATTTTATGTTTCTCCAAACCACTCCAAATGTCTACATGTCTTACTTATTATCCCTGCATTTATACAGTATGTGCCAAATCATGTTCACATTACATGTTCATTGGATGACTTTCATGATGGGAGGTGAACAGGAAGGTTGCTGGCATTAAAAGCTCGAGACCACCGCTCCAGACGGCAGTTTAACTAATGTAAGCGTGCAAAAGCTGGATTTTTAACTTGACGTCGGGACATTTTCCAGTTGAGTTTGTGGCGACAAAACCAGGTAATCCAAAACATGATTTTTCCCTTATCTCAACCAAGTAGTTTTTGTACCTTAACCATTTGCACAGCAGTGTCGCAACACACGTCTTGGTCTTAAAGGTCAAAGGTTTCCATGAGTCACGTCATGTGATTAGTCCTCCTACATCGCTGCTTCTGCCCTGAGAGGCTTGATGAAGCAGGAATATTGGCTAATGGACTTTGCTCTCATAATGTACATCTGATATCCACCTAAAGCAAACACACACACACACACGCACACACATCTGTAATCTGATCCTGTTCCTCATATCAGGTGTGATTCCCGTCAACACGGTGGAGCGATAAGTGAGTCAGCACCCTGTTTGTCCGCCTGTGTTTTCCACACTGATCACTGAGAGGAAACCGCTCTGTCACATCTACATATAATGACACATTAAACTACGAGCATATGTTCGGAACTGAACTTATTTTAATCAAATGTATTTTGTTAATTTAAAAAAAAAGGATCATAGGGTCACTTTTTGCTCCTCCACTTTGCACCCACCTGCACCTCGTCTCAGTTTTTGGTTCCTCTTAAAGCAAAAATCATCATCTGCAGGTTTTCACTGTTAAATAACCAAGACGTACGGACATTAAGTGGAATTCTGCCACAGTATTGATCCATTTTTAATGTAACTTGTCTTTATTGTTCTTTCTCCATTGTTCGTTTTGCCTCGTTTAACCTCAACATCACATCTCAAAGACTATTGAATCAGTGTTCGCCTTTTTTCTGGTGTGTGTGTCTTTTGCCTTTGCGTTGCTGCTGTAGTGACCTGAGAACTTGCTGATCTCATTAATAATCCGGCTGACTGAACTGAGCGTGCTCCGTAGAGCTCTCGGCCCCCATTCTCTCTCCTTTACCCTTATTGTCTTTTGTTTCCATCTTCCCCTCCTCTGTTTTTCTTTTGTTCCTATTTCCTATTTCTTCCCCCCTCCATCCTGTCTTTCTTCTGTCTCTGCCTCTTTTCCCCATTTTTCTCTGCACATTTCTCGCTGTCTCTCTCTCCGTCTGTCCCCTATCTCTTTCTCAGTCTGTCTCTCGTTCGCTCTCCCTGCAGACTTCTGCCTCTGATAGAGCAGCAGCCCCTCAACCGATTAACTCTGCAATCCCTTAATAACAATCTCATTCCCTCTATCCCTCCCTCCCTCCCTCCCTCCCTCTGTCTCTCTCTGAAGCCCTCCCAGTTCATTTGACCACTTTATTCCAACCTCCCATTCATGGGGCTCAGATCACACAAGGGGCTGTAATGACAGCACATTTATTAATTAATTGCATGTGTAATTGCTAAAATTAAGTTTTGGAAACTTGGTAATGATGTGAGGAATTACAGGGATGGAAGGAGGGGACGAGCTTTGAAGACAAGCCTCCTCAAGTTCTTCGGGGGGATGGAGGATGGGGGAGGCGTGGATGGATGGATAGAAAGGGAGAGATAGAAGAAGAAAAGAGGGGAGGGAGGGGGTGGGAGGGGAGTAATCCAGGAGGAGAGCCACACTGTAGGGCCGATCAGAGCCGCGAGTTTTGTCTCTGGGCTAATCTTCTCTTCTGAAGTGGTGTCATGGCCGTCACTCCGCTCTTCCCGTCAGTCCGTCGCTCTGTCCGTCGCGCGGCAGCAAATTCCCCCATTGATTCAGACCGGGCCACTTTAATTAACTTCGTCCCTGAGATAATGGCTAGCTCAGAGGAATCTGCTCGCCGCGAAAAAACTCTGAGAAAAACTTTCCCCTACATCACCAGGATGGCTAAGACGGGCCCTTCAGCGGCGGCGTAATTTATTTCTTTTTATTGCCGGGACTTTGTCCGAAAAATGAGATTTGAACATGAGCAGTGAATTGTTTATTGTCTGGGGTATTCAGGAGCAGATGTGCGTTCTGGGTCTCTCTGTGCTGAGACGATAGGAACAGATTCCATTGTGCGTTGAGTGTGTAATTTCTCTGGATGGACGCTCGGATGGGAGAAACGTCCTTGGAGGGATAAATGGTTTATCAGACACGTGAACTGTTGAGAAGGAGAGCGAGGGAGAGATGGAGAAGAGAGGGAAAGTGGAAGAAAGGAGGTGTCAGTAGTGCAGTTTATACTCAGACGTGTGTTCATACATAGGTGGAAAACACAGTCCATGTGTTCTTTCATTCAGCTTGTTTTGCCACAAAATCTATACCTTGCCGATTATTAAATGGCAGAGCGATGCAGACCTTGGTGGAAGAGACGGTATGACGATATGACAATATCCAAACCACTCACTTGTTGCATGAAATCAGTTCAAGCTTACAGTACATGTTAATACTAACTGAGGCCCGTGACCGTGACTATTGTGTTCCCTCACCTGTTTTCTCTTTTTCTCCAGCATTTTGTCAGTGGAAAAATATCCATCGCATGTTTTTGTGTCAAAGTGCACATGTGTGTGTGCAGTACTGTGCAAACACTGAAATAATCCAAGAGGAGTCGAGCCCGTGGTCACAGTGACATAGTTTCAGGAGTCCAATCAATGCAGTGGCAAAGAATCACATTTAAGATTTAAACCAAGGTTCAAAATAAAATCAAAATTAAAAAAAAGCACAATCTGATTGTTATTTTTATTCTGCTTTTCACAGGCTTGGTATCATCATGCAGGCCCATTGAAATCAAGAGACGTAAGCAAGTGCAAGGTAAGAAGCATTTTTACTTTAGTGACTTGGTTGGTTGGAGACGCTGAAGAAGGAGAAGTTCATTTTTAGAGCCAAAACGTATCTCATGTACTTCATCTGGAGCCGGTCAGCCAGCGGGGATCATTAGGGATCCTCTGTTCTCTCCATCAAACCCTGCTGTTTGTGTCTTCATCCGCACACAACCAGCTGTCGTCTTTACATGTTATCAGCATCCATTATCATGTATATCGTTTGTAAAAATGTTAGAAACTCTCTTGTTTTCAGCCAATGAATTTTACCTCTCAGAGTTCCAGAAACAATCTTCTTTCCCTTCACTGTGCAGTGTCGTCTCAGCTGCAGTATTTCACGTTGCTGCTTTGAATGAGCAACGATGAGCAGGTCACAGACACGACACAGAGATCTCTTGCGGCCTGAAAAACGAAGGCTGAGGGGTTCAAACCCTGCAACTGTTCCCGACGCCGCTGACCTGCAGATTACAGCACGCACACTGAACTACATGAGCCAAGGTGAGGACACTGCCACTTTCATCACTGCAGAATTTGAAGTATTAGAATCAGATAAAAAAAGGTGGTATCGCAGCCACCAGTTTATATTCTGTACTGATGCCACACTGTCAGACAAAGACGCAAGCTGTTCACTTCTTCTGTGTTTTCAGTCCACATATTCTTCTTTCCTGACAAAGCCTGCCGCCTTCATCATCCACAATGCAACTGGACTGCTGTGTTTGGCCGCGTTATGCTCGTAGTGTCTGACACAGCCTCGGGTTGTTGGCCTCAAACAGAAATGAGGAGTGGTCTACCGAAAACCTAGAAATCTCACTTGATTCCAACTTTCTTACAGTGCCTGACATGACATCACATAAGGCAACTTATCAGGTTTGGTGTGTCTGCCTTCAGAAAACGCTACATAGCACTTGTTTAACCTGAAAATGGACTCTTCTGTGTATAATCTGAGGAGCTCCCCTTCATATTGTCTTATCTTTCTTATCTCTTCTTTAATAAGCTGTCATCAGCCTGTTCTTACTCCCGCCATGTCTAACACAGCAGCCTGGTCTGGTGTAGTTATCCCTCGAGCATCACAAGAGGGTGTTCATACTGACTTTCTCCCTGGAGACAGCGAGCCTAATATTGCTGACTGGACCGCAGAGCCTTTCACCAGCAAATCTGACTCTACAGGTGGAGGTCAAGCATCATCGTTTGAAGCTAAAGGCCACTGATGAGTTGGGAGTGAGAATTTGTTGCTCTCATATCTCTAACTGAATAACAGATAAAATAGCCACTGGACTGGAAAAAGATGTCTCTTCCAGTGATGAACCCACAGAAAATTATTATTTTACTGTCCTTTAAATCATTCTTTTGGAATCATAGGCCACAACTTTGCAGTTTTATCTCAGCCTTGTGAATCTCATCAGCATTGTTTACAAATGCAGCAGATATCTGTTTGTCAGAGAAGAAGCTGAATACCCCGCTGCATTCTACAAAGCCTGCCCAGCAACAAACTGCACAAAACACAATGTGTGGCTGCCTGAACAGTGGCCTTACTTTTATCATGTGCACACAAACACACCTGCAAGTGAATGCTAATGTTGCTCCATGTCTGCTGAATGCGTAGTGTCAAATGTCGGTGTTGTGTTTGCAGCTTGTTGTAATGCCTGCAAGTGTCCAGAGGAACTCTATGAACGATCAAACAGATCACAACAGCACATGTGAACAGTTGGGCTGCGACTCATGATTCATTTCATCCCTAAATCTGTTGACTGTTCTCAGGATTAATCAATTAATCGTTTAACCTCAAAACGTCACAAAAAGCCCAAAGTAATGTCTTCAAATTGCTTGTTTTGGCCGAGCAACAGTCAAAAACCCAAAGAGTCTTCATTTTCAATCAGAAATGACAAACAGAAGCAGCAAATGTTTCACATCTTTGCTTGAAAAAAGACACAAAATGATTCATCGATTATCAAAATAGTTGGGACCGATTTTCTAATTCTAATCGGGCAGCTCTGGATGACCGAGGTCCCCTGTTTTACAGTTAATGTTGCTTTCATTCTCTCTTTCTCGTATAATGTTATCTATCTGTATTCATCTCAGTGAGTTGTTTCTGGTTTGTTGCCTAAATTGTCCAGCAGGCCATGAAATGACCTTTGAGGCAGAGAGGTCTATACGAGGTTAATGATAGCCGCTCAGTGTCGTTTTACTTGTGAGAGCAGGTTTAAAAGGTCTGCGAGTCCAAAATGACTGAACATCTCCTCATCTCCTCTACCTGTCTGCTTCCACTGAGAGGCACAAAGAGGGGGCAGCTAATCCATGTTGGTGTGGAGGGAGGAGGGGGGCGGGGAGGAGGGGGGGGAGGTAAACCCAGCCAGCCAGCCAGCCAGCCACTCCGATGTGAGGGCTTGTGATAGCGGAGACACTTGATCACATTTATCTGCAGTTTACACCTTCCTGTCTTGATCTCTGAGCTATACAGGGGATCGCCTTTCCTACTCAAAGAAAGAAAGCAAGCAAGCAGGCGAGGGCTGGGAGGGGTGGCTGGGAGGCGGAGGGGTGGATGGATGGAGGGAGAGAAAAGAGGCCAGGGCCCTCTGTGTGAATGCTGGTTGGGATTGTAAAGCGAGCTGAGCGATGACAGCTAAATGCGCTAATTTTCTACTGGGACTCGGGCTTTGTCTCACAGGGAGGGCTCAGCCACGGAGCTGTGACATCGAGGGACAGATGAACTTTCTTTTAACAGATCTCAGCGATCCAGTTGCAAGTTTGGTGACAAAATGTTTGTACAAAATGTTTGACAAACATCGTCTGGAGTGCAGCCACGACCTGACAGGACTGGCAGATCATTTCCAGGCATTCATGTGTTCATCACTTCACGAAAGCTTTTTTTTTTAGTCTCAGTCCCACCTTGTCAAATATTGATGCGACCCGATCCTACAATCCCCAAATCAGACCCAAAGTACCAGTCGCACAATATTATCAACAAAAGCTTTTAATATTTTGGAAAATGTCCTGAAGTGTCACGGTAAGAAGCAGTTTTGGGTGAACCAGTGTGAAGCAAAATTCCCAGCAGTGGATCATAAGTTGTAAGATCTTGTCTCTGTGTCCATGCAACAAAATAACATGTGAGCTGATAACTGAACAGGATGGAAGACAAGGTGGGGAGGAACAATGAGTGATGTGAAATAAATGAGGAAAAAATGTCTCTCTTGTGTTTTCCTGTGAGTCAACCTTGAACAGAATCGGCTTTTATTATCAGATATTTTCCTGTTTCAAAATTAAATGTGATCTGACCATGACCCGTCTGCTAAATACTTGATTTACACCACAAACTCATTAGAATGTGTTTTTCCACTCCACATGACTAATCTTAAGCCTTAAATTAAATCTGTGGCTGAGAGGGCTGCCAAACCAGTGACTGCTGTCAGAGTTCATGCGTCAACATTTGTAAGTGTGAAACCAGTGGATTGTTTTAACAAGATGGGACATCTCCAGTCCTGCTTGTGACTACAGAACATGATCGTCTACTCACCCTAACCAGCAGGTTTTTATGTCTAAACCTGCCAAGATGATAACCTGCGCCGTTAAATCTGAAAATGGACATTTGAACACATCTGTGGATTGCAGAAATGTGCGTTGCCAACATTTATTCTATCAACTGGGTTGCTCCAGTTTGTACAGAAATAAGCACTACATTCAATATTAATAAACCAACCAATGAAATGAGGATTCATGAGTGCAATCTACAAAAGCTGGACCTGAAGTAAAGCACCAGTTCATTACTGTACAATACTAATGCTCACCGAGTGAACACACGGACAAAAGCAGAAGGACACAAGAAGACAGCTGAGTTTATGCTGAGTGCAGCAGCGGTGCACGCTGGAGTTATTCAGACGTTGACAGACTTATCAGATACATAACAAATATTAATGTGAACCTGTCATTCTAACTTAGATGACTTAGAAGACTTAAGGGCCATCTGAACCAAGAACTGTAAGCATAACTATAAAGGTAATGACGAGAGCATGCACACCGATGACCGACAACGCTCTGCAAACGGCAGGTCTGAGCGCGCTGCAGGCTCCACCTCTGTCAGCAGGTTAGGAGAACTGATAGAAATGACCCGACACTGCTGCGTGTGTCACAGAGAAAACAAAAAAATAAACCCCTCAGAGGGATATGGTTTTGTGAAATTCCTCAAAAACGAGAGGAGTTGGGAGAATCCAACACTTCTGGTCCACGTGTTTCCCGAGATTCCAATGCTACCATATATTGTTTAATCGACTTATTCCCATGTAGATGAATTGGTTCCCTGGTTGGTTGGGTTGATGGTCGCATACACGTGGTACAAGTCAGCCGGCTGTTACCCCGCCTTTTTCCAACGGTTCCTCTTAAATACGTCTTTCTAAACGGTTTGTTGTTGGCCAATGTTCAGCGTTTCTTCCAGCGTCTCTTCTCACTGGTCATACCTGTTTTACTGATGTGTTCCCTGACGTTTGCCATTGCTGGCTCTAATCCAGGGAATATGCAGAAGAGAAGAAGAGATCAGGAAATTGATGTCATCTAAAGGTGGAGTCGGCTGTATAAGAAGAACAAGTCATACTAAAACAATGTAAATGCATTCCAAAAAAATACACATTTTCTGATCTGCGTTAGGTCACTACAGCACTTGGTTAAGCTCAGGGAAACATCGCCTTCATAGGTGCATCGCTCATATGTCGACTGTTGGTAAGAGGTGGTGCAAACACTGGTCTCTGGTGTCAAAGCTGGGACTAAAGTAGCGACTTTTATTTTATCTTTCCTTGTTGAAATTGGGTTAAAGACATTTTAGATTCATGAATCTAAAGATGGCGTGACTCTCATCACAGGGGAGGGGAATCGGAGGAGGACGTTTGAGGCTAGGTGGAAAAATAGGACACACACACGCACAAACACACACATAAACACACACACGCTCAAACACACACACACACACACTGTAGCATGGAAGTTGTACAATGTAAAGGAGCATTAAGCAGTGATAATCCCCCAGGATTCTTCATGGGAACAGCCTCCTGTTGTTTCGTTGTAATTATCCTTTAATATGGACTCTGATGTCGTCTCTGCTTTCGCCGGCGCTGTCTTTCGCGCACACTCTCTCACATGCACACACACACACACACACACACGCTTGCATACAGTACAGCACACACAAAGTTTCTCTATCTTTAGTGCACACACACACACACACACACACACACACACACACACACACACATGCGTACACACACAGCGTAGCTCTGTGCATCATTACACTCACTGTATTGCCTTACACAGGTAGAAACCTGAAGACTGTGTTAAGCTGTTTAAGACTCTTTTAGCTTCATTAAGACAGACAGAGCTCAGTCAGACAAAGTAGCTTTCACTGAGGCCCACAGTCTGCCGCAGTCAGTCATGGATAATTTAACACGGACCAAATGTCAAGTGATTTTCAACTTTTACTTTGATTCTAATCCGTTCTGTTCCTCCTCTGATACATTCTATTCTCCTCCGTCCTGCTGTATTTTCTCCTCTGCTGCAGTCATAATACAAATGTGCTGACTGAGGAACGTTCCCTTGTCTGGCAGCCAATGTCAATCATCTTGCCTGTTTGTGGAAATCACACCTGAGCCAAAAAACGCTCTGCAAGTGGTTTCACATGTCTCTATTACGCCCGAGGAGAGCCTGATTTAACTTCAGAGCCGCGCCGAGAGGCATCAGAAATTAAAAGTGAGGGAAATGATCTGACAGAATTACTCGTCATGACGAGACAGAAGTTGGTATTTTCTGTTGCCGTGGCTGCTTTAATGTGGTTTCACAAGCAGAGGGGAGATGAAAGCGGTTTGCAGTCATGTTAAAATGTGGTTTTCATGATCTCAGCATAAAATTCCCTGTATTGCTCAAGTCAGAATGCCTCCATGGCCTCATACGATTATTCCAAATCTTATATTCCCTTCCTTTTATGCTTTTGCTCCCTCCTTAGTCCTATTTCAGGCCATGTTTCCTCAATGGTTGGACCAGAAATCCACCCTGTAGTGCAATAAAACAATGCAAAACACATTCTAAGTTGTCCGTTTATAACATTTCTTATAATTTTCAGATGTTATAAGAGAATTGTTTACTTCCCAGACTTTCCTTTCTTGGCTGAAAAACACCTGGTGCTGATTTTTGAGAAATTAAACACCCAGATGACCAGATATTTATGTTGCTTGTTTTACTGTCTATGAACCTCTTATCAAAAAGAAGGGAGAAAGAAAATTAGGAACACACTGTATATTGCTGCATTAATGGCTCGGCTGTGACGGCAGTGTGCCACCAGGGGGCACTGCAACTTCATGGCCCCGCTACGGAGCAAGAGAGGAACGCCTTTGGAGAGAGTGCACCGAGAGTTTGTGACAAAGAAAGAAAGTGTGACAGAGAAAAAAAGGCACAGGGAAAAGTAGCGAGGACGACAGCAATGTTGGGAAAGTGATATAAACAAGGACGTGTGATAGACAGAGATGGAGTGGCGGACAGGAAGAGAGGCAGAGGGGTTTGAAGGCATCATGAGGGAGTCTGTTGAGTTGAGAATCAGAAGAGCTCAGAGGAGATCAGGGGAAACCCGTCCTCCGGTCTGTCAGCCTCATGAAAACACGTCTAAAAGTCCCTTTGCTTCGTTTCTGCTCTCTGGCCTCACTTCAGACACATCACACCACTCAAAGTGAGGAAAAGTAGTTTTGGCGTACAAAGATGAAGTCATTAATCACTTTGGTTGGAGTTATATCTAAACAGTAAAATTAACCAGGAACTACATTTGCAACAAAAGGGGGCCTTCTTGTCCTTGTCTCGCCTTGGACTTGACCTGGAAGTCGCTCTCTCAGCTCTGACTTCCCCTAACAACATCCCATTCAGAGCGAACAGCTCGCAGCAGCAACTGTGACACACAGTGGGTGAAGCGGCACAATAACGTGAAAAAGCTAGAACACCAAGGATGGAAACAGCAGAATGGGAGGTGAAGGGTCAGAGCAAAAGAGCTCACGCAATAATTGTCAATACGTTACTGGAGGTGTTTTCAAGTTGTGACATCGGCGGTTTAACGTAAGAAGGAGCTTTTAAGAAGGGGAGCAACGGGACAAGGACACGGTGGCTGCTCGAATGTGATACAAGACACTTCAAGATACTTGCCGACTGTGCTGCGAATGGCTCAGGTCCTTCCTACATTGGGGGGGAAAAACTGACTAACCATACACACCAGCCCGTTCTCTACGCCCTGCTTCTGTCAGTCAGCTTGCTACTCCCTCAAAACGAGGGAGGCTGAGCCGCAGCTGAGCAAAATCACAACTCTTCGCTGTCATGGCTCCAGCAGAGACTCTCCACATTTTCCGTCACAGACTCAGCATATCTGATGAGGCCCGGTGCACTCGGTTCTTGCAGTTGTTGTGTTGTATCTACGCGGTCGAACGCGCTTATTGTGGGTCACTTCGAATAACAGGAAGAGAGTCCAGAAAGGGCCTGAAGTCAGAGTCACTGTTGTTCGCTAACAATGATGAATACGAAAGAGTCTTTGAGAACACCATGACCCAAGTTTATCGGATATTTTTGTCGGACCGTGATTTTGACAACTTAGCCTCCAAGCCACACACAAATCTGTTGAGTATATGCCAAAATTAAAGGGGCCCTCGAATGATTCTACACATGAAAAAGATACTTTACTCAGCCCGTCCTCATCGGAAAAAACGACCAAGGTTGAAAATGGAAGCAGCTTATTGCAACCCGTATTTATGTTTGTTATTAAGCAGTGACCTCTACCAGCTTTAGTAAAATTATTTCAGCAAAGAGGAAGTAAAGTAATATAAAGAGTGAAAAGTCTCTACATCGAGGTTTTAATGGACTAAGGGGTTTAAACGAGCGAAGGACTTTTATTCAGGAGGTTGCTGTTAAATGTCCAGAGTGAAACCAGAAGCAAATGGTGAGTTCTTTTAACTTTCTCACACTGTAAAATCTGACAAGGTGACATAACTTATAAAAAGATGAGGAAGCCGAATGATGAATGAATTTTTAGTACAGTCAGGGTAACTTTTAAAATGTACAGTGTAGTGAAGTTATGTGAAATACGTGATGTGATGAACATAGTAACGTGGTGATTTTCACTCAAACCGCAATGTTTTCCCAAACCTTACCAAGTAGTTGAAGTGCCCGTACCCAACTAAACTACAAGTGTACAACGAAGGTACAGTGGGTGTGTCAGTGTTACGCTGCAACACTCCTGTTGTTTTGGGAATGGTGAAATACGTTGTTTTAAGAATAACAATGATGAAAAATAACATTATTTATAGAGCACCTTTAAAAACAGATGTCACAAAGTGCTTTGACAGAGCAACAGCAGGGCAGTCAAGAAGATAACGCATTCAAACGAGAAGGCAAGAAAAGATGGTTGGTCCTGGTGAGCGAGACAATGTAGTTCACTGAGCAGATTTACACACGACTAACTGGTATTTTACTAACTTAATGACAAATGGTGACTTCTTGATTTGCAATATGATCTTTTGAATTGAAAAACAGCATATGTGTCACTCATGGAACAAATAAAATGGGCTGAAAATGTATTTGTATTTTGCTATTGACTACTGTACAAAGTTTTTCCAAAATATCGGCCCATGGGACACACTGAAAGGGGTGAGAAAAAAGCTACTGAGTTGCATCACGGGGAATGTAGTATCCAGGTTTTGTGGTGGTTGACAGTTACCTGAGAAATCTCGACCTCTGTTGCTTTGATTTTGACCTTTCTTTCTTTCTTTCTTTCTTTCTTTCTTTCTTTCTTTCTTTCTTTCTTTAAACAACAAATCTGTCTCTTGTGAGTCCCCCAACTTAATAGAAGTGTTATACTGGGGCATTGCTTTAAGATATTTGATACTGACAAAAGAAAACCTAGTGTGAGTTAGTTGGCGGGACAGTGCCAACACACACATACAGACACATATTATGTTGATAAAACGTACGCGTAAATGTCAAATAGAATTGGTAACACACAAACGTTCACAATATTGCGGCATGGAGTGCAAGGCAGAAAGGATTTGAAGGGAAGACTAAGAGGAGGAAGGAAAGTAGAAAGAGACACAAAGACGAACTGAGATGGAGTGAGAGAGCGAGTCAAAAGCCTGGAAGTGTTTCCTGAGCTGTGTGTGTGTGTGTGTGTGTGTGTGTGTGTGTGTGTGTGTGTGTGTCCAGGGGTCCTAGAAGTGGGAAAAAAACATCTGTGACCGCAGTGATGTCATTGAGAAGGGTGGCAAGAGAGGAGCAATTAACCATCACACACACACACACACACACACACACACACACACACACACACACACACGCACGCGTACACGCACACACACACATACAGGAGTGTGGTGTGGGACAAAACAGAGCTGTAAAAACAGGGCCAGCTTGCGGCCAGTCAGTCCGTTACCCACAATGCCTTGGGTCTGGATGGTTGTCACTAGGTTCCGGTCGGCGTGGCAACAAAGCTTATTAATCTGCTGATGGAGGGCCAGCTGCAGAGGTGGCAGACACACACACACACACACACACTCACACTCAGACACACACGCACACACATTTGTGGACAAACGGACACTCACACATTCACACACACACATCCAAAATAAGCACAAGTGAGCATTTGTTGCGATTCAGTGTTAGCACCATACACACACAACATCTCCAACTCACACAAACACACACACACACACACACACACACACACACACACATTCTTGCGCTCTTGCTCACCTCTGCATCACTGTTGGTTTTGAGTCAAAACCTCTGAAGGTCAACACTCAGTGTGACACTTAATCATTTCCCTACACACACACACACACACACACACACGCGCATGCATGCACACACTTCCACTGCATGCATCACTCACTCACCTTTCCTTTTTTCATTGCTCAACATTTCTGATTGGTTTTACAAACACAGAGAGAAAGAGAGCCTGGAAGTGTGTGTGTGTGTGAGTGTTGTGTGTGTGTTTGCGGCGTGTGTGTTTTTAGTTTTTCTCCAACTTTAATGCTGTTCCCCCAGCATATCCTTGCTGGTTGCCTAGAGACAGGGATTTGAGCGAGGCCCCTTGGTTCATTCCCACACAGTCCTCTGGTCCGTGTGTGTGTGTGTGTGTGTGTGTGTGTGTGTGTGTGTGTGTGTGTGCACGCATGTTGAAAGGATATTTCTCTCCTTTGCCTTTTGATTCACTCTCAGTGTGAAGCAGCTCCCTGTGGAGACAGTATGGGTGGGCAGAGAGGAGGAGAGGTGGAGGAGGAGGAGGTGAAGAGGAAGAAGAGGAGGAGAAGGAAAGAGGAGAGGAGGGAAGAAGTGACAAGAAAGCAGAAGGTTAAGCAAGGCAGGATGGAAAGAGTGAAAGAAGGGAAGGAGAAAAAAGGAGAGGAGCTGGGCAGTATGTCGTACGAAGGGAGGAGAGGAGGAGGGAAGGAGAGCTTCTGGTCACACATCAAGGCCTGGAAACAAAGAAGCCAAGAACTCTCCCTCCTCTCCTTCCTCCATCCCTTCATCCCTTCATCCCTCCATCCCCACAAACACAAGTTTCTCTTCTCACAGGAAGAGAGTGAGTCCAATGCTTCAACCGCCTGACCATGGGGGGGGGGAGGGGGGAGACAAACTGTGTGCATGGTTTGGTTTGTTTCCAGCTCGTTTTCGCATTAAGGTGTGAACATACGACAATATTCATCTGATGTGAATATTTGACTGCTTACAAAAAGGTCCCACAACTAAAACACTCATCTGACTAGATCTATGAGGCCCGGTTGCTGGAATAGAATGTTGGCAATGTATGTTTCTGGAAACCGCATATACATTTCATTTTCATGTTTCATACTTTCAACATCAACACTTCTATAATATGTGACATATCACATTCAGATTACATGTACATGAATCTGAATGTGAGAGTTTCATGTCAGCCGGGCGACAGCCGGGCGACAGCCGGGCGAGAGACCACTGTGCGAGATGGTATTTCACCTTTTGTGAGCGCCCAACTGCTGGGAAATTTGAATGAGACGAAACGAAAAAAGGTATTAGCACACTCTAAATCAACAGAGGATTAGATGTAAGACAAAACATGGTCCGAATTATACATCTCATTTAAACTTCCGGTCTTCTGTGAATGTTTTCCACCTGGTGTTGTGATCTGTCTGCAGAGATTTTAGTGTTCCTCTTCATCCCAAAGGCGTTGAGTAGCAAGCCAGTCAAGATCTGACACACCAAACTCAGAAAATAATCTTTAAGACCTGCCTTTGTGCATGGAATAATTGTCATATCAACTGAAAAAAAAAAGTACGAAACACAAACTATGCTACAAAGTTGGTACTGTCACTTGTGACATTATTTATTAATTTACTGTACAGCTATAATCAATGTTATATATTTAGTGTTGTCTCAGATTAACATGTCTTGCAGTGATAATACTGATTTTCCCAATTATAAGAAATGCAGCAAATTACTACTTCAGTGCCACTAATAACAGTTATTACCAATCAAAAAGTAAGTTGGTCCCTTTGTTCTACCGTCACCTCTCGGAGACTGAAGTTGAATAATCCAAAAATGGCATCCTACCTCTGTCAATCTGATTTATGTTCAACAGAATTAGTCATCATCTTCCCACTACCGTGTCTCCAATGACAAAATTACAGTTCAATTCACCTCCCACTACTCTGATTCCCACTGCTTTGAATTTAACCACACGGCAAGAACTTAACACACTGGTGTGGTGCCTGGTATCGATCACTCACAAGAGAGGAGCTTGTCAAGATATGTATGTTCAAAGAAGTGAAGCAAAGTGTATTCACCCAAAACAACCACATTACTTCACTGTAAGTACTTTACTGTACTAAGCTATAAGCAAGCAAGCAACAGCATGCACCGAGGATGGTGTGTTTGAATTCAGGTCAATCACTAAACTCAGCACTCACCAGAGACTCCGGTTCTCTCTCCTCGTTTTCCCTCGTTTCTCTCTGTAACGCTACATTCATGGAGTAAATAACATTTCCCCTCCACTCCGCAGTCCACATTATAGAACATAACCCAACAATCAGCAGGCCACTGCTGCAGTCAGGTTGATAAACAGGAGTGAAGGTAAATCCATTGTTTTTGATTCCAAAAGTTTCATAGTAATCTCTGAGCTCTCCTCCTGTCAACAAACAGCTTCAGATCAGAGCAGAATCTGATACGACTCAGGTGTTTATTCCTCCAGAGTGTCTGGCTCTGCACCCGACTCTCTCCTCAAGAGCTGGCCGGCTCCAAGCATAAAGGACATGATTGATGACCTGATTCATTTGCTTGATTGAGCAGAAATTATGCATTAGAGTTGTAAATTCAAAACAACATGGATTAATTCCTCTCAAAACTCTCAAACATTGCTTCACTGGCCTGATTATAAGGGAACTTTTTGTCCCAATATTTTGTTGGTCCGACTTGTTGGGGCACTCACATGATCTCATGTTCATGATTATTCCGACACCATGTGAACGTTTCATTATTTATCTATGGTCAGCCTTGTGTCGGTTTATATTCTTTCAGTTTGTCAACTTTTGCCAAACTCCCAGGAGCACTTGCTGCCTCCCCTTCTCCTTTCCACCTCATCATCTCTCCTCCTTTCCCCTCCAGTCCCACCTCCTCTCTGCTCCTTCCTCAGCTCCTCATCATCAGCCCCCTCCCCACATCGCCTCCTGATCCTAATCAACCCCCTTTCCTCCCTCACCTCCTCCCTCCCCTCCACATTCCTCCCTGCTGATGTCAGACTCTAAATGAACCACAGTGTGCGTATATGTGTGTGTGCGTGCGCATGTTCATGTGTGCTAAAGGGTCAGGCTTGGTTGCCAGGACGATAGGCCCTCCAACAGCTTTCTGCTCCGACGCTTTGAGCCCTGAGCCCTCCTCAAAGCATCATGGGAAAACAATTAAAACCTCCTCCAAATCTCTCTCACTCCCCTTCTCTTTTCTTTCTCCCTTTGTCCCTCTATCTCTCCCTCTCCCTTCATCTCTCCATCCCACCCTCTCCATCCCTCTCTCTCTCTGTCTTTCAGACAATCTTCACTCGAGCCTGAGTTTCTGCCTGAATTGAAAACTAGTTTTTAAACAAGTATTTTTATTCTGTTTTCCACCTGAGATGTCCCTTATGGTGAGGACAACAGGGGGGCTCTATTCGAAACTCTAGTCTGAAGAGTTTGTGCGTGTGTGTTTGTGTGTGTGTGTGTGTGTGTGTGTGTGTGTGTGTGTGTGTGCACTTGTCTGGATATTTTCTTTGTTCAATATTCAGTGTGAATGGAGAACAACCTCCTGCCCAGTTATTTCAGATGCTTTTGTGTTTCTGCCCAGTATATATTCACTAACAAAAATACTAAATGTTGGTGTTTTTTTTAGTAAAACTGCTATCCTCCGTCCTTCACTGCTTTCCCCAGGAGCTTGAAAGCAGATTTCTTTAATAAGTTTTGGTCACAGATGTATAAACATAACTGCATATCGTGTTCCAAGATAATCAGTGAATGATCCTCACTGAAAAAAGTTTTCCAAGCTTGCCTACAAGTTCTTGGGGCCAAAGGCACATGACCTGAGCGGTAGTGTCGCTCTGAGCCGCCTGACTTCCTGTTTACTTCCTACACACATGAATAGCCTGGAAATGTTATGCTTATTCTGCTCTGCTGACTTTTCTTTTTTTTTTCAAAATTGGACTTAATTGTTCAAATTATGATAAAACAAGGACTCATTTATTTTGTAATAATTATATTTTTTGGCCGAAGCAGTGACTGTAATGACAAAATCTCCACATAGCCCAGCACTCCTCCAGGCGGCTTGTACAAAGTTCAAGGAAAAGTAAAAAAATAAATTAAAAAAAGACTATTTTCACTGTGATTAAGCACAAGGACTGACTATGGTGGATCCAGTGATTACTCCGAAGGCAATCTAATATGTAAAACCCTAATTTTGTATCTTTTTTGGATGATGAGTGATACACTTGGCAAACAAAGGTGAGGGCCGAAATGCAGCCATAACAGAGGCAGGAAGACACAACAAAGAGCCAGCTTTAATAATAGCTGTTATCCAAAGTCAAAGTAATCCAAACTCCAAAATGCAATAAAAATAAGGGAGGCAAAGGAAAATAGGAAAGTAATACGAAAACTGCGGACAAAACTAGAAATCACATAGAAAAATCCAGGAACACAGAGGACACACGAGGACCAGGGAACAGACACAGGAGGTGCAGGAGATAAACAGGATGAAAAGCAGGATGACAACAGACAAACACGTATTTTAGTAGTACGTTCCCTGATGTGTTCACTGCCATCATGTGTTTGTGAATATATACTTATTCTGACAGGTAATAGTATAATGATTGGTTGTGAAAAGGGCATCCTTGAAAGGCTCAGCTGTCACAAGCAAGGACTGGGCAAGGTTCAACGCTCTGTGAACATGGTTGTGTAAAGGATGTTCTTACATGGGCTCAGGACCACTTCAGAAAACTGTTGTTGGTGAACACAGTTTGTTTGCAGATGATGATAATGAAATCTCCCGTGGATCATTTGTAACACAGTGTGGTGATGACCGCTGGTCGGAGGGGCTGCTTGGGAAATTTTGCACTGAACCCCAACAGACTATAGCAGGCCGCTGTAAATATGCAGCCTCCGGTTAGACTTTCAAAATAAAGCTCGTGGACGCTTGCAGTTTGGTTACATGTAGGCATCAAAACTACTTTTTAACTAATTTTTTACAAATTTAAAATAAGTGAACACTGACTTCGACTTTCGGATCATTTGACTTCACAGATACCAGCAGCAGCCCAAAGGCTGCAGGTCACATGGACAATGAAATACAACCTGGTCGCTAATTGTTTGCCACTCTGTTACAGACAAATAAGATGTATGTTATTTTCTTTCAGGCCTGTCCAGAGCAGTTAATTTGATGTTGATAAAGAGTCAAAGTGAAAGTGAAAGCACAAGAGAGTGAGAGCAGTGGCCTTTTGTGTTTTTCTCTTTTCAACACACTAGGAAATGCTGAACGCCAAAGAACCCCCCTCCACCCCTTCCATTCATTTCCCTTTCCAGCTCTGCAAAGCAGCATGTAAACAAAGGCAACTGCACAATAAGGGAACACAGTGGAAAGGGAGAACTTAGTCTGTGTAAATCACAGATAAAGAAAATCTGATCTTCATGTGTCTATTTTAAACAGTTTCCAACACTTGAAGAAGTTAAATTTCCAGCACAATGAGTACCAGCATAAGGCTTTAAACAGCTTTTGGTGACATTGTGAATAAATGCTGCAGTAACGTATTGTACTAATGGAAGTTACACAGACAGTCCAACCTATATGAGGGTCAGGGTGTACCCATGCTGTTTAAAGGGTGACTCCGCCAAATAGCGAATGGGCTATACAAAAAAGATAAAGAAATGGGATAAGAACCATCAACAGTCAGAAGATTAAACTATTTGTGAACAAACAGGCGACCCAAATTTATTTGGCCGAGGAAACACTGAGGTAAAATTACTTCCCAGACTGTCTGTTGCGAACATCTATCACAGTTTACAGTCATCTTTAATTTCTGGAACACTCACTTTCAGTTTTTCAGGGCCTCTGACGTCTTAGTTTGATCCGAATCAAAATTACACATGTGAAACCTCCCCCGAACAATGATCGGGAACAATCTGCCGGACCTTAGTCGGACAAAAAGAGGGGAGTTCAGTACTGATCAAGCTGAACCAAAGTTTGGCTTGTTTTCCACATTTTTTTTCTTTAGCTGGTTGAGACTTTTGGACCGATTACAGGAAGTTCTGGCAGGTTATCATTAGAAGCAGACAAAGGAAGAACAGTGCATCAAAACAACATGAGTCCTGGTAGCAGATGGGGAGAGGAGGAGACAAACTTCTCTAATATTGTGCTTTCAGCTGTTGCTCCTGGTTCATAATAATATCATTGTAGCGGCAATGAAACTAATCCGTTCTTTCATTTCTCTCCATTCATTAAAACTGCAATTGAAGGCTATCTGTGACAACACGCCGAACATCAGACGCATGCGCCTGTCTGCAAACCAATCAAATAGGGAGAAGCAGGTCAAATAGCTGATGACGATAGGATGTAGGTATGCCATGTATGATTTCGCAATGTGAAACCAAAACTAATCGGATCAAATGGATGCAATGCACAAAAATGTAAATCTTGTTTCAGACTTTAAGTATGCATAGGGCCTTAAATAGAGTGGTTTTGGTAATCCGTCTGAACTGTGGGCTTGTTTCTTCCAGATGTTTTTACCAAAATGTATTATTCGTTCATGAACTGGATTTCTCCTCTGCACATCTACCACTTAGGAATACGTCCTGACCCAGCATGAGGAGTTTCCACTGGTGAGAATTGCTGTACTGAACCTCAGCTGAAGTCCTCTGCGATCCTAACTCTTCTCCATCTGACAGGGTCTTTGTGTACTTTTCTGCATTGTCATTTTCATAAATGCCACAGCTAACACATCATCTGCTTCCCAGCTTATTATCTCCACACGCACTTTACAAATTCAATTAGGCCCTTCTTTTCCATCTTGTTACATTTCCTCAACAGCTGAAATAATTTTCGGAGCCGCAGTAATTTACTACACAACATTAACATTTTCTGTCGTGAGCCGTCACGTCTTCGTCTCTCTGACAAACTTACTGAAGTCATAGATAATTCATTTGATTCTAAATTACAGCTTTCCATCGCGCCGCGCACCCCTCCTGCAAGGGTTTGTTGTGACAAGCGGGCGCGCCGCTCGTCTCCAACCGTGATTTCTGTCGGCCCTGATGACAAAGATATCATGCAGCGCGTCTTTAAACATGACGCTGACATGTAGCACTTATCCACTCACTCAGAGAGAACACGACAGAATTGCTCCTCGTGACACCTCCCTCACATCCCATGATGCACATGTAAGGGGTCGCCTCCGCATGACGATTAGTAATAATAAGAGTTCTTGAAAATTTTGGGATGTACTTTATTTTAGTGGGGCTTTTTTTTTTTTTTTTTTTTCCAGGAGGGGAAGGGGCTGGGGGAGCTGGAAGGGGACAAAAGCTGCCAAAGAGCCATTGTGTCTCAATAAAATGAGACATTTCTTCTATTGTGTGTGGATGAGTCACTTATGAAGGCAGTAACGTTGTATAAAGGGAGTCGTTTATTTAATTCGGATTCCGGTTCAAATTTGCATCTGAAACAATGAAGGAGCTTCATTTGATGTGTTTTTCTTGTTAGGAGCTTAGGCAAGAGGAGAGGAGGAGTAGAAAGGGAAGGAACAGAGAGGAAAGGGAAATAAAGGAGCCCAAGAAAAGAAGGAGATGGCGAAGTAAAAGGAAAGGAAAGGAAAGGAAAGGAAAAGAAAAGAAAAGAGAGGAAAAGAAGTCAGTGGCAAAATGATGTCACGGGAGCACAGAGGGCAGCAAAGAGGCGAACATGAGTTGATATAAATGTTACCGATCGCTTCACTATTCTGTGTTGCACTCTGTTGCTTTCACTGCTGAATATGTGATTGTTGATGCAGTATTCATGGAATGTAAGTGGCTGCGAAAAATATTACAGGATTGTGTGTCCCATGAAAAGATAACAAACACTGTAAAGACGTGTTCCAGCTGTCCGTGTGTGAGTCTATGTGGATGTCAAGTGCTGGCGCGTGGGTTGGAAATGAGCACAGACTTACTGCTCCCCTGGATGAATGTCGGACTTCTGTCTCCGAGTCGATCGATAAATCTCTGAAATTGATTTCCTCCGCAGGTCTTGGCCCTGACTGTTTACAGCAACTTTTGAAGACTTCACGTGGCCTTGTGGGAGGAGAAATGCTCAGATCTACTCATTTTGTACTGAAAGTCAGATATGGATTCGGATGAAGGTTATCAAACGCTTTGATAATTATTTTTCATACATTCTTTCAGTGAGTCACTTGAGATACTTGAAGTCGTCTTTCAGGTCTGTGGCCCCGTAACGCTTGACTGAGTTCACACCTCTGTGATGGGGGTCATGTTTGATTTTCTCATTCAGAGAAGCTTCTTTCAGCTTTCATTTGTGATGTGCATTGACCGGTTATTTGTGACTTTCAAAGGCCTCATTCCGTGACCCCAGGGTGACATTTGATATGTTTACACTGCGCTAATGCATTGATCGGGTCTGGTGTCAAGTTTTCCCTTTCTTACTTTTGGATTTAGTTGAAAACTTCTGGAGATATATAACCAGAATTCATCGAAGTGACATGGCTCTTCAGTTTAGAGCAGACGCAGATCCAGGGCCGATCTGGGGTAAGTTACGCCGACGTGTTCTCACTCCCAAGTTGTCAAATAAACTGCGAGAATTCTGACCTGGAATTAACATCCATCCTTAGTGATCCCATCACAACTGGGCAGGTTCATTCCTTTCAGTTCACGCCTGGCATTAAGATGCATCTCAAGTGACCGATTGCTATGTATCTAATATAACAGTAATATATGTACATTAACATGTACGTCAAAAAAACAAACATATTCAATGACTTTTACCCCAAGAAAGACATATCTTTATGTATAGCATTTGCCAGATTAATAAGAAGGCCCAAATAGTTTAGAATGTGTTATAGACAGCATTTCACAAAGATAAAAAAGATTCTTGTAACTGCACAACTCACTAAACAAAGGAAGGCTGGCGACGTTCTCTACAGGCATCGAAGCAATTGTTTATATTATACTACTACAAAATCTGACATGTATATCATTGACAAAATAATTTCTTCTCTCATAAATGTAGAGTAAATTCTTAACTGCTGCATGTTGGCAGGTAAGACGTACTTCCACAGCAAACTGACACTTTAACACACTTAACATATTGCATTTAATGCCAAATATACAAGAAGGCGTGAACGGTTTTTCAATTTACTGTAGCTGTTTTTGCAAAGTTTCAGTTTCTCCTCTAATAGCAGCACTCAAAAGCACATGATCTGTTAAGGGAGTCTGGGTATATCACAGTTACTAGTTGAACACTTGCAGGGAGCGGGTCTGGCCCACATGTGACCGCATTCTCTAAGCAGTGTGTACGCACATTTCCTGGCCCAGAGTGAAGGACCGCCTCCACAGCTGACGTCGCCCATGAGAACATGAAGAAGCCACAACCACTGTCATAGTGGATTATAGGCTGTCTGGTTTCCATGTGGTTCAGTGTGATGTAAAGTACACATTTTGGCTCTTTTAAACCTGCCAATGTTAGCAACCAATGTCTGTTTCAGCTAACCATTGTACTAGAACCTACCATGTCCCCAGACTCCCTTACAGATCTTGAGCTTTTAAGAGTTGCCACATGAGATGAACCTTGAGAAATTTTTGTCGTCTGTGAAGGAAGTTACCAGACTCCGTTAAAGAAGCGTTCAATTTTGAGACTTGTCGCGTGTTGGATAAACTTTATCGACTTTGTGAAAAGCGGTCTTCAAGACGTTCTTACCTTTTTGCTCCTGCTTGTTAATTCAATGTTATAAATTAAGATATTTCTTCATAAAACCGTTTGTTTGCCGGTGAGCAGGGAGATGAGAGCTGATCATAAGTGGTCACTCCACATGCATTCAGTGCCAGGTGTAAACCGACGGATCTAAAGCCGTGTCCTCCAGCCTGGATTGATTCACGATCTCGCTGCATCTCACAGTGTAGAGAAGAACACAATGCTGGTTCTAAAGTCATTTTTGAGTGAGCGTATGCACAGACTTTCTTAGACCCACGCTCTGCCAATGTCTCGACCAAAGTACTCTCTACAAACTGAAGGGGGGACAAATAAAAGACATGACTCAGAAAGTGGACAGAAAGTTAGGAGTTAGACACACAAGGACAAGACTGAAAAACAGACGACAGACTGAGAGACCCTGGAGGAATTCTGGTTGACCTTAGCCTTGTGCGAATTAGTCTGGAGAGCAGCCGGCTTGTGTAGCCTGAGGCCACATGCATGTGTGCACGCGCACAGATAGATAGATAGATAGATAGATAGAGAGAGAGAGAGAGAGAGAGAGAGAGAGAGAGAGAGAGAGAGAGAGAGAGAGAGCGAGAGAGAGAGAGAGAGAGAGGGAGAGAGAGTTGTCAAAGAACCCAGTGTGTCTCAAAGACCAAAGGACATTACATGTTTGCTGCATTCCCCAAAAATGATGTCTGCATGTGTGTGTGTGTGTGTGTATGTGTGCACGCATGTATGTGTGTGTGTGTGAGAGAGAGAGAGAGAGACCTCTTGGCCAGAACTTGAGTGCTTCTGTCAGCTTTAGCTGTCTCCAAAAGCACACGACTGTTTCATTACAGAAAGACAGGAAGAGATAGACACACACATCTTCCCCCATCACCCTCTCTCTCTCTCTCTCCCTCAGGATCTCAATGTTCTCTTTATCTTGCTCTCCCCTCTTCCGCTCCGCCACAGCATCTCTCTTTCTGCTCCTAACTGCTGTTTTGACAGCCATCATGGGCGTGGCAAACGGGCCCGCAAAACAAATTTGTCTGTCGGTCAGTCTGTCTGTCTGTTTGTCAAATTTTCAGCTGATAAATTGTCAGGGGGAGAGGGTGCGAGACTCACCCAAATTCTCCTTTCAGCGTCTGTCTCTCCCTCTCTCTCTCTCTCTTCCTCTCCCTGCTCACCTACTTTTCAATCTCTCCGACATGCATTAAAAGCAACTGAAGGGAAGAGCCACAATTTGAAAGATAAGAATTTTCATTTGAATATGAATGCAAGTGGGTTTCATTTGTGTGTGTGTGTGTGTGTGTGTGTGTGTGTGTGTGTGTGTGTGTGTGTGTGTGTGTATGTGTGTGTGTATGCAGCAGGTATATTTTGGCGTGCTGGGAGCATTTTTTACTTGAGTTTACCTTTTGTATCAGCCGCACATCTTCAGCCTATCAGGAACCGAGGCAGCGACAGCTTGGATGTTGTTGTCAGGTGAAGTGTTTATTCGGGCAGCATGCCTGTAATCTTTGTCTGCCAGGATGTCAAGGCGGTGATGGAAAGACATGGCCATGAGAAATGACTCCAAAAGAATGCTAATGCTACTCTGTACCTGCAGGACGCGCACAGTAAATAGACAACCTGCTACTTTACGAGGTGATAATATGTCAGTGTTGTGGTTACGGCTTGACTCGCTGCTCCCAAGTGGCCAGAAAAATCTATTAATTCTGCTTTACCCCGAACCCTGAAACTGATTCTGTGGTTATTTCTTCCTTTTCCTATGAAGGATAAAGTGTGAAATTGTCAGTTTTTTTTTAGTCATTTCTATTTTTTAAAAAATCAACAAATATATTGGTTGGTAGAGCTCAACAAGTTCACAGCCCATCAGCTGTCCCCCCAGTCAGCCCTCATGAAACACTGAGAAAAATCTTATTCATTTTAACAGAAAAAAATACACGAAATGAAAAGAAATTTAACCAATTCTTGAAGCAAACATAAGAGAAGATATGTGAGAAGTGAAATTTTACTTTGGTAAAAGGAAAAAACCCCAAAAAATGGTGCTTTAGTAAAAGTACTTTACTATCTCATAAGAAACGTACTTAACATGTTTTTTGCTTTATCGTTTTGAGTGAATACTGACTGCACAGTGAAATGACACTATCCGCGCACAGATTGGTTCCCTGCAAGTCATGCTTTTACTATGCTATTCGTTCTGCCACAAGGCTTGATTCTTCCCGGGAAAAATGAAAGTCGAATCAGCACAAAAGGATAAAAATAACTGTGGAAGTCTACGCTGTATAAGAAAAAAGGCCACCGCTGATGGAGGAGGCATGGAGGCAAAGAGGGAGAGTGACAGAAACCGAGGTAAAACAAGAGTGAACGGCGGGCATCCACTCAACGGAGGGAGCGCCGGTGTTGTGTCAGAGTCTGTTCCCCTGCTGGTATGTGTTTCGTCTTGCATGAGACGGTTCAAAACAGGCATTCTTTCAACAAGGACAGCAAGTAACAAAACCTGCCTGATTATTAATACAACTGGGTCTTTTACTCTGCCTTGTCATAGCGCTGGCATCAGGGTTTCTAGGCCCAAATCGGAACTACTAGAGTAGGCTACTTCAAAATTGTACCTCAGTACAGTACTTGAGTAAACGCTCTTGAGTTACATTCCATCACTGTATTTGTCCTGAGAGTACAGTCATCCCTGCACCACTGTCTTAATTCATTTGATAAACAATATCTTGATATTTGATTTTCTCTCTCTTAGATCATTTAAAATATGGAGATTTAGATTGTTTATCGGGATATCGCCTAAAAATATCACAGCATTAATTTTACCCAACTGTATGTTGGCTCACCTTTTACTGTATCAAGTGCCAAAATAATAAACAATAACAAATGAGAATGTTTTCTGTTCATCATTTAGCGAAATTCAGAATCTCATGATGCCATTTTATAACCCCTTTGCAAAACCTCTTCTCGTTGCCACCTGTCAAACATACTTTGAAAGATTTTCAAGGAAAGCTGAACTACTGAAATTGTGCATCGGAAACCGGAGAGAAAAAATCTCCTCTCCCCTGTGCCACATCTGTATCCTCCCACCTTCCTCTCCGTTCATCAGCCCTCTCCATTAGAGCTAAAGGTGTTGGGCTTCCGTCTATATTCGCCACATTGAGAGACGTGTCTCTGCTGATTAATTGCTGTCTGATCGCTGCTGTTGCTGCTCCCTGCTAATTTCTCTCTCTCTGGGTTTTTGCAGCCTACGGCGGCCTGGGTGTGAGGGTTTCTAGCGGTAATTGTGCGGTATTTGTTGCTAATAGGATAATAATTGGAGCAGGTGCAGATAGCTGGGTGGTTATTGGGCCTGGTGAGGAGAGATGGAGTTTGGCACCATGCCAGGGATGCCCGCTGTGCAGCGCGACGACGCAGACACGTAAAAACACACTTTAAAAACCAGAGTGCCGCAGAGGGAGGGCAATTATTATCCTCTGCTTTTTTTCTATCTTCCCCCATCCAGCTCTATTTGTCACTCAGGGAAGCTTGCACTATTTCGTGAATCTGTGCTTTCATTCATTTGTTCATCACTTGCTATTTCCCTGTGTGCTTCCTCTCTCCCGGCTTATTTCCCTCTGTTTTTACTTTTCCTGATATGAACTTTCACACCTGTTTTTTTTCCTATTCCCCCCCTCATTCTGACGAATGTTTTTTTTTTTTTTTTTTTTCAGGCTGCATTTGGAAATGTTGTGAAATACATAAGAAGAACTGTTTGATTGTTTCAACTGGACATAAGTATTGTTTAGTCACTTCTTTAAAGTCCTGATGTTTGGCGTTAATTATGCTGAAACTTTCAGCGGACATATTGACCAGGATTCAGCACAGCTGTCTGGAGATGGAGTTTCACATGATCACAACCCAAACTTAATAGTTTGGCTACAAGATAGTTGAAAGCTTAGTAAGAGCTAGACCCTGTGTTGAGATGAATTTTATCAAGCTATCAAGTTTGTTTGGGAGAGAATAAAAAGTTCCGGCTGAAGCTGTTTGCTATTCTAGTTTCTCTTTATGTCCGACTGCAGTATTTTAAAAAAAGTGGATCTGATTCAGTTTTTCTACGGACACTGCAGTCTACATGAATCCAACCCCACGTAGCACAAACACACAGAGAAGCGACCGTTCAGGCCCACAATGCAACTGCCCAACATCTGACCTATTGCTAATGAACGCTTCCTTCTGAAGGATCCTTGACCATTTCATACCAGCATCAGATTTGCATTCGGATTGGTTTGTTCAGTTGAGTTAAGTTCAGGTCTTAGATTTATTGTCACTGAGGTCACATCAGTAAACAATCACAGCAACACTCTCGTCCCTCTGACACGTCACACCTTGCTTATGCATTTAGCTCTGGGTTCTAAGTTCAGTCTATCGCTCGAAACGTTTCCATTCAGTGTTGAAAGAAACCTGGACTGTAAAAGCACTTAACAGCTCATCAACCGCATAGTCAAGGTTCAAGGTGTTTCATTTGTCATTATGAATCGAAAAATATGCTCAATACATAAACATGTTGGGCATTTCTTAAATTTGCCTGCAAATGAATTCAAACAGCAGCAACAAGATGGCGCTGACAATATTGTCGGCATCGTCGCTTTAAAAGTTTCACATCAGGTAAACAGCGTCCATCAACTTTGACTGCTTGTGAGCACCAAGCATCAAGAGTCCAGCTCTTCTTGTCCTGTGTTCTGTCCGTTCAGGTCACAGCCCGACCTTTGAGTGCATTGGTTCGATCCGAGATGTTATGGTTGGAGACGAGACTCTGTAAAGATGTGGCCACAACAGTCTCTGATTTCGCATAGCGGCCAGATATTAGCCAGGGGCAGTCTTACATTTAAGATGGATTAGTCTGCAGACTCTTGTCTCGAATGTTTCCCTCCCTGGGATGGTCTGGCTGGTCAGGTCAGATGGTCAAAAATTCCATGGAAAGTGTTCATTGTCCTTGTCTCACTAGCACTAGGAGCACAGGGTTGGTGTTACTGTTAGCGGTCATGGTGGAACAAACAAACAAAAGACAGCAGCGCACTATGAAATGGAGGAATGAATGGAATTAAATGTTATGGAGGTGTGGCAAAACTGCCAACTGCCAACTGACTGCCGTCACACAGGCAACACTGGATCTCTGGGAAGCAGCGAGGTCCAAAAATACACCTGCAGTCGCTGCTACTGGGAATCTTTGAGGTTACCACTTGAGTAATGTTTAACTAATGGATGACACACGATAACTTATTGAAAAAATTAAAGCAGGATGACTCATGAACTACTGTTGCTCACCATGAACACATGATAAATGCTCTATGATCTAATGATATTAGTTCACACTTAATGGGTGATCGTTTAAGTGTAAACTTAGTAAAGGAATCTTGATTTATACATTAATTGGCAGCTGTATTGCATAAAAGATCATGCAATTGTATTAATGTTTATCTTTATTATGCAACTGTTTGACTGACAACCAGTTTGATGTAAAAATAAGTTTTGTGTAACTGAAGTCCAGCTCATTTGGTCACATATCAATTGATGAATTAGCAATCCATAACTGATCTACTGAGTGAGAACTAATCACATAATACAACATGACTAACAGGGACACAGGATCCATCCTGCGTCAACTTATGCATTGAAACATCCAGAGCCATGCATTAGTGGATCATTATTTAAGTATGTGTATTGTACCCCTATTATAAAGTGTGACAAGATCCTCTCACAGCCTTGTGCTGACCTGCAGACATTAAAGTAATGTAGAAATTAAAGTGTTATCTCTGTCTCTGGGGAACCTCTATATCCCCCCACGGTTCTACATACAGTAAGTGGCCCTGAGATATTATAAAAATAAACTGTGTGGTAATGAAACAGAGAAAATTGCTGCTGTTGCACTCAGAAAAGTTGGATTTTTTTTTTTTTAAATCTAGCTGTCACGGTTACAATGGCAGACACCTGCTATTCAAATAATGTATCCTACTTTTTCTGCTTCAAGGTCTCCTGGATGCAAAAAATGAAAAGCAGAGAGGAAACTGTCAAATATCCAACATGGAGGGAAGAAAAAAAAACCCCATCTGTGAAAGTGCTGAGTAACACCTCTAACCCTTTTAACACCGAACCAGGCAAAGCTGCAGTTATGATTAAAGCGAGAGACGTCTCCTCGCTAAGGTCATGCTTTCAAAAAGCGAGCCGCCATATTTGGGCAGCAACAGTATTGTTGTGAGCACCCCTCCCTCATTCCCCTCTGAGACTTCTCAGCCTTGAATATGGTGATGATATTAATACTAATCGTAATATAGCCGGCGATAGATATAGGCTCTGCCGCTTTGAACTGTAAATGGGTTGTGTTTGGGGGAAGAGAGGCGATTAAGAGCCGCGAGACGGTATAAGATGGTAAATCTGGGGAAGCAGAGGCGTTCCAGCCCCCCCACCATAAACAAATAATCCAGCGCTGCTTCTCAAACCCCCCTATGCCATCTCAAATCAGTTTGGATTAGGACAGAATACAGGGATGTTCCCTTTAATGTCACACAGAGACACAGAGAGAGTGCATCTTCCTCTTGAGCCCCCCCCTCCGCCTGCCTCTCCGCTGTGCGCTGTGTTTAGCCCTGCTTAGCCAAATGAGCTCCTAATAAATGCAGCGCTGAGCCCGTCTGCTGAGGAGTCGCTTATAATTGGAGGGCTTTCTCCTTCGCTTTAGAGAGGAAAGTATTAATGAAGGGGCGGGCTGGAAGGTGTGTGTCGAGGGTGGAGGGTGCGTGCATGCGGGAGTATGTTTGTAAGGTGGAGCGAGAGAGTGGGTAAGTGGGTGACTGTGTGTGTGCGGAAGGCGGAGTGTGTATGTGGAGGGTGTGTGTGTGTTCCTGAGAGTGGATTTATACATGGTGTGCATGCCTTTGCGTATAACGTCAGCCATATATATGTCTGTGTGTGTTTCCACCTGGGCTTCCTTCTTATGGAAATGTGGCTCCATGTCTTCATTTGACGCCGCAGCTCATCGACCGAACACACTTGTGTATTTTTTTATGAACCTGTCGTTATCATTTTTTCTCCCTCTCTCTGCCTTCCACTCCTCTCCTCTCTACTGTTTAATCCTGCTTTCTACCTGCAGCGAGAAGCTGCTTTGTGCTCCAATAATAGGGAATCTATATGTTTATAGATATGGCTCATTTTGCCGTTTGAGCGCGCACGGCTTAAAGACCTTCAAATCCTCCATTTTGATTTTCCATGTCCCTCATCTGTCGTTATTACTTTCCGCAACTGCAGCTGGAAAAGAAAAAAAAAGAAAAACAGACAAAGATGAAGAAGGCCGCCGCGTTTGTCCACGGGTAATTAATTTTCCTCTGATTAGAAATGTCGAGCAGTGTGTGTGTGTGTGTGTGTGTGTGTGTGTGTGTGTGTCAGCCCACTGACCGCAGGTGTGAAGGTGTTAATTTGAACTGCCATTGGCACGTCGATAACAAGATCAGAGGGATCACGGTCACACTCGCGCAAACAGAGTAAAGAGAGGTCCACCCTGTAGTGTTGGGCCTTATCGCCTGATTGGCTGACACAGGTTGAACTCTGACAGGGCAGTGTGATGGATGACAAACTGATGGATGTGTGCGTGTGTCAGAGGCAGAAATAGAACGAGGTGTAGGGGAGCCGCGAGGACTTATCGCAGCTCTGTGGTCATCGTCGGGAGGGTTCTTGTTGATAATCCTGTTTACCCGACAGCTGCACTGACAGATGTTATGATGGATTGGCTTGTATACAGTCATATTCAATGTTTATGTATCCTCACACATGTTCTCTTGGAGACCAGGCCGGTCCTAGATATGGTGTGGTTTTTATAACTCTTGGCAGGTCTTGTTGATCTTGAGTGACAGGGTCAAATTTCTCGCGAATTCAATGACTGATTTTTGCGTCTGTTGTTGTGATGACTGTTACATTTCAGCAGTTTCTGCCACCAATTTTTTTTAATCTGAGTGTTGCCAAGAGTTTTATCAACTGATATATTCAATGTCAAAAGTAGTCACAATGAAATACTTTTGACATAATAATCTACGACTCTCTCCTGAGCACTCAAGCTATGTTAACAAACCCCTCTTGTTATTTTTCTACAATATCTCCTTCCGTAACTTTACCGAGGCAACACTCACCTTTTAGAGTTAGAGAGCAGGAGGTCACCCTGAAGAACACACAGTTTAGAACACACACTCTTTCTGTTTTCACTAAAAAAAAAAAAAAAAAGGGGCGTGAATGTGATTTAAGAAGTGGATCACGTGTTCGGAGAAAATAAGAGTGAGCCCAAAGACTTGGGCTGAAACCATTTTGAATACATCCATGGTCATGTTGTGCACCCCGTTGCAGACACACATTACTTTGTATTTCTATAACAAAACCCAGTCTTCACGTGAAACTAAGTGTCACGTCTTCTTACGTAAGCTCGCATCAGCTGATTTCGATCAGTAATAGCACGCCGTGAACCCATTAATCATTCTTCATCTTTAGGCGGAAAGATACCGTCTGAGTGCAGTGTTTCACTGATTACTGTAAAAACACAGATTTGTAGCTTTATTCACTGATTTTGCTGAAACTGGAACATCTATATATATTTATTTTACTAGTCTTTTGGCTGTTATATGGCTTCATTTCGATAGGACAACTTAGAGAGGAGAGGAAGTGAGATGACGGAGGTCGGACTCGAACCCATGGCCACTGCAGTGAGGACAGTTATTCTCATATTCTATGGAGACAAGTAAATATTCTAAATTAATAATGCTCATTTCATGTAAACGCTAAACACACAGACGCTATAGGCTGTCCGAGTCAAAACAATGAAACCAAAAGATGTAGCTCGATGATGTTGTGAAGCAGTGTGCAGTTATGGCAGTAGGTTCTGACACTGATAAACAGCCAATTCTAATCAAAAGCTATCTGATGGAAGTCAGGCAGAGATATTCATGAATGAGGTAATGATTTAAAAACGTATACATGTTATGTCATGTGTGCTGACCTCCTTCATCACTCTCTGACATATCATCTATAGACACAGCGGCCTTAGTATTTGATTTATCCATCCATTTATCTCTGGTCATGGTTCCGGATACTACCTTCTGGATGTTCTTGTTGTTTTTGTCTTTTCCTCTTTCTTTTCCCTCTTTTTTTCCTTGTCTACTATTACTTCTCCTGTTCTTAAAAATAATAAACACACGATATGTTACATAAATGCACCCTTACCTTGAATAAAATTATGGATTCTTCTGGGTTTGAACACTGTTGGAACTGTTGAGATAATGCCACGTTTTTAAATATTTGAATGTGTAAATGTTACATATTACAGACTAGACTGAGTGTTTTCTTCACAGATGTCATCTCCCAGTATTTCAAGGAGCTGCAGTTCAAACTGTTTTCAAGTGCCGCTTTGGTTTTTCTCTCTGTATTTTAACTGAAACCCCGTCTGTTGGTCTAGGATGTGTGAACTATCATCTCGTTTACATTTGAGACTTTTAAGATTTCTTCTTTTGCACCGACTTTTTTTTCTATTAAAGGAAAAATAAAAAGAACCGCAAACGTATCACTTGAAAAGCATTTTAAATCATTACATTTTCAAGACATCCATGTGTGAATACTTGAGACAACATACTTATAAATTAGACAGATCTTTGCCCACATTGTTGTCATTATTGAATCACGTGAAAATATCATTCACTCAACTGCCCCGAAGTTTTCTTTGGGAGTCGAGGAGACGTCGGACTGCCGATCGGGAAAGACTTTTACAGACAATGGGGGAGGGGAAAGTGAAAATGTTCTGAGGTTTATTGTAGCGATGCTAATTTGGGGATTTGAATAGGTGAATATCGTTACCAAAAAATCTGATTCTAACCCCTTGGACCCCTTCAAATATTAGATGTAGGGCTGCATTACCTCTGTAGATAGTTCTTTATCATACGAAGATGAAGTTTTGTTAGTGGAATTGTAAAATCTGGAGAATCGAATCTTGGGTTTGCACAGACTTATGTCACTGGGTGGCAACATTAAAAGGTAGATGACTGAAAGATGATGAGCCAGATATAACAGCGCACCATCTGGAGTAGTGATTTCAAAATAGTTTTGGATGGGAGATTATTACTTATCCGTCAATCAGGATCTACGATCCTTTGGTGATCTGGATCTTTCCTAAAAATATCTATCAAATAGTTGAAGGGAAACACATAGTGGTGATTCATGATATAAGTCTGAGAATCGTCATCACTGATATAAGTGAATAAGTCAGAATCCATAGATAAGCAAAGGGATGGAAATGGGCACCTACTGTAAGAGCTCCGTGTTTTAAAATCCCTGCGTAGAGCCGCAGGGTATCCAGATATTCCTGCTTTAATTGAGCCCGATGGAATCCAGGTTGGGAGAGGGTGACGACTTGTGTCTGCCTTTAAAAATCTGAGATAGTGCTGGCCTTCACTTGGCTTAGCACTAGAGAAATCCCAGCCTAATGTATGAAAGCCCCGAATCCAGAAACTGACAAGGGCTGAACCGGTGATGGCTGGCTGCCGGGGTATATGAGAGATAGAAGGAGGACCTGAGTACTTATACCTGGAAATCCCGCTCTAATTACATTCACCACGAAGACGGGAGATCCTTAGCTGCCTAAACCGTGAGGAGGGACAGCAGTGGAAAAGAGAAGCGTCCAATGGCAAGACGTTAATAACAACCCGTGCATTTGTCTTGGCAGAACAAAAGTCTGATGTGTGTGATAAATGAGTGTGTTGGAAGGTAATTAAACTTCACAAAACATGATTATTTATGACTTGCATTTGTCACTTTATTTATTTATATATTTATATGCTGACTATATAGTTATTATAAATTAATGAAAACATCATAATAAATATTGGATTACAGTTGTGCTTATTGATCCTTTGCACTGCTTCTTTAACCTATCCAAACCTCAAGCATTTACATTTAGCAGACGCTTTTGTCCAAGGCAACTTACAGTAATTCATTTACTGATGGTGGTGGCTGCCAAGCGAGGTGCCAACCAGCACATCAGGAGCAGTTTTTGGGGTTCAATATCTTGCATAAGGACAGTTTAACATGCAGACCAGAGGAATCGAACCAGCGACCTTCCAATTACAAGACACTGGCTCTACCACTGAGCCAAATCTTTACGTACATTGAGCTCCCTGTCCTCCATGACGACCTCTAGGTGGGCCAGAGAAGGTGTCATCGGTTGCTGCGATTACAGCGAGAGAAAGGCTGTGTGTGTGTGTGTGTGTGTGTGTGTGTGTGTGTATGTGCGTGTGAGTGACACCCATAAGGTCATGTTCATAATGCCAAGCTGCTAAACAGGGAGCGTTACCCTGAAAAGAAACTGACCCCAAGAACAGAAAGAGCTGCCGGAGAGGAATAAAAAAATAAAAAGAGGGGGGGAAGACGAAATGAAACATGACAAACGAGAGAAAGGAAACATCCTCTGCCGCGACGTGTCTCTCATCGACGCTCACAATAAGGTCTCGGCTGTCTTTTGTTGATTTCTCCGTCCCTCCTCTCTTTCTCTGTTTTCGGCGCTAATTTGATTTCTGGAAATCAGGGTTTTGTCTCGTCGAGTGACTGACAGTTGCCTTCGCCTTAATGAATGCCGAGTGGGGGGGAAAAAAAAAGAAAAGATTGTGGTGGATAATGCTGCTCCCTCTCTTATATCGAGCTCCAATAATTAATTCACACACATATCTGCAACATTAGTTCCAGAGGAGATAATTAGGAAAATGATTTTGGTATTGTTCCTCCGCATCTATCACGACAACGCTGCTATCTGTTTGTAGAAAAGCTAGTAGTCACCATTACCGTATCTTTAAAGGGCAGTGATTTTGCGTTTGGTAATTGCATGACGGATTTCAAGCAATGCTATTAATTGAGTGTAGTGAGTATGCATTTATCTCCGTTTTATTCTCATCAAGTGTGTGTCGTTCACGTGTGTGAGTCTGTGAGAGAGAGATAGTGTGTGTGTGTGTGTGTGTGTGTTTAAACAAATAAACTATCTCTGCGTCACATTCATTATCATCTTAAGTCATTTATTTTTCTGCTATCTGGCAGCAAACATTTGCGTGTCGAGTTCTTTGTCACGGCTACACCATTCAGTGGCTGCGTTCAGGCAGCCGCGCTGTTTTCATTGTGTCTGTATCTTGTTCATCGTGCTAGCGTCAACTGCTAACATGAAAGGCAACTTTTTATCAATACAGTCGGGCAGCAGGCCAGATATTAAATTAAATGGATCGAGGGAGCGGAGATACGCTCGTTCCCCGTGTCTTCTCCGAAAACTTAGAGCATCTTTTTAAATCCACTTATTTTGACTGTGACGTGAAATTCAGCAGCAGCATCTGTATACCATCTTCTGATTTGGTATGCATTTCTGTTGGTATATGAGAAGAACACGCAGAAGTTGCCACAGTGACGGCCTGTGTCTCAGAGGAGCAGTGATGTGGTGCTACTTTTTCTCTGAATTGAGGTCACATTTAGGCTTTTTGCCTCCCGTCGAAAACACTAACATTTCTTCTCTTCCTCAGTTTTCTGTGTTTGTCTTAAAGGTGCAAAATAAAAGAACTGTCGTTGAACACATATAATCATCATCCGATAGTGACGTATTAACAGTTTTGAGATTATGATCTCTACATTTTGTTGTAGGGATGTCTACAGTTAGCATGCCGGCCGGGGCCAAAAGCTCCCTAGTTAGTAGTGAGGGTATTCCCCTTTGCTCAAAAGGTGAAAAAAAAAACAAAAACAAGAACAACCTAGTTGCACTGGTCCGGATGGGTGCTGGGCATGTAGCAAAAAAATGGGTTTATCAAAGTTATTATGGGCAGTGAGAGTAATTCAAAACAGCAAAGTTTCAGATGGCAAACCCAAAATAATCAAATGAAGATAGGGGTAGGCCAATTATCGGCCAGTTATCACCAATGTTCAGCATTTACCAGTTATCGGTATCAGTGATTTTTCTGTCAGATTGCCGATAAAATAACATACCACAATGTATAGCCTATAAACACAGAATAATCTGTATCTGCAAAGTAACTAGAAACCAAAGTTATAGAATAAATGTAGTGGAGAGGAAATATAAAGTGGGAAAAAAAGGAGGTATCTCAAAATTGTACTTATGAACAGTACTTGAGTAAATTGTACTTTATACTGTATACCATCAATTTTGACACAAATATTTTCTTTTTTTTTTTTTATCTCACATCCTCACATTAGACACTCTGTGGTGGTAGTCCAACACACCTACCCCCATATGTAGCAAAGTATTTCATGATGAATATAGAGTGCTACCCTGGATTTACACTGGGAACCCATTGTGTGCTATTTCACTTGACTTCTCACATAAAAAGGTACATCTCTTCGTCTGTCTCTCTTTGAAACGTCTCTTTGAACATGGGTACAAGTTGAGGGTCATGGAGTTTGGAGCATTTTTCTCCCACAACAATCAGTTTCTCCTCGTCCCTTATGACAGCTACCAGACCACAGATGAGGACAGGCTAACGCCTGACAAGAAAATAAGTCATGGCAGTCACAATGAGGAGGTCTGCAGCTTTTCTGAGGTCGGACAATAGCACAGCAGTGTATTCTGCCACAGCATGTGGCGGCCAGTTACACCAACATGTATCTTGCTACTGTCAATATGGGTGTACACTGAAAAAAACGAAAAAAGCCACTTGTTTTGGCCTACATTGGGGTGGCTGTAGCTCAGGAGTTAGAGCGGATTGTCTAGTAATCGGAAGGTCACTGGTTTGAATCCCGGCTCCCCCTAGCTGCATGTTGAAGTGTCCTTGAGCAAGATACTGAACCCCAAATTGCTCCTGATGAGCAGTTGGCGCCTTGCATGGCAGCCTCCGCCATCAGTGTATGAATGTGTGTGTGAATGGGTGAATGTGGCACGTATTGTAAAGCGCTTTGAACAGTCAGTAGACTGGAAAAGCGCTGTAAAAATGCAAGACCATTTACCATTGTATGGTGAGATGCTTATTTGGGCCTTTTTGTAATTCATTGTAATTGATTCTTAAAATGTGACACACAGAATCAAAGTCTTTACCTGAAATGTTGGCTCAAACAGACACGTGACGTGTTTACAGGAGTCACCTCACAAGAAACAATCCAGTCTGAACTCTCGCCTTTTGAGGATTGCTGATAGGCTATTGGATTTATGCGATTTATTATTATTATTTTTTTAATCTTCGAATTTAAATTAAGCCAGTGCACCATGACCCATATCCTTGGGATGTATAAAGTGAATACAACTGAAATTGAATGTGACTGAACTGTGTGATCAGACCGTAGGAATTTGAAATAGCACCCTGAATTGCTTTGATGACATTAGTTTGAAAGAAAGATGTCAAGATTTTTCTTTCTGAGTGTCTGTACCATTATTCTCAGGGACCTTCTACACAATATCAATCAGAAAGCATTTACATCTGAACAGCTGAAACCTTGATTCATGACACGCCGGGCTCTTAAGCTTCCCTCTGGAAAGGAATTTCCTGTGAGTGTGATCTGCGCAGATGTGAATATTCTCTTAATGATGTTTGACCTGCCAATTGTAGATTAACGCTTCTGGTATAAAGTTCATGTCACAAAAGATTTCCTGGTTCAAGTCAGTTTCTACAGGCCATGTGCGTCCGATTGGGAGAAAGGTATGGTGTTTGCTGGAGGTCAAAGTTCATGTTTGCAGGGCATGAAGTTACTTTAGCATGCATGCTTGTTGTGCATATAAAAGTGTGTGACTGTGTGTCTTTAGTCACATTCCACATGCATACTCTACATGTGTCTGTGTCTCAACACGTGTGTGCTTATTCATATCATACGTGTGTGTGTGCGTGCACGTGGAAAGCAGGTGTGTTATATTTAGCACAAGGTGCGTTCCTTCACTCTGACGTCAGTCAACAGGACGATTGACCAAACCCTGATAACTAATGGCCTGTCAGTCACAGAGCCAAACCCCTCCCTCTTAAGCAATAATTACCCCCTTCTTCAACACCGCCCGCTTGTATGTGTGTGTGTGTGTGTGTGTGTGTACGGGCATGCAAGATGGTGTGTCCTGCATGAGTGTGAATACACATGCTTTTGACTGACGTCTTCTGTAAACTCCAGTCTCTCTGTTGCGCAGTGGGTCAGATAGGTCCCGTACACTGCAAAGTGCATATCTGTCAGGCCTGTTGTATGTATTTTAAATCAATTTGTTTTTCAGCATCAGGTGTTTGCATCGATGGGGTTATTAAGATCATCATATTGAAATCACTCAGTCAGACTGACTGTACGTTAAAAGGCGGAGTTTTCCGATTCTGAATTAAAGTGGACTCTGTGTTTGAGAAGCTGCTACGCAAGTTCTCACCTTGGCAAACAATTACTTACTGGACTAAGTTATTCTGTGGTGAGTTACTTAATGACAAAGTGTGAAAATTTATTTTGAACCAGAATATCATCAGGTAGTTTCCAGAACAACTGATTTTCCTCTGTACACTAATATCAATTTATTAAAACTTTTACTATTTACCAGTCCATGACACTGCTGCTGACTTCCTCTTACAATTTTAAAAGCATATCATAATGTGTCCTTCTAACTTTTTTCATATATTACTGTATCTCTAAGTCATCAGGCAAACTGTCCTGCAGCAGGACATCTGATTGTCTCACCGGCACATGAGCGCACCACCATAGAGCCATGGAAGGTTTTTCAAATCAGTCCACACTTCCTGCTGTGTGACCACGTCGAGATAATGTAAATGTGACAAAAGCTAGACATGTGATGTTGATGGAGTACTTATCTGATTTTTTTTTTTACTTTAAAAAGAGATTGTTTTGTCAAACGAAACTACTGTATGCTAAAAGCTTATGCGGAAAAAAACACTTGAACTATCCCATGCTTGGCTTGTTCCAAATTAAAATATTTACCAGCCCTAATCTGGAAAAACAGAGTTATTGAGATGTTGGGGCCTGTTCCAAGAGGCACTTTACTGACGTTATCAGAGTTTTAACTTTGCTGAGTCAAAGCTGGACCATGAATTCATGTAAAGACCTCTTTGTGTGTCTCGCTGTCGATGCCGGCTGCACAGATCGAGCTACAAGTGCGTTTTGGCGGCGTTTCCATTAAGGAAGAACCAGAGGGGCAGAGAAGTTTTTGGCTCCCTATATTGCCCACGGAGCGTCTTTTTGCGAGTATTGAGACCCTGTATGTACTGCCCTGCAAAGACTAACCACACTTTTTACATTTCATATAACAAACATGTTTTTTAAATTCATATAGCATTTCTAAAAGTCTTTTCCTTTCGCTGTCTCAAGCACACAAACACACACCCACGCACACACACTGCTTGTTTGCCCTCTCTGCGGTTCCAGGTGAAAACAGGTCTGACATTTGAGACCCAGGTGCTGTGGAGAGGAAGGGAACAAGGAGGTGTGCCATGTTTTCTTTCTTTTTAACACGCCAACAAACCGATAAATCAGCTTCCTCCGTGTGTTTTCGCTCCCAAACCTCTTATCACGTTTTTTAAATAACCGCCTTTGATTTCAGGCCACAATCTGTAAAGACAAGTTGTGTGATTGTCTGACTGTGTCTTTTGAAGTAACCACTGTGGTTCAAGTTAATCCCATTACTTTGATCTGATGATATTAACGCTGTTATAGCAATGACTGAGAGGTAAATGTTTCATGATAACCGCTTAACTCTGCGGTTATCGGGAGGCTATTTCTTTTTTGTCAACTGGCTGCAGCAGCAAGTTGGTTCAGAACCAGATATTTTGTCAAAGTAGTTTAACAATAGATCACACTGATTAAAAAAAATAACAGACTGGCTTCCTGCCAAAAAAGCTGGCAGGAGACTTCCAGCCACAGGCAGAATTACCAACATCTGAGTCGCGATAGTGTCAGTTTTCACCCAACTGCCCTGAGGGAGGGGCAACAATGCAGCAGGTGTGTTCAAAATGGGACTTGATTAGTTGAACTTTGCATCCAGCTGTCACAGAAAATACAAATGGAGTGACTTTTCATCAGCTAAATTGCAGCAAAGGGACAAAGCTTGTTTCAGGATTTTTTACCCCAACTGGAGAAAATTATTATGTACTAACTTTAATATTATATGTATTTCAGCTGGGGTTCTTTTTCTGAAAACTAAAACCGACAACAACAAAACAACTAAAACTATTCAAAAGGTGCTCATTTCACCCAACACAGCTGAAATGCTGCAGGTCACACAAACGTAGGCAATCTGACAAATTGTCATAATTTCAATGCTTGATTAGCAACTGATGGTGCTGAAATGGTGGGGGATACTGGACCATATTTTTCTGTTTGATACAACGCTGTTTTGAGATTATACGATTAGGAAAGGTGTAAGTTCATTCAGAAATATCAGCTCTCACCTCGGAGACATTTGTCTTAAGCTGGAAATGAAATGCACGGGATGTGATCAAACGTTGATTAGCTTGGAAGTTGTTGAGTGCTAACATCAGCGTATGAGTTAATAAATATGTTGTTTACCTCGAAATATGGCCGAATGTGCCTCCAGATTTCTTGTCTTTTTTTCATACGACCTTACCTGGAACCAAGTTTCCCACCCTGAGTGAGACTTTAGAGGAGTATGGCCGCCGTGTGAAGTAGGTCAATGGCTGAGAAAAGAACTGGGGTGTCCTGGTAGCCCAGTGGTTTAAGGGCATACCACACATCTGCAACATTGTCTGTTCCACTCCAGCCAGAGACGTTGATGCGTGCCTGATTTAACTTCCAATTTCAGACTTTCCTCCCTAAACACACAGCTACAAATCAGACACTGTATGCATTGATCTAAAGCAAAAACATATATGAAGAGAGTAAAGCTTTAGGATACATTTAAATAAACAACAGGGCACCAAGTATGTCTTCTATCACAACCTACAGTATTTCTATTACCTCATTTGATCAAATACAGTAGAAAGGGAAAAGAAATTAACAGAAAATTAAATGGAGTCTCCCTAGAGTTTATGTACGGTAGTCAATTAATGGGAAATCAAAGGACCCTGTCCTCTCTTAACATGATGATTTGATTAACCTCAGGCCAACTTCTGAGAACATGACAACGTGTCAAACAGTAAATCAAAGCACAGAGAAATTTGACAAACATTAAGGAGACATGCACATGTTCACTAGGAAAGATAATGGATTTTCTGGCACTTGGCCTGTACAGTGTGTACTCTCCCTCGTTTTATCTCTTCCATTTACTCAATCTTATAGAGAGAGCGAGAGAGTGTGTGTGTGTGTGTGTGTGAGAGAGAGAGAGGGAGAACGAGAGAGGGAGAGAGGAAGAGGGAGGGAGAAAGAGTGTGTGTGATTTAAAGGTCATCTTGTCACACCTGTGCGAACTATCTTCTGCCTCCTGCATGCAACACACCTCACACTTCTCTTGGCCTCTGGCCACCACCACATGAGGGAGATTCCTCTGAGCCGCTCTGTGTGTGTGTGTGTGTGTGTGTGTGTGTGTGTGTGTGTGTGTGTGAGAGAGAGAGAGAGAAAGAGAGAGAGAGAGAGAGGGGGGAAAGGAACCTGTGCCATGGTAACTTTGCATTTTGTTTTATTAATGTTTGTACATTTCTGACTACGCACGGTATTTCTTTAAACACACACACACACACAGGCACACACAGGTACACATTCACAAAAACACCATAAATGCACCTCCTTTACAAACATGAGTACTGGAAAGAAAGAGAGCGTTTATCTTAGCGAAGCTTTAATTCCCAGCCAACCTTTTCAACCTTCTCTTTACACTTTACACATAATTATTGCAGCAGATTTCAGAATCTTTTTCCTTCCCTCGGTCCATTTTTAATAATCTAAAAATATTTTCAGGGGTTACAGTGCAGACAAAAATAAAATTTCTCATGTACAGTGGATAAATTGCCATACCTCACATTTTCCTTGAAAGTTGCTTGGCATGCTGAAAATCTCCCTGTTGTGGCTCAAATTGCAGATGTAGCCTGAAAGAATATAGAAATAAATGTAAATCTCTCTCTCTCTGTCTCTCTCTCTCTCTCTCTGCCTGTGTGTGTGTGTGTGTGTGTGTGTGCGTGTGTGTGTGTGCGCGTGTGTGTGTGTGTGCCCGAGGAAGCTCTATCTGTCCTTTGATTCCAGGGTGAGACGGTTGCATTTCAACGCGGCAGCTAAAATTGCAGCGGTTGACTAAATATGGATGTGCAGCCGCGACATTAAAGAGGGAGACATAATTGAAGAACATAACTACAGGACATCCCAGAATAAGGTGGGGTGATGGTTGTCGCGGTGACGAATCGTTCTCAAGATGGGGTTGGGGGGAGTCCTGCCCCTCTTTCTCCCCCTCTGTCGCCCCATAATTTTCTTGTCACTTTGCTCCCTTCCTGCTTCCCTCTCAGACGAGGAAGCTTCCCATCACACCTACATCCCTGTTCACAGGGAGCTGAAACTGCATCCCATTTTGTCCAGTGTAGCTTCAAGATTAGATTTTTTTTATTGCTGGATTTTTTTTTTTAACCAAAACAACTCTAAACAAAATTTAAGATATATACTATATACTATCATATAACCTTAAAACAAAAAGAAACTGTAAGAAAAATCTCACGAAAAGGACTGAAATCCATCTGAATGGAGATGTATATGAATTTGCTGACCTCGCTTCAGGTTAACCGCTGTGCTTCTGTGCAATAGGGAGATCAAGAAGAATTTTGCACTGTGTTAAAAAAAAGGAGCTACACTATAGAGAACTGCAAACCTGGCACCAATAGATGACAGAAAATGTGCAGTTTTATAGCATATATTCCTGCCATAGGGGAAAGATCCTTTAGCTTATGACAGTTGCCATAAAGTTGAGGCGATTTCCTATTAGACATTTAGAAATGATCTCAGAGGATGACCATGACAAAAGCTCAACGTGAAAGATTGTAAAGTGAAGTTAAGCAAACAAAATAGACTAGAATAACCAGGATAATTTGTTTCATACAATCTACAGCGTATTGACTTATTTATCATCTAATCCAATGTGGATTAGTTTCAGCATGTTTTAGCGGAAAACAACTAAAGAAAAAAAAATGCTTTCACATTTGAAAAACCCACATCAATTTGCTGAACTGTACATCCAACCAGGACATACAGTGAGCGTGCTGGACGATGTTATCAATCCCAATACTCAATACAGAAAAATATCACTAAATCCTCATGGCAGGTAAGTGGTGCACATCGACAATCTGTCGATAAACACAAAAAATGTAAGATGAACATGCACACGATGCATTGATGTGCACAGGACACATATAAAATGGGAGTTGGAAATGCTGTACATATGTGGAATACTTGACAGATCCGGCACTTTTTATGAGAAACGAGTAGGCTATCATCCAGGTAAAATACACCAATAACCGCATTCACAAAGAAGGGAAATGCTGCAGAAGTTTACTTCCTAAAACGTATTCTATCAATAGTACTTTTGCTCTTGAGAACAGAAACATTGATCTGAAGCTCGCTTCCGAGGCTGTAAAGAAACTTCTGATCAACTAATATCAACTCGATATGGATTAAGAAAATGTAGTTGGTTTAAGGGATACAGATACTGATAATAATATCCTGTTACTTCCATACTCACATTTCAAAGTTATATTAAATAGGGCAGTATTTGTTTCTAAAAGGATTGTCTGTAAAATGATACTTTTCTATCTGAAGCTTAGATGTTTTTTTTTATGCTTCTGATGAAATCCAGGGGTCTGCTCCTCATCAGTCATCATACCTAAACCCTGCAGATTACAGACCCACACGGAAAATCCCAGAGAAGGAGAAGGGCCATGGTCATTATTTTTCTATCAGCGGCGTATCGGGAGGAGGGGCCTCGCGAAACCGCTGCGGAACAGACAGCGACAGTGGATCAAGCAGTTCTGATTGTGTGGTGGTCGGTCGAGAGTTGATGAGGCTCATGGGTAATGATGGGTTGAGATGTTCACAATCTGTGATGACGGCAATCACATAATAGGTCCTTACTTCACCTCAGACAAGGTAATATTAGCCTACTTGATATACTGTAGATCATTTGTAATCAATGGTAGCACTAACCTGCATGTGTGGCTGATGGGGTGAATCTGGACCATGTGACCAGGCCACCTCTGTGGGAACTATGACAATGAAGGTTAAACTTCTTCCCCATGTGGGACTGAACAACACAAATATATCTCTTTAGCCAAGCTGCTGTGCCACCTATTAGTGCCTTTCAATCAGCAGATACACATTTACCATGTCAAAAATATGTTTTACAGAATTTCATCCTGACACACAATATGTCATTTCTGCTGCTAAGGGTTTCTTTACCAAAGCAACACAAGAGACATTTTCCCAATGTTGTGTGGAGAGAGCTGGGTGGAGCGACTGGGCACTATGTTAAAAAGTGGATTTATCTCCACACTTGTTTATTAACCTGACTGCAGCAGCGATCCACAGAGATGACCTCTGTTGTTGGTTGCGATGTTGACTGCTGACTGGAGCTGGAGAGGGAATGCATTTTACTTCATGAACCTTACGTTACAGAGAGGAGAGGGGAAAAAGATGAGAGAGAACCAGAGTCTCTGGTGAGTGCTGAGTTTAGTGAGAGTTGAACTGAATCTAAACACACACACACACACACACACACACACACACACACACACACCCTCCATGTGGTCTGTTGCTCGCTATCTTACAGCTAATGTACAGTAAAGTATTCTGACTGTCTGTCGCAAATGAGCATTTGCTCACATTTGGGATAACGTAAGTACACAACTCAACAAAATATATAACAAAGGTCTCCTTGTTTTGCATACATTTAAATGCAAAATTCTTTCAAACTGAGAACTTAAAAATGCAGACTCAATTTTTTGACCTGTTGCATGCGCAGTACACACACACACACACACACACACACACACACACACACACACACACACCAATAAGAGTCGACCAGTTGCCAGTGTGAAAACAGGGGAGGCCCCCAGCCGTGACTAACACATGGTGCTACTAGCCACTGCCAGGACCCATCTGTGTGTGTGTGTGTGTGTGTACTGCGCATGCATCATAAATTAATAAACATATCTGACAAGTGCATTGCAGGCACCCGAGGGCATCATCATGTTTGCAAACAACTCCCCCTCCACGCGCCCTCCCACCATTCACACACACACACACACACACAGTCACGAGCACACACACTCCCCGAGGAGTAGCGATTGTTTAATGATTCAATTAGCTGTGTGGCGTGCTGAGAGCTAGAGGCAAGATGGAGTGATAATTGATAAACATGTTTAATCCTGAGAGAGAGAGAGAGAGAGAGAGAGAGAGGGGGAGGGAGGGGAGGGGTGGAAAGATAAAACCAGACAGATAGAGCACACACTAAACACACACACACACACGTTTTTACAACACAGTGGCTCATTAGTACTTATACCTTAACTGTCTAAACACACATTTGTTTTACATTTGTCTTTCACAGGTTCGTTTGTGATAAGTGACCAACAGACTGCAGTGAGGTAACGTAAAAGTATTTGATGTGAGGAGCTACATGGGTAACAGCACAGCATGTAATGTAAACACGCTACGTTAATGATCAGTGAGCAATGAAACAACAGACGATGTGAAATGTAAAAAAAATAAATAAACCTACTGTAGTGACATACATAGTGACCTGCTTAGGTAGTGTGCAGTAACCAAAGTATCTGCAGCTGCTGTGAGGACTGTGTCCATGATTTAGAGTAACTTTGATGTTTTTGCTGAAAGTTTTCACTTTTCAGACTGTTATTACCATATTAAAAGTCCCATATTATGTTGACAATTGCTCTGTTGTTGGTTGTATAAATCAACATAAGTGCCTATATTCTGTCCCAGCTTCAGAACAACAGAAGAGACAGTGGTTGCGTTTCATTTTTTAACGACAACGTGTTAGTTTGTATGTTCACATTGGACTGCTTCAGTAATGAGGGTCAGTAAAAAGCTGGCTTTGCCTCGACACTGACCCTCGTAAAAGGATCAGTACCGACCATACTGGACCCAGCAACTGCACCTGAACCACAGGTAAGTGTCGCCACGGTATGATAGTATTTACAGTTGCCTACGATTATGGTGAAGTCAGCTGGAAATTGGCTAACTAGTAGTTCCGCTTCGGTCCGCTATGCAATGGCATTTGAAGCGAGTTTAATGTTAATAATATTACGATAGAGCTTGGTTGTCACAGTAAAAAGTCTGGAAACATGTGCAGACTGGAGACAGAGACGATGCGAACAGTGTCCAAGAGTTTGGAGACTGTGTTGGAGACAAACACTGCTTTCGCTAGCTGTTAGCCATTAGCTACATGAAAGTAACTGTAACAACACATAGAACAAACTAAGTAACATATTCAGATGCACTAACCATTCTGAAACGTCCTGCTGCAGCCGCAGAGTCTGTACTTCTTCAGGAGCCTCTCCTTCTGGGTCCGATTCTGGGTCAAACTGGTATGGTTGAACGGCAGCATCTCGCGAGCCATAGCGATACATCCACCGTAAACATTAACGCATGCTACTACTAGCTTAAGCGGCATCCTCTCCCTGAGAGTTATTGCTATTACGTTTTCTCTCTTGCATCGTGTTTCCTGACTTGCTGTTGTGTTTTGCACCCGTCAGACACCTGTTTACGGCTAAAGTGAGTCTACATCGGCAGGGCAGGATCTGGAAATAAGACTCAATAGCGACACGACGGCCGTAACTGCAGGGTAACTGCAGCCATCAGCCAAGCCGGCGCGGGAGCGCGCATGAACTCTTCACAGCAGTGCAGCTGATACTGTGACATGTCATTTATTTACTCGCTGTTCATGTCACTGTTTACTGCAAGACCTCCGCACATGCCTCCCCGGAACTTCGTTGGTAGCCTACAACTGCGAACAGCACCATCTCAAGCGATGAAGTAAGTAAACCAAGTGTTTATTTTAGTGCAACTTTAGTATATTTCTTTGACAACATTTGCGCATTAATTCAGCAAAATGATAGTTGTAATGTAAATACGTTCACTTTGCACCGGCCAAATGGTTACTAAAGTTCAAATTTCACCAGCCACGGTGAATAACGAGCTAGCGATAGCCATTGTTTTGTGAAGCTAATGCTACTGCCACCAACGTTATGGTGTTTGACGAGCATTTGGCTTGTGGCTGCAGCTAATTTCTGACTGTGGTACTTACCAACATAGCTAATATTTATAACATTGGATAAAGTTTGCTAACACGCTGACATAAGTGTGCAGTCATTATCATGTAACAGCAGTACTATGATTCAATGTCTCAAGTGTTATGTGCCAGTGCCACTGAGATCATGTGTGAAACCATTCCCATTATAAGACAATATGAATAGCACTGCGCCATAACAGAGTAAATACAAGAAAAACAAATCATAGCTGGTATTATACTAAGTTGAATCAGAATAAAAATAACATCAAGTAAAATTCTAACATCCCTTTGAGGATTGATAAGTTATTCTTATTCTCATTGTTTTTGTTTCAGGATTTGGAATTGACCATGGAAGGAGTGGCACACATGGAGGAGTCTTCAGAGGAGGAGTCTGTGTCGGCAGGCTCCGGACCAGCGTCTGAGCAGGAGTGCCCACCTGGAGATGTGCTGCCTGGAGCTGCTGTGTTCTTCACATCCGAGCCAAAACTCCCTAACCCCTTTGAGAACTACAAAGGTTTACAAAGAAGCTTCATTTAGGATGCCAGACTAAAATTTTCAACTGTTTTGTGTATCTGTGATCACAATACCTCAAAAAATAAACATTTTTAGCCAAAGATTCCACTTTCATCCAAAAATAAATGCAATTTATGTACAATATGTATTTTATTTTCAAAGTTTACAGTGAAAAGAAAGTATTTTTCAAATTTGCATTATGTACATAGTTTTATTTTGTATTTTTTTTACATGTCCATAATAAAATCAGTGTGTGGTAAACAAGACGGTCTTGTCTTCTCTCTTTTCTTGCTCACAACTCTGGATCATGTAGCTGAGGCCTTTATGGAGAGAAGAGAAAAGTAGCGTTAGAACACATGCTCACAATGCTTCATAATCAAATCTAGTAATAATTGTTTTCAACTCTACCCTGGCAGAACAGATATAACTAATGGCTTGATGCTGATTGTTTGAGCATTACAAATAGAAGTGCCAGACTTTCAAATGAATTAGCAGTGTATTAAACTTGGTGATAGTGAGCAGAAGATCTACATTTTTCTGCAGTATTGGACCTCAGTACAGTACAGCTGGCACTTACAGAGAATGACTTGTGTCTAACTTCCAAATTGATTTTTATTTCAAAGAGGTATGTTTTGACTTTGAAACTGATAAGACATGAATGTGGGATGTAGGTGAATGACATTACCTGTCCTCTGTGAATGTGTGCCTGGACCAGTTCAATATCAATTTATAAAGCACCACCTGAGCTTGTTTACATGTGATTGTGCACTTCACGGTTAGCTCTAAACTGCCTTTTATTGAGCTACATCACAACAGTATCACCAACAAGTCAACACAATGGCCCCTAACACATAGCCTGTAAATACCGTTACTGTACCCCTTAAAGAGCGTATTTCCCGGGGACGGGAACGAGACACGAGCCATCTCGCTGTGTGTATGATACAGCCTTATCCCCTAACGTTACACGCATGAAGCAGCCAGGAAGCCGGCTCGCTGTGTGTAGCTAGCGGCTAATCTGACTACACAGACACAAAGAAACTGTTAGCCTGTTGCTACAGCCAGCTGCTAACATCACCTCCCGGATAACAGTTGGGCTTTCGGTCCTATATATGAAGGGACATATTTCTAACTTCCTTTTCAGACTAAAGGACCGTGGGAAATGCGCTGTCAGTAACTACACAGGACCGGACTAAGATACATGTTAGCAGCTAACGCTACTTTGCACGTTAGCTCACGCCGAGTCCTCGGGGATCTCATAAGATTTTCAAATCAAGCTCTAAACATGACCTGTAATGTTTTCTTACCTGGTTACTAGGATATGAGCCATGTCAGCATCTGTTTTCAGTCCCACTTCAAGTTGAAGCTGCCTCCATGAGCCGAACGCGTATCCGATGTTTATTCGGGTGCCAGCCCGGGTTTGGTCGTAATTTCGTTTCGACTCACGACTTGCCACTTATAACACCTTCGTGTTCCTCTTAGTATAACTTTTTATAGGACTTTGTGTGGTGCTGGGTCGTTTTCTGGCTGTAGCAGAATCTATTGCTACCCAAACACTAGTTTGGATCCACCGCGCTTGTCTTCTTCCGGTCTCCAAGCCGTCGAGGACGCGCATTCAGCGTCATTTGACGTCACGTCCGCAGGACTGCGCGGGAAATTTGGGCCCCGAATTGCAGTACATTATGCAGCACACAGCCTGTTCAAGGCAACGGAGAGATACGTGGGTGGGCTCATTCTTTTTGGTTTTGAACGCTTCATCGCCTATTAGCATTACAATACATAAAGTTAATGTTTATTTTTTCACAAATCCTGCCCTAAGTCCCTTTAGATAAAAAGAAAGAAAAAAACATGAAAAATTCCAAAACGCTATGTAAAAAGTTATCGTGAAGGGGTACAAACAGCTAAGACTATAGAAACATGAAAATTACTTTTTTTTAAGACCAAGCCTTTATGTTTTGCCTCCACTTTACCACAAATCACCCAAAGTAAAGGTGGGAGTGTCAAGTGTGTATGTAACAGTAATATAACTGATTGGAAACCAGATCAGTGTCCTGATGTGTTAGGAGTTGCTGTTGCTCAGCAATTGTGTAGTCCATTCACAATCTCTGGAATATTCTGTAGTTAGTGTAGCTCATGAGGCTCATGGATCACACACTGATTTGCAATTTATTGTAGCAGAAAAGTTCAGCAATGTACTTAAAACTTGTGCAACCATTTAATATTAATCCTGTGTTGTGAAAAGAGAGCTGCAGTCTAGTCCTACTTCTGAAGTTGCTGTGACACTGGCTTCGTTCCTCAATGTCTTAAATTTCTCTTTTTAGAGTATTTAAACACATATGAAAGGATGTTATCAGTTATTTTTGCACTCCACTCGCATTTTTCTTTTTTTTTTTTTTAACAACTACAGCTCTCATGAGGCTCAGACAGAGCTCCTTTGTCCAGTGTTACCTTTGGTGCAATCTGCAGCAAACTGGAAGGTGAGTACACAAAATAGTTGGCATTCAAGTGGTGTAAGTCATGAGAGCACTTCCTGCAGTGACTGATAAAAAAGAAAATAGGAGCTGTCCTCACCAGAAAACGTCAATAATGGTCAATTGTTTAAGGGGTTAAAATGGCCGATGTTTACATTGGTGGAGATCTGTATCAGGAGAGAAGAGGGAGAAAGTCTATCTGAAGAGAGGACCAGGATGGAAGGATCGTCATAACAAGGGTCCGTCTTCCGGGAAACCACTGTTCATGTCCTGCGTGAAAACAAATATCAAATTCAATTTATTCAAACTTAAGTTAACGTAACGTCACTTACACGAAGTAATGTAACTTTTCAACCCATACCATGATATTATTGTTGCCTAAACCTAACCAGACTGCAACTGTTTCACAACGCTACCTACATAACATTACTATTTACATCATGGCCTTTTGGGAGTCATCAGCAAAATACCTATTCTGTCATCCAGGTATAAGGACATGCTCAAAAATTCCTCTCATCCCTACTGTGGTTTATTCCCTATTCAATTTTGTGTTAAGACACTTTTACGTTTTGAAGTCCTGAATACCGCATTAGAGAGTTTCCAAATTGACCCTTCTCCTGAACACGGTGAACAACATGGACTTCACTGACAACTTAATAGTTATAAATTAAACATAGCATCGTTTTTTTGCGTTGTCTTCTTTAAAATCTTTAAATTATCTAAAAATGTTCATTACGGCCGATATCGACAACTTATAGGCTGACACATCGTTTCAAAGATCTCAGTTACAGAATTTTTAATTGACAGCTCTTGTCTTAGTAACCCAGACATCGAATGCAAGTCATTTATTTAATTGCACACAAGGGAAAGAATACATAAAAGGTCAGTAGAGAGAAAGGGGAATATGTACAGTACGTGTTGATTGGGAAGTAAAAAAAAAAACAAGAACTACAGAAAGAAATGGAAGTCATCCCTGTTGTGTTGAGATATTGGGAGAGAAGTCTCAGCAGCACAAATCTCAGAGACTGGGTAAATAAAATAAATACTACAGTGGAGAATGTATTATTGTGAGACGTGGGTGAAGTGCCGTACTGGAACACAGTTTAGACCCCCTTATTTAAAATGTCAGATTACTGTAATTTAAGATCCACGTGAGCCGGTTACAAAACAAATATTGACAATAGATGATTTTGTACACTGAGCTGCTTTAACGCGTACCTACATGTGTTTACCAACATGTTTTATTGTTGACCGAGGCTTATTTGTTTACTTGTTTCCAACCAGGTTTGCAGTGCGGTGGCCTTTCAGCGCTGTGCTGCCTCAGTGGAAAGAGAGCTTAAACAGCTGCTCTGTGCGTATGTTTGCCTGTGTCTACATGTGCCTGTATTTGTGTGAATATGTGTGTGTGTGTGTGTTAGGGGCGGGGTGGGTGGGGGAGTAAACAGGGGAAGTCAGCGAGATCTTTTGTATTGAAGAGAAATGTTGACTTCACCTTCCCAGTTGGCCTTTGGCTGAGGGGATTGTGGTCAAAGCTCATCAGGTGACCCCGGGATTGCAGAGGTCACCATGACACACATGTAGCGGCGACATAGCAGATTAAATTGTCATCATAGTATTTATAGTGGAAAAAAACATTTCACTGTTACACAAGTATAATACATTTTCCTTCTGTCCTGATTTGATATTATTAAAGGTCCAGTAAACAGATTTCACTGAGTTTTGGTTTCAGGTTTAAAGTTTTTCACTATACAAATATGAGATTACAAGATAGCACAAATGATTAACATACGTGTGTGTAAATGCCACCGTTAGACTACAGGAGACATTGACACA